>WOXC01005538.1:600000-1020858 GCA_011680675.1 Gymnobelideus leadbeateri
ATTATTTATTATTGTTGTTGTCATTATTATTATTTAAGTAAAGGTTTCCTATACCCAGTATACTTTATCATCTAGAGTACTTGCATAAGCCTTGGAGACCTTTTTATTAACATTGGTGAAGATCTAGACTTCAGATATACTCAAGCAATATTCTTAGATATCCTGGAGGTAACTAAATGTGGATGAAATAAGCTCCAAAGTTATAACTCTGGTATAGTTCTTCCTAAATTGTGTTTGGCTGCCATAAGTCCAAAGCTTGGGGACCATGGTCCTCCTCTTTTTTTTTTTTTTTGAGGTGGGAGTAAATAGGTATGCAATTTTTTTTCAAGCACAGTTATCCCTTCCACATCATGACTTTCCCCATCACAGTTTTGATATATCATGGGTTAGCATTAATGAGTTGATAATATGGCATATTAAGAAAAAAGGGAAAGAAATCCATGAAGCCATTGTTGTAGCTATACCAACAACTGAAAAGCATTTGCATAAGCCATGAGATCTACTCCCTCTTGAACAGAAAGTGTAACATTCTTGTGGGTGCAGGATTGTTATTTAAAAGCAAAAAAAGAAGGCATTGTGGTAGACTCTGCTAATATATGAGAAAAAGCTTATGTGATTTTGTAAAGGAAAATGAAGGTGAAGGATTTTCAGGCCAGCAAAGACTGACTTGAAAATTTTTAAAATGAAAGAAAAGTTTAGCCTACACAATGTAAAAGTAATGGAAGATGCTGCTCTTGCTGATCAAGAGGCAGCTAAGTAGTTTCCTGAAATCCTGATGAAACTTAATGAAGAGAAAGGCTACAAACCAGAACAGATATTCAATGCTGATAAAACTGTCCTATGCTGGGGGGGGGGGGGGCGGGGGAACTGCCTCAGAGAACTTACATCAGCAAAGAAGAGAAGTGAGTCCCAGGTTTTAAAGCCTCAAGGGATAGGGTAACTACTGTTGTGCGCCAATGTCACAGGGTTCATGATAAACACAACCCTGTTATATAAAGCTGCTAACCCTCAAACTTTGAAAGGAAAGGACAAATACCAATTGCCTGTATTGTGGATGTTCAATAAGAAAGTATGGATGACTAAAGTACTTTTTCTTCACTGATTCTATCAGTGTTTTGTGCCAGAGATTAAAAAAATACCTTGCCAACAAGGGATTTCCCTTTAAAGTTTTATTTTTTCTGGACAATGGCCCAGGGATCCCAGAACCCTATGAATTCCACATTGAAGACACTGAAGTCATCTATTATTTTCTTCAAGTTTGTTAAAATTTTAGTATCTATTTGATATTTAAATCCCTTTTTTCATATAGGATTTTTATTTAACATTGACTTACGTATAGCCTGAGATCAAATATTTTACCCAAAGTTTACAGTAAGATGCTGTAAACACCCTATAAGAGAAAAAGAAAAAAATGGAACTTCTCTAGTACAAAGGGCAGACCAAAAAATTTTATGCAGATTTTCCAGATCACAGAGGTGCTGCACTCCTAACCCCTATGATATGGAAAGGATAACTATTTAGCATCACTCTATCAGTTTTTTCAAGTTATTTATTATATTTTAATAGATATTTTGGATATATTTCATATTCCTATCATATCCAATGACGTGCTTCACTAGAACTCTCCCTTGTAACAAAGAAGTATATTAGAGCAAAACAAACCAACAAATTGGTCATCTTGTTTTAAGTTAAGATTTCTTGAAAATAAGTCTCTTAATGCCTTTAAAATTGCACTGCCTCCTGTACAGATCTCCTTTGTGTATTCTTCTTATCTTTGATTTCTTAGTTAGCATTTCTGTTCACTAGAGATCTATGGATACACAAGATGTATGAATATACTATGAAGCATCATAGTGGGGGTTGCTTTTATGGTAGGAACCAAACTAGATGGTTTTTTAGGTCCCTTCCAGACCTGAAGTTATGTGACTCTTTGATTCAGCACTTTTGTGAAATCTCATAGAGTATATCAGTGACTATAATTTTAGAGGTCAGATATGGTAGCTTTACTGTCCTTGGTGGATAAAAGAGTTATATCAATCTTGCTATAGCTCTCTAATTTTTGTCTCTTTATTCTTGTTCCATTTTCATCCTTAATGTTGTGCCCAAGCTTTCTGTGAACCTGTTTCTCCTGACAATAAATATTCCTATTTTATAAGACCATACTATTCATAATCTTTCTCTAACTAATTTTACAAATGACGCTATATTCTAAACTCGTGTTGCATGTGTCTCTTTAATTGGCAAAATGGAAGTAGTTTCTAATCTTTTTTGTTCATGGCTCATTTACATTGATTAAATTTTCTTGGAAAAAATGGTGATTGTTTCAATTCTGTTGCTTTATTTTGGATTTTTGTTTTCTTCATTTTATTTTTTTAATGTTCTAAATTACTATTGATTAGAGAAATGCAAATTAGGAAAACTTTGAGAAACCACTCCACACCTATAAGATTGACTAACATGATAGAAAAAGAAAATGAACAATGCTGGAGAAGATGTGGGAAAAATTGGAACACGAATTCGTTGTTGGTGTAGTTGTGAGCTAGTCCAGCCAGTCTGGAGAACAATTTGGAATTATGCCCAAAGGGCTATAAAACTGTGCATATGCAATAATACCACTACTAGGTATATATCCCAAAGAGATCAAAGAAAAGGGAAAAGGACCTATTTATACAAAAATATTTATGGTACCTCTTTTGTGGTGGCAAAGAATTTGAAATAAAAGGGTTTTCCATCAATTGGGGAATTGTTGAAGATGTTGTGGTATATGATTATAATGGAATACAATTGTGCCATAAAAAATGACAAACAGGATGATTTCAAAAAGATTTAGGAAGACTTGGGTGAACTGATGCAGAGTGAAGTAAGCAAGTCCCCCCCAAAAAAACCGTTAACTGTGAAAGACTAAGCTACTCTTCTCAAGACAGTGATCCAAGACAATTCCAAAGGACCCATGATGAAAAATGCTATCTACCTCCAGAGAGCACTGATGAACTCTGAAAGTGCATTGAAGCATACTTTTTTATACTTAATTTTCATTGTTTTATTTTGTTTTTATTTTATTTTTTCAATGTAGCTAGTATAGAATATGATTGGTATGACCTCACATGTAAAATCAAAATCAAAGTGCTTACTTTCTCAAAATGGGGAGAAGGATGGGAGAGAAAAAGAAAATCTAAAACTCAAATTTTTAAAGAATGATTGTCAAAAATTCTTTTATATGTGATTAGAAAATGTTTAATGAAATAAAAAGGGGAAAAGTAATGCAATGCATCAGTGAAAAATATTGACTCAGTTTTTAAAAATAGCATAAAATTTTGTATAACTTGGGAATAATATTGCTTATGAAGGGTATCACTTATTCAAGGTATCCTCTATGTTCATATAAATATGCCCAATGCTAAATAATAGGCATTTTCTGAAGCAAGGGAATGTAATGGAAAGAGAATTGCATAGTTATGTGAACTTGGACAAGTCACCACTCTGGGCCTCAGTGTCCCCATCCATAAAACAATGGGTCCTAAGAGATGATCTTTAAAATTTCTTCTAGCCCAATGATTCTAACCACAAAATAAGTCAAGTGATGCTGACAAGAAAGCATGCTCTGTGGCATGCAAACATGGACACAAATAGAAACCCCAAATCTCCAACCTCAGTTCAGCTATGAAATAGCTATGAGCTGAGAAATCATTTGGGGCTATTGGCAGAATAAGGAAACCAAACAAACACCCTAATCTCCTCCTTGAATTCCCAGAGTACAGACAGATCATATAATTTTATCAATCAAAGCCAGACTTTTACAGACCTAGTTGGTATTCGGGGACACTTATTTTTCTTTGAGGCTTAAGTGGCAGTACAGTATATTCAAATGTGGTCACTGGGGAAGCATAGTGCATGACATATTTAAATTTAATTATAATAACAATAAGTAACATTTGCATAGCTCTTCAAGTTTTATAAAGCACTTTGACTATAATATCTTATTTTATCCTTAACCTAGTTCGGTGAAATAGGTAATAGGTACTATTATCAATCCCATTTTGCAGATGAGGAAACTAACACCAAGAGAAGTTAAGCAACTTAATCATCGATACACAGCTAGTAAGCATTTGCTATAGGATTTGAACCAAAAATTGGTATGTCCATTGAGTTCTACAGGGTGCTCTTTCAGCTAACCCTAAACATATTTTTTATCCTTCTTTCTTTCTTCTTCTTCCTCCTCTTCTCCCTTCTCTTTCTCTTACTCCTCATTCTGCTATTCTTCCTCCTCCTCTTCCACCTAACCTTCTTTTTCTTGTTTTTGTTGTTCTTGTTCCTCCTCCTCCATTCACTTTGTTCTCATTGTCCTCCTTCTCCTCCTTCTTGTTCTTCTTCTGCTACTACTCTAGTTCAGGCCCTTATCATCTCATGCCTGAACTATAACAATAGCCCACTCAGGGGTCTGCCTGCCTTAAGTCTCTTCCTACTCCATTCAACTGCCAGTGATTACCTAAAGCATAAGTCCAACTATTTCACACATATACACACTCACACACATATACACCAACCCAATGAACCCCAGTGACTCCAATGACTTCCTCTACTCTAGAATCAAATACAAAACCCTCTGCTTGGTATTCAAATCCCTTCATAATCCCCCACCTTCAACCTTCCAGTCTTACACTTTATGCCCTGCCATGTTCTCTTCAGTTCAGTGACACTGACCTCCTTGCAGTTTGATGAACGAGATATCACATCTCTCAGCTCTGGACATTTTCTCTGATATTTCCCCATATCTGGAATGCTCTCTCTCTCTCGCTCTCTCTTTCTCCACCTCCTGGCTTCCTTAGATTCTTTCAAAACCAACTAAAATTTCATTTTTTACATGAAGTCTCCCAACTTCTCTTAATTATAGTGCCTTCCCTCTGTTGATTAGCTCTTATTTATCTTGATATTGCTTATTTTCATACATATTTGTTCTTTTTTGGTCTCTATAATTATATTGTGAGCTCCATGGGCATTTTGCATTCTTTTCTATTCTTAGTGCTTAAGCACAGTGCCTGGAACATAACAGTAATTTTAAAAATGTTCATTGACAGACTGACTGTTACCACCTCTTTTTTTTTTTTGGAGGGGGGAGGGCAGGGAAATTGGGATTAAGTGACTTGCCCAAGGTCACACAGCTAGTAAATGTTATGTGTCTGAGATTGGATTTGAACTTAATTCCTCCTGACTCCAGGGCTGGCGCTCTATTCATTTCACCACCTAGCTACCCCCATTACTTCCTCTTTACAAAGAAGGCAATTTGCAAAGATGAGGACATTTCTGACCTCTTCAAATATAGGCCAATTACATGTATATGTAAGTTGTCAATAAAAAAAATCAATACATATTTATTAAGTACCTACTATGTTCCAGACACTGTAATTGGTGCTGGGGATACATGTACAAATAACAAAACAATACCTACTTGCAAAAAACTAACATTCTACTTTGTTAATATTATATGTATAATATATATATATATATTTATTGCTTACATCAATTAAAAATTATAAAGGCTTATAAGAAAATGGATTATTGAATGAGGAACAAAAATGATTTCTCAAAAAGTCCAGGGGCTTGTAAAAGGCACTATATTCTCAATTTAGAAATTATTGAACAGATTATCTGAATACTTAGTAAAATCTATGCTGTCTTTATTATCACAGAGCTTTTGACTCAGTAGTTCCCTCATAGCTTACTGTAAACATAATAAATAAACCCAAGTACAATAAGAATACTAGAGTATTTGAGGTCCATATTGAAACCTGTTCTATTTGAAACAGAACCACCATATTGCCAAGAAAATTTGAAATTAAATGTAGCATCTCTCAAGGACACAGTTTAATTCCATTATGGTTCTGCCTGACCTTCAATCCATTATCATCTCCCTTAAGTAGAGCTGAGAATGACTTCCATATTAAAGAGGAAGTGGAATTAAAACTTCTTATCAATCACTTGGTGTATGCAGATGATATTAAAATATATGGTTCCACTAAAAGCATATTTCATCTCTTGGATTTTTCTCCTGTGGTATCAAAATGCTATTTGGACTCCATAAGGATAAAATTCTTAATATACACTAATGAAAGATAGAAACTGATGGCTTTGAGTTTGAATCCAGAGGTCCTTTTGAATCAAAACCTGAAGATTCTACCCACAAATACTTTGATCTCTTCCAGGCAAGTTTCATCAAGCATAAAGATATCAAGGAGAGATCAGTGGCTACACTTATTTAGAGGCTAACTGGCATCTAAGATAGATATCCAAGATTTAGACTGAATGTGGATAACATCTTTATGGCAGTTAAAGATATGTAATACCATTCTAACTGTACACTTTTATAACTGTAAAATGTGACATAACATATGTGGAAAATATCCCAACAAATATCCATGCAACATTAACAAAACACAGGCACAGTCATCTTAGGGCAGCTATATAGGAAGATTAATACTTTTCCAAAGGGTAAAAGAAGATTGATAAATTTTTTGAGCACATGATAAATAGATAAAGAAATCCCTCAAAGAAATATTTTTAGGACAAAGTCTTCTCTATTCAATGTTTGATAATAGGAAAATATGTTTATGTCTGTCTAATGCACTTAAAAGTGATTTAGCATTATGTGGAACCTGTGAGATGGTTACCATTAAAAATGTAAAATTTTAAACCTTCCATGGGTAAGATTTCCATGAATTTAGTCAACAATATATCAATATAGAGGCAGCAAACAAAAAACTGAATGATGTAGATCGTTTGTGGAAAAAAAGGCAAATGATAACGATTCAGGTCTAGGTCATTGCCACTAGAAATTGCAGAATTATTCTTAAGGAGCCAAAACTTAGTGATCAGCAGTAGAATCTATGCAATATATCACTGCTCGTTGTAAAAATTTAGCATATACCAAATACCTAGCAAGGCATAATCTGGAAGATAGAATTATACATTATATATAAATTCATTTTCTTTCAATGGATTGATAAATGACATATCTCATTATACAAAGACCTTAAAATATCCTGGAAAACTACCAATAGACCAAATATTATTATTATAATTTATATTGTTAGCTATTATCATCCAAACATAATGCTGATCCATAAAAACTTAAGTACAATATTTTTTAATGGAAATTGTCATACCAAAGTGCTCATGAGCTACCAGATTCATGAGAACAACAACAACAAATTTCAAAATATAAAATAATCAAAATCACAAGGGAAAAGGATGCTATACACATCCCTATAATCCTATTGGCTATTGAAGTCGTATCTAAGATAGTTCCACTGAGCCTGTAGAGTAGATCTGTACAACTTGGCAGTAGGTAAGGACCAAAATTAAAATAGGCTAAATTTCTTCAAGTTGAAGTTGGGTTAGATTAGAGACATACTAATGATGGTTGGTTGCCATGGATCATGTGACAAAAAAGAGCGAGTGTGTAGAGGTAACCCTACATTTTTCACTGGCTGCCCAAAATTCTTTGGCAACGTCATGGGCTGTATGTTGTACGGTCCTGCTGTAGAGGAAAAGCTTACATCCCAATACTTCCATTTAACTACAAAAAACAATTATTTTATCCACCTGTGCAATAGTCTACAGAGCATTAAATAGAAAATAATAATAGTAGGAAATTTACTTTCATCAAGAATGTTTTCCTTTGAATCTATTGAAAAAGGTAAATAATAATAACAGTACCATGTTATTGGAATAACATATACAATATATTAACATTAATAATAACAACAACAAAGTAGAGAGGTTACCAATAAAACTATAGTTAATTAGCTGTCCAAATATGAATTTTACCATCTGGATCCTTTTTTGCAACTTCTCAAAGATTCCTTTGCAAATGATGTGGGAGTAGGCTATGTTGCAGGTTGACTAACATCCAGAGGTCAAAGCTTACCAGGAAGAAAACATTTGAAACAAACAGTACCTAATAATTACTGTATCGTATAACACAAACAAAAATAGATCTAAGTATATCTAAAACATAATGGTGTAATATTAATAAAACACTAGCCTCATCACCCCTGCATGGCTAGAGGTAAAAAGAAGTAAACAAGTATTTTCTTAGTGCCTACTGAGTACTGAGCATTTTACAAATAAATATCATTTGATCTTCACAGAATCTCCGGGATATAGGTGCTCTTATTATCCTTATTTTACAGTTGAAGAAACTCAGGATGAGGAAGTTTATATGGCTTGTCTAGACCACAGAGGCAACAAATATCTGAGACCAGCTTTGATCTGAGGTCTTTCTGACTTCAGATCCAGTGTTCTACCCACTGAGTCATGGAGCTGCCTCTAAAAAGATTAAAATTTCCTCATCAAAATGAAAAGTGACCATAGATGTTCTCATAGTAAACAATAAACATTTTGTATTTGTAAAAATACTTTTGGAACAAACAGAATTCACTTTACAAAGCAATACATCAGATATAACCAAAAGCAGTTTATCTCTATACAGAGTCTATTAGATGGTTAAGATCTAAAAGTGAAATAAAAAAGTGCTACATGGGCATTGATGTAAAACTGTGAAAGAGAAAGCTTACGTATTGTTACTATAATGAATGACAGAATGGTTACATCAAAGGAGGTATCTAAAACTCTAGGTTTGCTGATAAACTGAGAAGTCACAGATCTGAATAAGATCTGTCATTATTGACTTAAATGTTTCAAAGTGCTGCATAAATTACTAGCAAAGCATTTTACCAACTTCCACTCATGCTTCCACTTTCTATAATTCTTAGTAGAAGGCATCACATATTTGTCGCTCAAAAATAACACCAGTGACCCTTTCAAAGATAGGCTAATTATGTGCTTATGTACTTTATGCAAAGCATTCACAGCTTTTATCACTCAAAAAAATTGATAAATATGAGCAAGAAAAATAACATACTGACTGAGGAGGAAATAGGATATCCCAAAAAGAACACAAAAGGCAAAAATAGCAATACATTGTTTAGATTAAATTCAACATTCCACTCAGAATTGCTGTAACATTTATTCTGTCTTTATTGATTATCATAAAACCTTTGACTTTGTCCTGCATTCATAGCTTATTTGTGTTCAGTACTGCCCATATTAAAAAAAGAATTTAAGATAATGAGAAAACTAGAACATTTGTTCAATGTTCACATGAAATACTGTTCCCTAATATCAATGATGGCTTGTGTAATACATGGCAACTTTGAGAAAAACATTTTAAGCCTCACATATTTCTGCCTGATTTTAAATGTGTTATCACTCTTTCTTAAAATACTTAATAGAACTTTCATATCAAAGATGGAGTTATGCCAAAACATCCTATTAATAACTTCATGTTCATGGGTGACATAGACTCCACTAAAAAACTCCTGAAATAACTACTTCTTGTGACAACTTTCTCCAAAATATAAAATGTCAGACTCGAAAAGTGTAGTGTTCTTTTTTACCTTTTATATTTTAGACTTAAATACTAAAACTTAAATACACAATAAGAAAAGAAAAAGAAATATATTATAAACTTCCACGTTAAAACACATTCAAAATAAGAAAAGAAAAAAAAGTGTGTCATATGCAAAGCAGAACATAAGAAAAGATAAAAAATATCTAGCAATAAATTTCTATTTTAGGAAAGCCTATGTAGTAAATACTATATGTTGTGTTGAGAGCCATCTATGTTTTCTTTGCTTCCTCATAAGTTTTCTTTTGTTCTCTGCTGTGCACTTAAAGTGTAGCATTCTTAAGGTGAACCAAAAAAGAACAGATAATGAATTCTTGAGTTCAGAGGTCATGTTGAGTGATAGATGAAAACAATACTTAAAAATACCTTGTTCACTTACATGAACTGATGCTGAGTGAAGTGAATATAACCAGGAGAATATTGTACACCGTAACAGCAACCTTGTGATGATCAATGATGAAAGACAGCTCTTCTAGGCAATATATGATCCAAGAAAATTCCAAAAGACTTGTGAAAGAAAATGCTATCCAAATCCAGAGAAGGAACTATGGGATCTGAATGCAAATCTGAAGCATAATGATTTCAATAACTTTTTATGCTCTTTCTTGTGGTCTTTCCCATTTTGTTCTGATTCTTCTTTCACAGCATGATTAATGTGAAAATATGTTTAGCATGATTGACCATGTATAACCTATGTCAGATTGCTTGCTGTCTTGGGGAGGGGGGAGGGAAGGAAGGAAAGGAAAAAAATTAGAATTCAAAATCTTACAAAAATGAAGCTGAAAATCATCTTTATATGTAATTGGGGAAAAATAAAATACTATTAAGTACAAAAAATATGGACCTGACAATTGGGGAAAATAATATATTTTAAGCATATTGTACTGTGAGAATTTGGAAACTAATTGTACCACTGTCCTACTGGACATTTGGTGAAAAGTAATCTGTTTAAAGAAATCTCAATGCTGTATTAATACTTTATTATTATTAATAATAATTTAAAATAACTTCCCAGCCTGCATAGTTTTAGAGTTTAAAAAGTAATTTCTTTACCTTTCCTCATTTGATAATAATAGCTGACCATTTAGTACTTAAAGGTTTTCAATTTACACTCATTTGATTCTTACTACAATCTTGACTTTTTTCAAAATTTAATTTAGACTTAATAACAAATAACCTAAATATCTAAATAAATATTCAAAATGAAAAAAAACCTTGATCTTCTTCAATAAAGACATATATATATATATATATATATATATATATATGAAGAATATAAAATTGTCAAGGAGAAAGTAGGGGTTTTTGCATGCTAAAAGACTGATTTGACATCTAGGAGTCAAAGCTTAGAGAAATATACAAAAAGCAACACCTTTTTTATATCAACCTTAAAGTGTACTATCAACATGGTAAAATGAATGACAACAGATCTGGGAAGGTGTTCAAACAAAAAACACACAATGTGAAGGACACGTTCCTTCAAGGGCTCATGACCTGAAGGCAACTATAGGAAAGATGAGCACTCTTCTTATCAAAAAAGAAAGATGAGGATTGATAGATGTTCTTAGAATATATAAGTAGGTTAAAAATGTATAGAAGCACTTTTAGAATAAATAGGATAGGGGTGGCTAGGTGGCACAGTGAATAGAGCACTGTCCCTGGAGTCAGGAGGAACTGAGTTCAAATCCGGCCTCAGACACTTAACACAACAGCTAGCCATGTGACTTGGGCAAGTCACTTAACCACAATCGTCCTCCAAAAAGAAAAAAAAATTAGTAAAGAATGAATAGAATCTTATTTCACAAAGCAATAGGAAAGGATGATACCCACAGGATCTGTCAAATATAAATGAAAATTGTTTATTTTCAGATGGAGTCCATGAACCACTCAAAACCTAAGAACATGAAAAGATGTTCAATGGATAAAGCCTTGTAAATTCAGTCGATATGTTAACAAAGAAGCCTAATGTTGGCAGGTATTAGTTTTCCCTACTGAAAGTACAATTGGTCAGTAAGACATTACTTTTTTTCTCTCTTCTATGCACTTTGTAACTAAAATATTTAATCAACCATATCACTTTACAATAATTAGTTTTTTTTTTTTTTTTGGTCTGGTGAAAACATATTGTCTCCTCAAGTCTCCTCCTCTGCTACATTATGGAGTTTATATTAAAGTTATGATCAAAGTTGTAACTATTTGGAACCCCTAGTACAAAAAAATCCTAATATTTAGGCAAAAATTTGGCTTTTTTTTCTCAATTTAAATGTATGTCTGTCTCTAGTGAATTCCTGGCCTCTGTTTGAAGCAAAATTCGCATCACTGGAAACATTTCAGTAAAGAAGCAGACAGAGTGTCTTACAGTGTTTATAAATATGCAGGAACTGGAAAGGTGAGCTAGGGAAAGAGCTGACCTTTTTTTTGGAGTCTCCTTATTTTTTGAAGAGATTTGTACAATTAGTTAATTTAGCCCAAATCTATTGTGAGTTGCCTATGGCACCAATTTCCCTGTTCTGTCTTATTCTTCTCTGTCATAGTCCTACATTTAATCCTCCTCCTTTTATTTTATTTAGTACTTTGTTTTTTCTCAGTTACATGTAGAAACAATTTTAACATTCTTTTTAAAACTTTGGGTTCTGAGTTCTCCCCCTTCCTCCCTCCCTAACCCCTCTCATTGAGAAAGCAAGCAACTCGATATAGGTTATACATGTGTAGTCATGCAAAACTTATCCATAATAGTCATGTTGTGAAAGAAAACATACACAAAAAAACCTCAAGAAAAATAAAGTAAAAAAAGTATGCTTCAATCTGTATTCAGACACCATCAGTTCTTTCTTTGGGGACAGATCATTTTTCATGATAAGTCCTTCAGAGTTGTATTAGATCATTGTATTACTGAGAATAGGTAAGTCATTCACAGCTGATCACCTTACAATGTTGCTGTTACTTTGTACACATTACATTTTACTTTGTATCAGCCCACTAAAGTCTTTCCAGGTTTTTCTGAGGGCATCATGCTTACCATTTTTATATACAATAATACTCCATCATAATCACATAGCACAACTTGATCAGCCATTCCCCAATTGATAGACATCCTCTCAATTTCTAATTCTTTGCCCCCAGAAAAAAGCTGCTATAAATATTTTTGTACGTATAAGTCCTTTTACTTTTTGGTTTTTATCTCTTTTGGAATTCAGCTCTGGTAGTGGTATTGCTATTTCAAAGGGTTTAAGAGAGTTTTATAGACCTTTGGGAATAGTTCCAAATTGCAGATCTACAGAATGGTTAAATTGGTTCACAACTCCACCAAGAGTGCATTAATGTCTTATTTTTCCCACTCTCTCCAACACTTGTCATTTACTTTTCTTCTCCTATTACCTAATCTAATACGTATAATGTAGTACCTCAGAATTGTTTTAATTTGCATTTCTCCAATCAACAGTGAGTTATTTTTTTCATATGGCTATTTTGATTACTTCATCTGAAAACTGATCATATCTTTTGATCATTTATCAATCAGGGAATAGCTTATTTTATGATGTTTATAAATTTGACTCAGTTCTCTGTATGTTTGAGAACTTTATGAGAGAAACTAGCTTCAAAATTTTTTCACAGTTACTATGGCTAATTCCCTTCACCCTATCCCCCCTTTTATTCTGTTCTCTTTCCTTTCACCCTGTCCCTCCTCAAAAGTGTTTTGCTTCTGACTGCCCCCCCCTCCAGTATGCCCACCCTTCTATCATTTTCCCCACTTCTCTTATTCTCTTCCCCTTCTACTGGGTGAGATAGATTTCTATGCCCAATTGTGTGTATGTTATTCCCACTTTGATTCAATTCTGATGAGAGTAAGGTTCACTCACTTCCCTTTGCCTCCCCCTCTTCCCTTCCATTGTAAAAGATTTTCCTTGCCTCTTTTATGTGGTATACTATACCACATTATACCTCTCCCTTTCTCTTTCTCCAAGTATATCCTCTCTCATCCCTTAATTTTATTCTTTAGATATCATCCCTTCTTTTCAACTCATACCTGACCCTTTGTCTATATATACTCATTTTAACTACCCTAATAATGAGGAAGGTCTTATAAGTTACAAATATCATCTTCCCATGTAGGAATGTAAACAGTTTAATTTCATTAATCATTAAAAATGATTTCCCTTTCCTGTGTACCTTTTTATGCATCTCTTGAGTCACATTTTCTAATCAGCTCTGGTCTTTCCATCAAGAATGCTTGAAAGTCCTCTATCTCATTGAATATCCATTTTTTTTTCTCCTGGAGGATTATACTCAGTTTTGCTGGGTAGGTGATTGATTCACGATTGTAATTCTAGCTCCTTTGCCCTCCAGAATATCATATGCCAAACCCTCTGATTCTTTAATGTAGAAGCTGCTAAATCTTGTGTTGTCCTGACTGTGGCTCCACCATACTTGAATTATTTCTTTCTGGTTGCTTGCAATAGTTTCTCCTTGACCTGGCAACTCTGAAATTTGGTTATAATATTCCTGGCAGTTTTCATTTTGGTATCTCTTTCAGAAGATGATTAGTGGATTCTTTCAACCTCTATTTTACCCTCAGGTTCTAGAATATCAGGGCAGTATTCCTTGATAATTTCTTGAAAGATGAAGTCTCTACTCTTTTTTTGATCATAAGGCATTCTTCTCCTCATTGGCTTTTAGGACCTCTTTTGCCATTTAACCTAGTCTGTTTTTTAAGTTGTTATTTTCTTTAGTAATTTTTTGTGTCTCCTTTACCAACCTATTGACTAATTTTCATGATTTTCTTGCATCAATCTCAGTTCTCTTCCCATTTTTTCCTCTATCTTACTTGACTTTCAAAACAATTCCTATTTTTCTTGGAGACTTTGAATGTAGGGGCTTTGTTGTTTTTTTTCTGAGTGTGTTTTAATATTCCTTGTCACAAATAACTTTCTATAATCAGAGGGGTTTTTTTCTGTTTTTTGTTCATTTTCCCAGCCTATTACTTGACTTTTAATTCTTTGTTAAAGTAGAGCTCTGCTTCCAGGATGAAGGATACATTGTCCCAAGCTTCAGGGCTTTTGTGCAGATGTTTTCAGAGATACTTTTAGGGACCTGTAAGTTTCCAATTCTTCTAAGGTGGTGTGATCTAAGGAGAAGTGTTTACTATTCTACTGGCCTGTGCTTTGGTCTGTGAGTGACAACAAGCACTCTTTTCTGTTCTGGAACTGTGAGTAGAGTCCCCCTCTCCACTGCACCTACAAGGTTTGATGTGCTCATGCTCCTCCTCATCCTGGTACTGCCACCCAAGATTGTAACCCAAATTCTATTATGGGCAAAGTAACAGAGTCCTGCCTCAGTGTTAGCAAAAGAACCCTGTAATCTCCTTCTGACCAGTTGTTTGACCTTCTTCGCATCTGTGAGCTGAAAGCTCTGGAAATAGCCACTGTTGCTACCACTGTCACTGCTGATTCAATCACTCCCAAGGCCTTCTCCCAGTTTGCTATGGCCAGAGCTGTGCTGGTGTGGCCTGTGCTGGATTGCACTCCACTCTCATCCAGATTGAACAGACCTTTCCTGCTGACCTTCTAAGTTGTTTTCTGTGTCTGTGGGCTGAGAGGTCTGGAAACCACTACTGTTGTAACTGATTCAGTGGCCCTGAAGTCTACTCTTGACTTCCTGGATCCTGTTCTATGCTGGCTTGGCCTGCACTGAACTGTGCTCCTCTCTCACCCTGGTGCAATAGACTTTTCCTGAAGACTTTCCAAGTTTTCTTGGACTGGAAATGTGTTTCACTACATCTTTTTGTGGATTCCAATGCTCTAGAATTTGTTTAGCAATTTTTAAAGGAATTTGGGGGAGAGCTTAGGTGAATCCCTGCCTTTACTACCCCATCTTAGCCTCTTTCTCTCTCTCTCAATTCTCTCTCTCTCTCTCTCTCTCTCTCTCTCTCTCTCTCTCTCCCTCCCTCCCTCTCCTCCCCTCACATCTTCCCTCTCCTCTCCCCATTTTTCCCCTCTCTCCTCCTCTCCCCTCTTCTCCCCTCTTTTCCTCTCCTTCTTTCCTCTTCTCTCCCATCTCTTCCTTGTGTCTTCCAGAATAATTTAAAACTCCAGGTGTATCTGAAAAACCCTACTTCTTTTTTTTTTTTTTTGCTTTTTGGAGGGCAATTGCGGTTAAATGAGTTGTCCAAGGTCACAAACTAGTTTTTTTGTGTTAAGTGTCTGAGGCTGTATTTGAACTCAGGTCCTCCTGACTCCAGGGCCGATGCTCTACTCACTGTGCCACCTAGCCACCCAAAAACCCTACCTTCTAAGTCCATTCCTCCTAGTTTCCTGTCTTCTGGAATTAAAAAGAAATATAACTCCCAGAGTCATTAGCAACTTGGGACCACTCCTTCTTTACCAGTTAACCACAGTCTTAAAAGAATAACTATTACAGATAAATCAAACAAATTATGCAGAGTACTGAAGATTTGTTTGTAGAAATAAAAGGATTTATTATAGCAATTCAGGACAATATAACTACCACCAGGAAGTTTAGGATGATTATACGTAAAGGGCCCATACTTACCGATCAACTCAAATTAGACAATTAAGTGGTAGAAACTGTGAAACATATCATCCCGGGTTGGCAAAATTTAGCATCTATTTGATACCTAGAAAGATTATAATATAACAAAAGACAAATTCCTATACTACAAATCAAACTCTAAGTGATTTTCAGAAATCAACAAAGAAATTGTTCCAAAACCAGACCATTGCTAAAAAAAAAAAAAAAAAAGCATTGCTTGCAATTTCCAGGGCATAACTTTGACTCATAAAAAAATTAAGACTAATGTTTTAAATAGCTATCAATAGCCAGGCAGCTAGGTGACACAGTGGATGTAGAGCACTGGTCCACAACTGAGAAAGACTTATCTTCCTGAGTTCAAATGTGGCTGCAGTCACTTACTAGTGTGACACCGGGTAAGTCATTTAACGTTGTTTGTCTAAGTTTCCTCATCTGTGAAGTGACCTGGACAAGGAAATGGCAAACCCCTCCAATATCTTTGCCAAGAAAACCTTCAGTTGGGTCAAAAAGTCAGACATGACTGAACAGCATACTGAAGAGTTACTAACTCCAAATACATGGAATGAAGAGTTTTCAAAATAGAGATGCCTAACAGAAGAAATTAAAATTACATGGGATCAGGACTAGGTGCACATTCTTGTTTTTGCTGTTTTTGTATCCCGAACACTTAGCACGATGGCTGGCACATTATAAATGCTTAGTAAGCATTTGTGGCCTGCCTCATTATGCCATCTGCTTCTGGAGCTGTCTCCTAGATGCTTTCAGTGGATTTCAGAAGACTGAACTTATATCATGATACTTTTATTTTATTTATTTATTTAGTCAGATAAAATGACTGCATTTCCAAGGCACTTACTAGATGCCAGACACTGTGCTAAATGCTTTATATTTCCTCATTTGATCATCACAACAATCCCGAGAGGTAGATGCTATTATTATCCCCATTTTATAGTAGGGGACACTGAGGCAAAACTTAAGTGATGATAAAGATAATGACAGTAGTAAAATACGCAGTACTTACTATGTTCCAGGCCCTGTGCTAAGTGTTCTGCCGTTATTTCATTTGATCCTTTCAAAAATTCTGGGGGGTGGATGCTATTATTAACCCCATTTAACAGTTGAGGAAACTGAGGCAAAAGTTAATAATAATAATAGTGACAAATAACATTTTTATTATGCTTCTATGTGCTAGCCGCTTTGCTAAGAATTCTATAATTATTATCTCATTTGATTCTCTCAACAATTCTGCTGCTAAGGGCTGTTATTATCCCAGTTTTACAGTTGAGGAAACTGAGGCAAAAGGTAAATTAAGTGACTTGTCCAGGATCACATAGCTAGTAAGTGTCTGAAGCTGGATTTGAATTCAGGTCTTCCTAATTGAAGACCCCAGGGCTCTATCCACTGAGACACCTAGTAATCTAAAATACAGTGATAATAATAAACAATAAATAATAAAATAATAATGTGCAATCTAAAAAATTACTTATCTTTTTAAAAAGGCTTTTATTTAATTTTTACAATAACCCTGTGAAGAACTGAATGTTGTCATCCCTATTCTGTAACTGAGGAAAACTGGACTGGGAAATGGCAGAGGCAAGGCATACTCATGTTTTCTGCCACCTAGGGTCTTTCATTGCATCAGAAATGGAAAACCTTTGACCTTTCCTTATTCTTAGAATATCATTTCTGTATACTGGATATAAACACAGGCTGATTGATGTATGGTTTTGATAGCACAATATAGGCTTATCGTTGGATAAAATGATGTGGTTTTATATAACAACTGTTTTTTATTCTTCGTCACCACAGCTGTGGCTGTAATGCAGTTATACAAAATTCCACCACACTACCCCACTGTTTAAACTAGGTCTCACACAATGTAAGAGCCCTGGTGTGTGTGTGTCAGCTTTTCCCATGCCCCAGATCAAAATTCGCCTTGCATCATAGATGACAGACACTGGGAAAACAAATTGCAGCCAAAGACAATTGTTCTGAATTCAAGTTTGAGTCCTTAGTTCACAAGAAGCAGACGGGAAAAAAAACACAAGTTTTAACTTTGTTTTCTTTATCTTCTTATTTTTAAAACTTTTGGTAAATATAATGGAATGGAACTTCTTAAAAAGTCACTATTTGTTTCCTGGTTATTTTTCAAAATGTAGGTAAACATGAGTGGATGCAGCAATTGTGTTCTTGCTGCTGTTTTCTTCTATACATTTGTGTCATAAGGGAGATACAATCACTTTAATATATTGCATCGCTAACTTAAATTGTTCACCTTAGTCTGTGGGTTGAAAGGAGCAACTTTGTTAGGAAATCCTTTGTTTCTGCACTATATGGCACCAAAGTATGATCATAATAAGCTTCCTAAGGGTATGGACAATATTTTGTTCATCTATGTCCAGTTAATCAGTATCAGTTAGTCAGCCAATAAGTGCATTTAAAGCACTTACTAGGGGCCTGGAACTGGGGTGAGTGCTGGGCATTCACCTCATCCCACCACTGTGCCTTAGAAATTACAGGGGTTAGGGAAAAATTGATTAAATTGAGTGGAATGGAATTTTGTCATGTCAGCTCACTGAATAAAATGTAATAATTTTCTAAACAGATTATTCATTTTATTTAGACTTACCTCACTGGGACTTGGAAATTGCAATTGGCTGCCTTGACCTTCCCTGAACTTTATATATAGTACTTTAAGATCTGCAGAATGCTTTGCATACATTATGTCAGTCTATTTGTAATGGCCATGTAGAAGATCATTTCCTTAGGGTTTCTTCTCTTTCTGTAACTGCAATTATTGTGTTGAGCTCTACATTCTTAGGATGACAAATTTAGAGCTGGAAGACACCTCTGAGACCAACTTCCTTATTTTATAGATGAGTAAACTGAGGCCCAGAAAGGTTAGGTCACAAAGGTTGTTAATGACAGAGCTAGGATTTGAACTCTGGTCCATTGACTCCCTGTCAATACTCTTTCTGATGTGCCTTGGTACCTTGACTGACTAAATTGACAAAATTAACTCTCAGGGATTGCAGGTAAAAGGGACTTCTTCAAATATTTTGAAATAAAATAGCTCCCACTAACACAATACCAGTGTCTAAATGTAAATGAATCAGAAACACATGGATTAAATTTCCCAGAAAATTTACTTAGTTGTAAGAATTAAAGGAGAGTGTTTGGCCAAATGCATTGTAGGTGATGCCAAACCCCAAATGTCTGAAAAAATGTGTGTGATGTTTAAACAAACAAACAAACCAAAAATGTAAATGTTGTCCCTATTTATGACTTGAAAACTCTCATATTCAAAGTAAAAACCTTAGGAGTCTTATACACAGATTTCTTGATAGTGAAGATGCCTGTAACATCATTGTTACTTAATTATCTAGTATTTGGGAACAAGTGGGAACCTAAAAAAAGAACTTGGACTGTGAAATGTAATGTAAGCATTGTAGCATTGATTTCATTTTAACTGATTAAAATAAATAGAAATCTGTGCATTTCACTTGTCCTTTGATGACCAAATAATAACTGAGCACTTTTATCCAAAGTAAGCACAAGCCCCATACTGGACATAGAGGTGGTAAGACCTAGACCATTCCAACCATTCTCCAGGGCGTCAAAGACTCTAGCCAAAACTATATATACAACATGAGGAAAAAATACCCAGATCAAGTGGGACTTAAATCCTGTGGTTTTTTATTTGAAAAATAAAGTTGGAGGTTGGAATCAATGACCTTCTCTTCTTCAGATCATTAAAAAATTATTAGTTACTTCATTGTGCATGGTGTTTTTCTGGGAAACATATTAGCTATTAGATAGGCATATTGACAAGGATAAATAAATCCAAAATAATTCCACAAGTATTTTTGAGATCCTGCTGTTTTTAGAGCACGCTGCTTAGTATAAAGGGAGATAAAATTTCAGGGCCAGGCACAATATAGGCATTAAGTAAATCTTTATTGACTTACTGCAGAGCACTCTGCTGGGCATGAGGGAAGATGAAAATTTAAGAACATATACCACTTCAGCCTCCACAGAACTTACAGTCTGGTAGAGGGATGAGACACATACACAAATAACTTAAAGAAAAAAACCCAACTAAATATATGATTCACTGGTGTGGGGAACTCTTGATGGGGAAAGTTGCATTTAACAATGCAGGTTATCACCTTTTCTGCAACTTATAGTTTTAGAGATTTATTTGTGTTACTGAAAAGGTAGATGGTTTGCCCAGGCTAACAGAGCCAAAATGTGTTGGAGCAGGACTTAAAATCTTTCTGATTCTGAAGCCTATATACCTACTATCACACATTATACATTAGAGGAGTCAGGGAAGGTTTCTAGGAGTAAGTGACATTTGATTTAGAAAGGAAATTAACAGGATGGGGAAAGCAGCATTCAAGAAAGATGACAAAACATGACTATAGATATGGGGAATTGAAGAGAGAGAGAGAGGGCAAAAGAGAGGACCTTGGGGAGAGGAGAGAACACCCACAGTAATAGGTTGGATAGAGGCCAAGGAATTAGTATAGAGAGAAGAAAAAAGGTGAACCATTTAGGAGGAGTATCAATAGTAGACTTCCTTTCTTGCTGAAGACAAGATGGGAGTGTCGAGATGAATGAAATGTTCTATATTGTTTAGAAAAAAAGACTAGAGAAATCAAAGTAGATTAGGACTATAAAAAGGTCACTGAAAGTGTCCATTGTAAGATCATCGTAAACTTTGGAAAGAGCAATTTAGTAGAGTGGTAAGGAGCAGAAATCAGATGTTATGATATAGGAAATATTATGTATAAGTAGAGGAGAATGTGAATAACTTTCTCAAGAAGGTTGGCAGTGAAGGGACACAGAGATGAGATGGTAGAAATCTCAAGAGTAGATTTTTTTTAAAGATTAGGAAGGGCTGAGTTTGTAGGCAGATAGAAGGTTTTAGTAGAGAATGAAACAAGACTGAGTATTCATAAGAGAAAGGGAATGATAGTTGGAATAAGATCCTGAGGAACAGCAGGAAGGGATGGGATCAAGGGCTTAGAAAGAGGGTTTAGATTTCATCTGGGCTAAGGTTTGTTTTCTCTTCATAGGAAAGAGAAAAAAGGAGGACAATGCTGAGATTTTTTTGAGGAGTGAAAGGGGTGAATTGAGGTATCTATTGTCATACAGATTCAATTTTGTCATAGTGCAGAACTTTTTGACAGAAGAAAAACATTATGTAGTAATTTAGAGGAAAGCAAAAATTCATACTTTATTGGAGTAGGAATTATGTAGAGTGATGAGTGAATTCCATATCCAGACAGAATGAGGTAGAAGGAATCATTCAAATCATTAATTAAAACAAATTCATGATCTGCCATTACCAGGATATAGACTTTGAGTTTTAATTCTTATAATTCATAAATTTAATATGTTAATTAGGGAAAGTAATTTAAGAATACACATAGAATTCTGAGATAATTATTCATTCAGAAAATATTTATTGCCTGCCTAACTTGTGTGAGATACAAGGTTTTAGAAAAGCCAAGAACCATAAAATATATCCTTATCCTCAGGGGATTTACTTTCTAATTGAGAATTATGCAAATTATTCAGATTACAAACCACTATTTGAAATGAAAAAAATTAGTCTTAATTTTCAAATAATTGACTCAATCTTTTTTTGTATGTAAAGTTGAGAAAATAACAGCCAAATCTGAGATTTTAATCACGATTGAAAAGTGTCTGAGAGGCTTCTTAAATAAGTAACACTCTAATGCTTTATTTTCAGTGAAATACTACTGGGCTTAACATTCACTCAAATTAAGATTCACAAAGCAAAATTGGAATCAGCAAATCAGAATCACCAAAAATATCCTGATCAGAATATAAACATTCAAATAATTTATAAAAATATACTTTTAAAATATTTAAGTAGTACTGACATTTGACTCTTTAGTAACTAAAGAATTGTATTTGAGGGGCGGCTAGGTGGCACAGTGAGTAAGAGCTGGCCTCGGAGTTGGGATGACCTGAGATCGAATCCAGCCTCAGAAAATGAGCACCCACACATAAATAATGACTAGCCGTGTAACCTTGAGCAAGTTACTTAACCCCAATTGCTTATTAAAAAAAAAGAATTGTATTTGAAAACTTTTAAAATATTCATGTCAGTAAGGTGGATGTAAAGAGGTCATTGGAATTTGATTTTTAGTTTTATTTGGGTAACATCAAATGAATAGGAAATTCTACAATTTATGAATAACACAGAGAATATACACTGTATCTTATTCAAAAAATCAAAACTAGTAGAAAACTCTGGCCAGGAGAAGGGTATTCGATATGATGTAGGTCCCCCCCCCTTTCTTTTAACCTCTCCTTCACTATCATCATCATAATTCTTGTTCTAAAAGTAAATTGATTGCTTTATCTACTTGATGCTAATTACTAACTTGACAGATGTATTTTTTGTTCTTTCCATGAAATGACCAGTCCTGTATCCAAGCAGAGATAGTATCAAATAATTATTTAACACGAATGAATGTTTCTCCAAGCACTTCATATGTATATACTGATTTAAGAAAAAAATTACTAAAAGAATGTTTTATAAGGTTAATGTCGATGAAGATGATGATACATTGATGAAAGAGGTAATATATTTTTTCATTTACATATAACATTGCCAGGTATCTTATATGCTAGCTCCACCCTCTTACCTCTTCTCTTCTCTTCTCTCTGTCTCTCTTTCTCTCTCCCTCTCACCCCCCCCCCCACTCAGTTGGTTCACTCATCCCTAAATTGTCCTCATGGTGGCAGGCCTAAGAAAAGGAAGAAGGTGTTTCAAAATTATTCAACTGTAAACCTGGATTACATTTTGCCACCAGCATGCACAATATCCATGGTGAGAATGGTATAGGAACGGACACACAGGTATAGAAACTTAGTAATGAGGCACATGAGTAGGGAAATACATGGAACTGAAGAACTTTAGACCTTAATATCTTTGATTTTTTACGGAATAGTTTATATCCATCACCTGCTGTGCAAAAACATTTCTATGCTATCTGCTTCCTTTTCAGTTCTCAGGACTCTCCTAGGCAAAGCCACTTACTTCTCTGACACTCACTTTACTAAGGCAATGTTAAGTTCTCTTTACTACATAGTCACCCTTGGAATAGTGTTAAGCTCTTTCAAAAAATATGTATACATATACTATATGTATGTGTGTGTGTCATTAGCTACCCGAAAAACATCTGCAAAATCCATCTTGCAAAATCCTCTCAGGTCTTCAGGACAGTTTATCTTTTTTCATTATTTTTATTTCATGGTCTATGTTTTTTTTTTCAAGATGATTTTATTACTGTCTTTTTTTTCTGCCTCTTTGCAGCAAAAATAAATAAATAAAATGAAAAAATGTGCACATAAAGGGGCAGTATTATGTTAAATCATATTTATAATAAATATGATTATTTTAAAATTCCTCCAATATAGGACTATCTACTTTGTTTTATAGATGAGTAAACTGAAGTCCAGAGAGGCCAAATACTTTGCTCAAGATTATGCAGAAAGATACAGCACTATATTATAATCCTCTTAACTCCTTTTTGGGTCTTTTTCTTTTATATCATAATAAGACCATTATATAGTGAAGAATTGACAATTAGTCAGACAGTCAATAGATATTTATTGAATCTTTAATTTGTGCCATGCACTGTGTTAAGCACTGGGAATACAAAAAAAAAGCAAAAGGTAGTTTATGATCTCAAGGAGCTCCTAAGTCTAATGAGGGAGGCAAAACACATCCAACTACATACAATAAAATACAAGATAAACTGGAGATAATTACTAAACGGAAGGCACTAGTATTAAGGGAGATCAGGAGAGGCTTCCTGTAGAAGGTGGAATTTTTGCTGAGTCTTGAAGGAACCAAGGGATCCAGGAAACAGAGAGAAGAAAGGGGAGTTTACTACACATGGGGGGGGGAGGGGCAGTGAGGAAAAATACCCAGATTCAGGAGAGTTAGTATCTTCTCTAAGGAGCAATAAAGAGGCCAATGTCACTGGACTGAAGAGTGTGTTGGGGGTGGGAGATGTGGAAGAAGAGTGGAAGGTTTGGATGGCAGGTTATAAAAGGGTATAAATGCCATGCAGATCATTTTATAGTCAGTCCTGGAGATGGTAGTCATGATAGTTTATTGAGTATGTTTGTGTGGGATGAAGAGTAACATGATCAGACTTGCATGTTAGGAAAATCACTTTGACAGTTAAGTGGAGGGTGAAATGGAGTGGTAAAAGACTTATGGCAGGGACAATTTGAAGTATGTCTAGAGGAAGAAAACAAGAAAGATGAGGAAACTGAAGACTATGCAACATAAGAAGTTGTTGATGGAACTGGTATATTTAATATGGAGAAGAAAAGTTGTAAGGGGAATATAGTCATTTTCTTCCAGTATTTATTGGACTAAAATATGGAAAATAGACTAATTCTGTTAGGCCCTAGAAGACAGAAGAGAGAACAATGGGTGGAACTTGCAGAGAAGTCAATATAGGTTGAGGGAAGGAAAAGATTCCCAACAATTCAAGCTATACCAAAGCAGAATGGGCTGCTTTGGGACAGAAGAGTACACCTTTATTAGAGCTCATCAAGTGAAAGTCTATTGCCCACTTATTGGGAATGTGGTAGAGATAATTCTTGTTTGGGTAATGATTGGACAAGGTGATTTCTGAAGTCACTTTTATCTCTGAGAGCCTGTGATTCTTTAAAGGATCTAGACAGATATGATGGATACTATAATTTAACAAGTTATAATGGGCTATGGACAAAAGTTCCCAAAGATACATTTAAATATTCAAGCCCATTCAAGCCTTCCACTCATTTATCATAGAAGTACAGAATGTTAAAACTGCAAAAAGATCTTAGAGGTCATCTAGTCCAACCCCCTTATTTTATGGATAATGATTTATGGGATATGCATGTTCCAGTCACATCCTGGCTATATTTTATTCACTTAAAAAGTTAATATTTCTTTCTAATTCCGAGATCTCTTCCAATTCATTTTTGTCTGGAAATGTTTGATGTACTCATTTTAATTATGGTTTAACATGCCATCTTCATAGCCAAGATGACAAGAATTATATATGCAATTAATTCTTGAGTGTCTTCTTCTTTTGGGTTGGAATTGTGATTTGATTGGTATATTGAACTCCTGTTAAGGAAACTCCCTTTACCAATACAGATTCTGTACCTTCCCTACAACCTGAAGTCTACAAGTATTGGCTGGGGAATTGTGAGTTTGAGTGACTTTCCCAGGGTCACACATGTCAAGTTTTCTGGTAGCAATCTCAAAACTCTCTGATAGATATCTTCTGCTTTGTTTACCAACCACTAGAAAAAAAAAGCTATTTAAATTACAAAACTATTGATGAGTAAATCAGCAACATAAAGTATAACAGATAGTATTTAAGTAGGGCAAAAGGCAGCATAGAATGGTGAAGAGAGAGCTAATCTTAGAACTAGAAAGAACTGGGTTTGAGTCCTGCCTCTGATACATACTGTCTCTGTCAGTCCAAGGCACATAACTTCTCAATGCTCTAGATAACTCTGAGACTATGAGTTGCAGAGAAGGTGCTGACCTGTATAAGTGGAGGGGATTTCCTCATCTGAGAATACCCCATATCAATGAAATCACAGTGGCAGTTCCTATTTCTATTTCACTAGGTTAGAAGGGCTTCCTTAGTTTCTGGGCAGATGATTTAGATTATCTTCACATGCACAGAGCTCAATAGTCACACACTTCCATATTTCAGGAATAAACTTGTCAGTCTCCAGAATCCATAGCCTATGAAACTGGTGGAAAAAATTCTCCTTGCATTGTGAAATCTCCTGACAGAAAGTGGCTTTGATTGTTATTGCTCTGGAGTGACTTGGACCAGATGAGATGAGACAGTCCCAGCCAATGCTGCCCCTACACCACCAGCTGTGCCAAGGCTTACTCTTATACTTATGCGTCTTGCCCACATAATTTCCTGAGTGATCATGCTACCCAATGTGTGTCCACTGGCATGCCCCTCGGAAGATCTGAAATACCCAATCAGGGATACATTAATGGAGCGAAGAATGCGTGGTTGAGTTCTCTATTTGTCTTGGAACTCCAGTAACCACTAAATTGTTTTGTGTATTTTGTGAATCAGATTGCTGTCAAATCTCTGTATTTTTTGGGTCGGTTACACTCCACTGACTCTTTAGTAAGGACCATTTGATGTTTAAAAGTCCTGAAGCCATTCAAACTTTTTTCCTCTCTCTCTTCAAACAGAAGTTTGCATTTTGCCTATTGCAAAGAAAGCACAGAGCCCAAAAGGTCTAAGTTCAGTTTGGAAGTCCAAACCCACAAATTCTGATTGGTTTCTAAACTTGGCCAGACATGTTCTACCAATTTGCTTGGGCCTGGGAGTCCATTATACATAGGTAAAGAAGAACTTGTTTAAGTCTTTACATTTTGGTTATGTACACATGAATTCTGTATATCCTTTTCATTTAAATTAATTGAATTTCTCTTTATCCCAGTCACTTGTCATAGGTAATAGGAATCTTATTTTCTGAATGGATACATATATAATCATTTCCATGGAATTTTGTGAGATATTCTACCATGAGGAAAAGAAATATAATGAAAGGAAAGGCAAGAAGCATTTCTTAAGCATCTACTATATCCCAGGAGATTCAGCTAGGTGGCTCAGTGAAGAAACTGGTAGGCTTAGAGTCAGGAAGACCTGAGTTCAAATCTGGCCTCAAACACTCATGTACTGGGTGACTCTGGGAAACTGAACAACAAAATGTTCCATGCATTGTGCCAAGGACTTTTCACGTATTACTTAATTTAATCCTCAAAACAACCCTGAGAGATAAGTATTATCCCTCTTTTACAGTTGAGGAAAATGAGGCAAAGTTGACACTTGCTCAGGGTCGTACAGCTAGTAAATTTCTGAGCCTGTCTTTGAAGTCAGGTCTTCCTGACTCTATCCACTGCATAACCTAGAGGGAAGAGAAGAGAAGGCAAGGGAAGGCAAGGGGAGCAGAGGGGAGGGGAGGGGAGGGGAAGGGAGAAGAGAGAGCTGTATTGCCTAACTGGCCAGATCCAGTTGGGTCCCTAGTAGGGCAGTGCCCTTTTTTACTCACAGAGGGTGTTTGTCCTTCATTCTCAAAGATGACCATGACATCAGGGTTAAGCAAAGTCAATTCACTCTGAATAAAGTTTTTTGCATGTTACTTTAAAAAGCATTTTACATTTTATTGATATCATAGTTTTTTGTCATCTTCTTTTCTAATTATTATTCCTACCTCTCTTTCCCAGTAAACAGGAAAAAAAAATTAAAAAGAAATTTTCAAAAACCGATTAAGACCAGATGACATTATTAACCAAGTTTAATAGTGAAGGAAGTATTCTACACAGATAGTTCCCCACCTCTGCAAAGTAGAGAGAGCGGTATGTTTTTTTTTTTCATCTCTTCTCCAGAGTCAAGCTCCTTGGTTATAATAATTATAAAATATTCAATTTTCAACCAGCAGTTTTACTTTAAGGCTTTTCCATTTAATTGTGGAATGAAATCCTTTAAAAAATTCTTTATTTAGAAAAATGCCACCAAGAACCTGCGTTCTCACTTAGGTTAATTTATAAGGCAAATAAGTACATATTTCATCTTTGCTGCCATGTTTTAGCTGAAAATCAATTTTCCCCCATTTTTTTCATGGTTCCAACTTCTGGCAATGACCTATTCCTTGAGGCTATTTTCATTTTGAACAATCAATCAATAAACATTGATTAAAGTGCCTACTACGTTCCAGGTATGTGCTTGGTCCTTCAGATGTAAAAATAAACGATGACTCCTGCCCTTGAGGAACTTACAATCTGTACTTATCCTAGTGCATGGACCTAGTCCTGGAGCTCCCATGACACCACCACTCTGCGTCTACAGCTTTCCTTCCTGAAGCTCTTCTCTTGGCAGCTGTCAGCTATTGAATCCCTGCCCCTTTTCACTGCTCTCTTCTTCAAAATGCAGCTCATTGCTTCTCCAGCATGGGACTGCTATCTGCTGAAGCTCTATGCTGGTGCTACTGCTGCTTTTTTAGCCCTATAACATTTTTTTAAGTGAGACCACCCAAGGCCAACATCCCTGGGGTTAGGTGCATTTTTATAAGTCAGTCTTACACATCAGATGGTGGACAAATCACCACTCAATCAACTTCTAGTCTGCCAGAATCACTCTTCTCAAAGGTTTCAACTCTCAATCTTATAGGAATGCAGGTATTGAATTCCATTCTGCTTTTCCTCACTTCAGAGTGTAGGCCAGATAATCAAGACCTCTTTCTTTCTTTGATGGGGGAAATGGGGCCCATATTGTATTTGTCCCTTTAGTTTCCATTTTGTCACCTAGTATTTAGTTTTTGGCCATACACATTATCCTGAAATCTTCCATAAACCTCAAGAAAGTATTGAAAACCTTGGAGGAGAGGGGCACAAACTGACAGCATCTTCCCAGTTCCTTCCCCTTACTCCCCTGCATTGTTTTTATGTGTGGTAAATGCCGTTATATTTGCCTCTTCTCCTTTTCTATTACATTTCAGTAACAGGGAAAATAAACACCTGCTTAGGACTTTAACTCAACTCTAAAGGCTCAGGCTGGTGTTCTTTCCATTACATCATGATGCCACTCAACTCAAGAACTCCTGAACTTAGCAGCCTCTCCTAAGAGATTTGCTTGACGCTGGCCAGACCCCAGGAAAACAGGAAAGTTTTTGGTTTAAATTGTCTCTGAGGAAACATCTCTACAAAGCGCAATAGGAAGATTCCCATGATATACCTATTCATGAAATTTTCCAAGGAATTCTGAGCCAATTGAGAAGAATGGAAAATTATATTGAGGATATATTTCATCCTATTCTTTTCTCCTTTCCCCCTGGAAAAAGCTCTTAAATTCTCTCTCTCTTTCCCTCCCTCCCTCCCCTTTCCCCTCCTTGCATGTTAAAGCATCAAAATGGGGAAGCTAGGTAGTATAGTGGATAGAGCACTGTTCCTGGAGGATCGAGTTCAAAATCAGTTTTAGACATTCACTAGCTGTGTGACCTGGGACAAGCCACTTAGCCCTGTTTTCCTCAGTTCCTCATCTGTAAAATAAGCCAGAGAAGAAAATGACCAACCACTCCAGTATTTTTGCCAAGAAAACCCTAAGATGGGATCCTGAAGAGTTGGACATGACTTAAATGACTCAACAACAGTAACACAGCATCAAGATAGTGAGTAATTTGCAAGTAGGATTTCAACCTTCCCAAGACCAGCAAGAATCAACTCACATCTAAAGACAAATGTAGCCTAGAAGTAGCTGAAAGATGTGAAGATAGTGAACAGATTTTATAGCGATATTAAACACTTTTACAGCAACCTTAAGTGGAGTGAATTTTTACTGATGTTTGAGAGCTCTCCAGAAATGCATTCTCCTATTTCAGTTTTCCTGGGGGAAAAGTACCACTTGATGCTTCAGTGGGATTAAGCAGCCATATTAAGATGGAATGGTATGGCATGCTTCATAAAAAACTACTGTTGCACTGAGAGGTAGCTGGATTAGTTAAAAAGTGCCAGGAGAGCGGAACTTTAATCCTGGCTCCAGCAGTGATATTAGTTACATGGTAATGGTTAAGTCATACAACCTTTCTGAGATTCAGTTTCCTTATCTCTAAAATGTAGATAATAACACATATACTCTCTAACTCACAGGCTTGCTATGAGAAAAGTGCTATGCAAACCTTAAAATGATATATAAATCTTGGTTTGTATAATTTGTATAATTCCCCTTTGAGATAATACTAGGCTTTACTATATACATCGAGTTTATCCATCTGTCTAAATCTAGATGTAAACATGGTTATATCTCTATATCTAACTATAGATATATGTGTATATCTCTATCTAGAGATAGCTAAACCTATGTGTATTTCTGTCTTTCTATAATTATAGCTATATGTCTGTCTATCTGTCTATCTATTGCCTATTATTTATGTGTGATCTATCTGCATAGTTTATACTTCTCTACCCATTGAGGTAGTATGGCATAGAAAGACCTAGGTTCAGGTACCTCCTCTGGAAAAATATTGGTTGTACAGCACTGGGGAAGCCATTTAACTGCTTAGTGCTCTAGATAATTTTTTAAAGAATATAAATTACTGAGATAGTACCAGTTTACAATGATTGAAGGAGTTTCCTTACCTGGTAGTTTTCTATACCAATGAATGATATCAGAAGTCCAATTCCTACCTCTATTTTTTCTGTTTCTATCTCTCTGCATTTGTTTTTCTTACTCTGTCTCTCTCCTCCCTCCCTCTCATATACACGTGTGTGTGTGTGTGTCTGTGTGTGTGTGTGTGTGTGTGTGTGTGTGTGTGGCAATTAGGTGGCACAATAGATAGAGTCCTGGGTCTGGAATCAGAAGATCCAAGTAGATCTGAATTCAAATTCAACCTCAGATACCCGAGGCAAGTGACTTAACCTAATCTCAATTTCCTAATCTCAGTGTCTCAGTTTCCTCAACTATAAAATGAGAATAATAACAGCACCTACCTAACACAGTTGTTGTGAGGATCAAATGAGACAATATTTGTAAAGCACTTAGCACAATTCCTGGTACTTAGTAGAAACTATGTAAATGCTTATTCCCTTGCCCTCTCCTTCTATAATTTGCAAAGTAGATTGGAGGAGGGAATTATTAGCATTAGCAAAATCAACCACCTTGTCCAAAATTCAAGACATTCTAGTTCTGTTGTACTCTGCTTGGTCAGACTACATATAGAATATGAAGTTCCATTCTGGGTACCCTGCTTTAAGGAAACTGATAATTTGTACATTGTCCAGAGGAGGGCACCCACAATTTCAAGGAGACTTTGAATCGTGGCATATGAAAATAAATGGAAGAAACCCCTGATGTTTAGACTGAAGAATACTTGGAGAGGGGTGGGGAGCGGTCATAATAGTTTCTTTCAACTTTTTGAAGGTTCGTCTCATAGAAGATGAATTATACTTATTCTGCTTGATGCCAGAAAAGAGAAATATCAAAACGTCAAAATCTATAGAGAAGCATATTTAGATTCTGTACATAGAAAGAAAAAAAAACTTACAGTTTTCCAAAAGTAGAAGGGGATGCCATGGTAGATAGTGAGTTCTCTTTCCTTGCAGAACCTCAAGCAGAAACTGTATTATGACGTACAAGGGTTTGTACATGGAATTATTGCTTCAATTAGGAATTGGATTAGATGAACTCTGAAGTCCCTCTAAAATCAGAAATTCAGTGATGGTGAATATAAAGAGTGAGGACTGGGAAACTAGTCGACACAGAAGGACAAGGAAAATCACAGCACTTGTTTGCCATTTCAAAGGTTCTACCTGTTCCAATTAATTAACAAGTATTTAATACCACTGATTAGCAGCCAGATTTAATTAACTTTTTAGAAAGATTAATTACTAGAAAATGCATTGTTGGAGTAGAAACAGCTCTTCCATAGCACTCCAGCCCACACCACTTCAAAATCATGTAAAAGGGGACTCTGAACAACTTCTGGAGCTCCAGCACCCACAGAACGACACAGAGAAGCTAACCTCCCACTGAGGACAGCCCAGCAACCCTGCAGGGAGCAGCCAGCACAGAGCTCTGGGAATGAACAGCACAGCGCTCTGGGAGCCAGGCCCAGGACTGAGTGAGTCACAGTTTTAGCCCTAGGTCGGCAGGGCCAGTAGCTGGCTGGAGGGACCCCAGAACACCAGCAGCTGTGGTGATTCCAGAATTATCAACACAGATATGCCTAGGAAAAAGTGAGAGGTTAGTGCCCTATGGACTTTGGAATCAGTATTTGGGAACTCATCGGCTTCTTCCCCTGGGTGCGAGAAGTGGCTGAGGAGACAGGGAACAGCCGCCATTTTGCAGCTTCAGTTGCAGCTTTAGCTCCTGGCCTGCGGATTGTAGGGGGATCTGGCAATCAGTCTGTGGGTAATCGCTTTTGCTTTAACCTCCCTGGATCTGGATTTCAGTCTGGGTGAAGGTCTTGGGGTGTGTGTCCAGCTTGCCAGAGCCTGTGGAGGCTTCACAGAGGCCACCCAACTAATACCTCCAGAAGTTGAGAAAACCCCAACATTTGGGACAGAAGCTCCCTTGTCTGGTGGCAGAGTCCTACTGTGGCAACAAACCCAAAAGTCAAGTAATTAAGTGGCAACATGCATAGGCAAAGGAAACAAAATAAATAGAAAAATGCAACATTAGACTCCTATTTTGGGGGCAAAGATGATCGAAACATGGAACAGGAGGAGGACTGTGAGGTCAGAAATCCTGCACCAAAAGCCCTAAATGAAAATATGAGTGGGTTACAGGCCATAGAGGACCTTAAGAAGGATTTTAAAAACCAAATAAGAGAAATGGAGGAAAAATTGGGAAGAGAAATGAGAAGGATGCAGGAAAAGTATGAAATGAGGGTCAACAGCCTGTCTGAGGAAAATAACACCTTAAAAAATAGACTAACTCAAATGGCAAAGGAGACTCAAAAGGGCAGTGAGGAGAAGACTGCCTTAAAAACCCGACTTTGCCAGATGGAAAAAGAATCTCAGGGAGGTGGCTAGGTGGCCCTGGAGTCAGGAGGATCTGGGTTCAGATCCAGCCTCAGACACTTAATACACATACACACACACACACACACACACACACACACACACACACACACAACCTAGCTGTGTGACATTGGGCAAGTTACTTAACACCCAATTGCCCTCCAAAAAGCCAAAAAACAAAAAAAAAAGAATCTCAAAAGCTCACTGAGGAGAATCATTCTTTCAGAGTTAGATTGGAACAAATGGAAGCTAGTGACTTTATGAGAAATCAAGATGCTGTTCAATAGATCCAAACAAATGAAAGAATAGAAATGTGAAATATCTCATGGGAAAAACCACTGACCTGGAAAATAGATCCAGGAGAGATAATTTAAAAAACTATTGGACTACCTGAAAATCATGATCAAAGAAAGAACCTAGAAATCATCCTTCAAGAAATCCTCAAGGAAAATTGCTCTGATGTTTTAGACCCAGAGGGCGTAATAGAGGTTGAAAGAATCCAGAGATCACCTCCTGAAAAAGATCCCAAAAAGAAAACTCCCAGGAATATTATAGCCAGGTTCCAGAATTCCCAGATCAAGGAGAAAATACTACAAACAGCCAGGAAGAAACAATTTCAATATTATAGAAACACAATCAGAATAGCACAGGACCTGGCAGCTTCTACCCTGAGGGATCAAAAGGCATGGAATATGATATTCTGCAGGGCAAAAGACTTGGGATTAAAACCAAGAATCACCTACCCAGCAAAACTGAGTATTTTGTTTCAGGGGAAAATATGGTCATTCATTGGAATAGAGGACTTTCAAGCATTCTTGAGGAAAAAACCAGAGTTGAATAGAAAATTTGACATCCAGACACAAGAAGCAAGAGATGCCTGAGAAGGTAATCAGGGAAAAGAAATCAAAAGGAACTTATCAAAGTTGAACTATTTACATTCCTACATGGAAAAACAATAACTGTGACTGATGAAACCTTTCTCAGTATGAAAATAATGGAAGAAGGGTATATGGGCATATGAATACATATGTGAATGTGTGTATATATGTTTACAGTTATACATGGATAGAGGGCATAGGTTGAATTTGTTGGGAAGGAATGATACTTAAGGGGTGAAATTATGAGGTGAGAGAGGAAAGTGGCAAGAGGAGATGGGGAGAGACAGGGTAGGGTAAACTATCTCATGTAGAAGAAGCAAGGGGAAGTGGTTGCAAGGGAGGGGGAGAATAGGAAGGCAAAAAGGCAAAACCACATTCTCATTGAATTTGGTTCAGGGAGAGAATGACATACATACTAAATGGGATATCTCAACCTGCAGCAGAATAGGGGGAAGGGGGATGAGAGGAGGGATGATGGATGGGAGGGCATCCTTGGGGTGAGGGGAGGTTGGAAGTACCCACTATAGAAGAGGGACAGGATCATGTAGGGATTGGACCAGGTGGGGGGTGGGATGAGTGGGAGGGAATTATAAGCAGCCTTGTACAATATATCTACTATGATAATGTTTTGCATAGCTAGACATGTATAACATATACTGAATTACTTATCTCCCAAGAGGGAATGGGTGACAAGGGAGGAAGGAAATGGATCTGAAATTCGAGGTCTTAACATTAAATGTTTCAAATATATATAAATACTATTATTAATACTCTTTTGCTTGTAATTGGGAGATAAGATGTGCAGGCATTGGGACACAAAGATTCACCTTCCTCTAATGGAAAAGTCGAAGGGGTTATGGGAGAAGATATGGGAGAGAGCAGATTAGATGAGGGGATATCTTGTGGGACTGCTATTTTGGGATGGTGGGTAGGGGAAAAATGGGGAAAAACATTGTAACTGAAAATCTGGTGGAAATGAATGATGTAAACCAGAAGTTAATGAAGCATTTGTTAAAAAAAGAAAATGCATTGTTTTAGAAACATCCCCCAAACCATGGTGGCACAATCTCTCCTTACACACATAAAATTACTGGAGAGAGTGATCTTAAGCTTAGAGATGAAAAGGTAAATTAGTAGTTCTATGTTATTTTGTAGAGTCTCTTTGAAATTCCCCATAGGCATAGCTCTCTTTTGGGCTCTGGAGGTCAGGGCCCTTGAAGAATCCTAAAGCTACCTTTCCTCATCATGTCTAGTATATCCTCAGCGTATCTCTTAATCTCTGATGAAGAAATTGCCATTAACCACTGCTACTCCAGGGACAATACTGCCAACTGTGCTAGTCACTGCTGCCTGCAGTGATGAGAACTACAGATAACTTGATTTTTTGAAGTTCACAGGATTATTACCTAGTCAGTTCTGGGGAAGGAAAGAAACTTGATACACCATCCCTAAGGCCATTTTCCTCTTATTTTTCCTTTATGGCTGGTTTCAAGCACCACTCAACTGCCTGCTGATAGAATGCATGATTCTAAACTGGCTTAATGTGTTATACATGAGCCATGAAGTGTGTTTGATTCTTGTGGCCAATCATATTTTCTGTGTAGAGTTATCTGTCTTTATTCAACGATCAAAGCATTCATTTCTTCCCAATTAATTAAAGACTTGTTGGTGCATAGTTTACACCCTTGATTGATTCAGTGGAGAAGTCTGGATCTTCTCTAACAAAAGAGTTGTCATATTTTAAGATGGATCTTAATAAGCTGGAGTGCCTACAGAGGAGCAGGACCAGAAAGATGAAGGGGTCAAAAGTCAGAACATTTTAGCATCATCTAAGGGAACTTAGGTTATTTATACTGAGAAGAGATGACTTAAGGGAGAAATGATAGGTATTTTCAAATATTTGAAGGCATGACGAGTGGAAATGGTGCTAGACTTGCTCTTTTTATAAGATCCCAGAGAGCAGACCTCTTGGTGGAAGGGGCAGAAAGACAGGTTTATATAAGGGATATGTTATGAAATGCTCTTTAAAACAATCAGAGCTCTCCTTGAATAGAATGGGCTGGCTTGAGAGTTAATGCACTTCCTTTTTTTGGAGGTCTTCAAGCAGAAGCTGGATGAACATTTGTATGTGTTACAGTAGGGATTTTTTTTTTGTATATGATTTGAACTTGATTACTTTTGACGTCTTCTGTCAATTCTCAAATTGGGTGATTCTTTTATTTTGTATGTTGTAGTGGGATTCATGTTAGGGAATTTCATAAAATTGATGGCCACAGAGTTCCCTTCTAGCTCTGAAATTCTGTGATTTAAATCCATAGTTTAATGAAAAATTAAAAAAAAATAGAGAAGTTTCCATTATACTTAGCCAAATGGTCTAATCCAGGCTTCTAGAGATGTAATTATAGGTAAACCTTTTTTGGCTCTGCAGATGGCAAAAATTCATCAGCTAGAAAATTTCACATAAGTCAATACACATTCATTCTAATTAAAATATACTGTTAGTAATAATTCCATTTATAATAACAATTCTGATCTCAAGGAGATTTATGGCCAGCTGAGATATTTGATAATTGTAAATACTTTGGTTGTGGTCATTTAAGCAAACCATTTGTATAAAAATCTAAAACTAAATGCTCCCAATAAAAGGCATCACTTCCAGGGTCTTATTTTATATTCATGATCATTTAATTTTTGATGTCAAAACAAACTACAGAGTAGAAATTTTATAAGCAAATTCATTCCACAAGATATCATTACTGATAGGTAGAATACAGTGATCAAATGAAGTCCAATAAAATTCAACAAGCATTTGTTAAGCACCTATGATATGCAAGGCACTGAGTTAGGTCCTGGGAAATGCAGTTTAAAAAATTTTGCTATGCTACATTTTATTCAACTGCACATTCATCTGATACCATGCATCACATTTTGTAGATAATTCTTATCCAAATTTATAGTATGTATGCAAATGAACCACAGGAGGTTATTCTAATACAGAAAAACAAAAATGGTAACAATTATTTTGCTTTAAACATGTCATTTCTAAACCATTTCACCATATGGTGAATATGTAGAGGTCCACTAGATTTGGGATCATAGGACCTTAGACCTGTTGTTGAGTAGCTTTGTGACCCTGACCAAAGCTTTTAACCTCAATAGGCTTCAGTCTCCTAATTTGTAGAACAGGTTGGGCTGTATACTCTCTAAGTTTCCCCCTGCCCCCAGATTTATATCATATGTTCCTTCTAATATTGTTCTATTTCTACAAGCTGGTTGGCTTACAAAGGATGTTAGTTTGTCTTAGCTATATGTAAAGTTCTGTGTGCTTTAGCTTGCAAACAGCTTACATGGGGAAGGTATGGCTAGATGGAAAATTTCATGCAATAGATCTAAGGCAGAGAGTGAATTACTTGTGAACAATACAAGGTCAACAGGGTCATATGGCAACACAGTCAGTACATTCTAAGGGTGCATTGAGGAGCATATCGTGTTGTCCTTGGCCCCCTGACCAGGCTACATCTAGAGTACAATGTTTGGATTGGAAAATTTGAAGTTGTAAAAAAGATGGTGACCAAGACAATGAAGGGCCTTGAATTCATGACATATAAGGATGAGTTGAGTGAATGGGGTATGTTTAGCTTGGAGAAGAAGAGACTTAGGGAAATGTAAAACTCTTTTAGTATTTGAGAAGATATCACATGAAAGCCATAATAGACTTGTTCTTGTCTCTGTAGGGCAGAATTAATAGCAGCAGGAAGAAGTTGCAAAGAAGTGAATTGAGGCTAAATATGAGGAAAAACTTCTTAACAATTAGAACTATCCAACAGCAGAATAAGGGTTTCTTTTTACTCCAGTTCTTTAAGCAAAAGCTAAATGGCCATCTGCTAGATATTGTATACTCATGGATTGATATGGATGCCTTATTTAAGTCACATGCATATTTTTTTCTTTTTGGAGAGGGGAAGGTAGGGCTATTAGGGTTAAGTGACTTGCCCAAGGTCACATGGCTAGTTTTGCTTTAAGTTTCTGAGGCCGGATTTGAAACCAGGTCCTCCTGACTCCAGGTCCAGTGCTCTGTTCACTGTGCCACCTAGTTGCCCCCCACATGCATTTTTTAAAGATTATTTTCTTTTTATTATGGGGTGTAAGGTGAATATAACATTAAAAAAATCTAAATCTTGTCTAGAATTTACTTGCATTCTCTTTCCCTAGCCATTGATTGTAAACTTGGTATTCCTTTGTGTATCCTAAAGCCTCTGGTTTGCTCATGCTGCTTGCTAATCCCATGGGGAGATCCAGAAAGTGATCCTATTGGATCACAATTGGGAGGTGTTTATTAACTTGGTTTCTTTTTTCTCCCTTTCCTGGTTCATGTGTACATTGTATACAGTGGTTAGCCCAGTGTGGCAAATGAATTTCTGGCTCAGGTCTCTTGCTGTCACTGTGATAAATGAAAGACCATGATGCAAAAGAAAGAAGGGAAAGACTTCTTGCCACCACTATGGTAATAAGAGGACACTATCCCAGTCTTTAATTTAAACTTCCAGACATTGTTCTTGTAAGCTAGTTATAAAACTTGCAAAGTCCACACTCAGAAAGAAATCATAGCACCTACTTTGACCAGCTAGCCAATGTCCATGGTGTCCCCATTCTGTTACTTTTTTCAAGATATGTATATCCCTGTCTTCCCCTCCTTTTTCTGTAAAATCCCATTTTTCTATTTTATATATTTACACTCTGTAAAAGTTTCTGAAGCTGATGCTCTAGGCTCTTTGACTTTTCATATAGATGAACTGGCATTCTAAGCATAGATGAAATCTGCAGATAACCATCTCTGTATATTAGGTCAGTGACTGGCAATAGTACTTAATTAATAGACCCCACCCCCCATATAATTTTTATCATACCAGTAACTAGTGAAAAAAAGTTTTGGAAACCCAGTTTTCTCTTTCATCATTGGCCCAGGTTCTTTATGATCTTTATCATAACTTAAGGGGTCTTTCTGGTTTTCCATAAGTCCAGGAACCCCTTTTTCCATAAAAACAATCTGATCAAAGCATTTCAATTCCAGTGTACTTTAGGTGCTGCCCAAGGACCATGATGCTCTTAGTGAACCAGACAACTGAGTTATATGACGAAATAAAAGGTTGGGATCATAGCCTTAGAGAGCAGACTGGATGAAAAGTATTAGGTTAATATTAATTTTGTCTTAGAGAGTTCAATTTTTTGAAGCATATGATTGATTCATGGTTATACCATCAGTGAGAAGGTGAGAGAGAGGAGAGAAAACACACACACACACACACACACACACACACACACACACACACAGAGACAGAAGACAGAGACAGAGACACTCTAACAACAGATTTGAGGTTGGAATCCTAACCTCTATTTTAGGAGTACCAACCTCTGTGCAATCAGGGTGATTCTTCACCAATGCTAATTTGTCTGTCCCCCCATTCCAAACTCTATTATTCAATAATAAATATCTATGATTATCTCTACAGTGTTAACAGTTAACAGCAATTAGTTTGTATAAGGAGATATGTACTGATATCACAACAACAGATGTATAAACATTTTCCCCAATACTCTGTCATCCCCTCAGTGGATTCTAAAGGATACCTCTTGGCATCCTCAAGGACTTTAGAGATATGATGGAATTTATTTAATTCAATTCAAATGAGCAAACCTTGGTTATTGTCTACTGTGCACAAAACAAGCTTGAAACTTTCTCTTTCCTTCACAAGTTTTACTACTTGCACCTAACTGTATCAGATATGACTAGGGGCTTTTTAAGTCTATAAATTCTTAACCAAAGAATAAAAAAGAAAGGTAAACAGAGAGTAAGAGTTTTTTCCCCCCTGTGGTAACTGGGAGCAGGAAAGAGAGAGTACAAGACAAAAAGAGATTTAAAAATTTGCAATAAATGGAAAAAGGATTTGTTCAAAGTTGAATACATTTATCTTTTAAGCAATAAATGACAGGAAAAGTAAGGAGTTTAGTATTTAAAGGAACTTCCTTAGGGAGAGGAAATATCTCTGAGTCATATAGTTCCTCTTCTAAGACACTAAGTAAAGTGATCGTTCCTAAGACTGCTTGGTTGCTTACCAGAGTGAGCTGAGGAGTGGGCTTATGATGTGAATGGAGGAAAGGAAGGTAATATATGCAAGTTGTGTCTTGACACCTTGGGGAATAAGTTCAATATGGTTTATTGATATGCTCTATTTGTCTAATCTTAAAATTTGAGGTTATAAAAGAAAACATGAGAAGACAGCAAAGATAAATTTTCGTTATTTCAGTTTTGCCTAGGACTAGTCACTGTTATGATAGAAGGACACCAACATTGACCCCCAATACTTTTCAAACCTTTTTGAATAAGGTCATCCCAAATTTATTTTTCATGAATTCTCAACCCATTAGGAGACACCACGATGACATACAGAAGTCTCTATACTAGATGGTAAAGAGCCTTGGCTTAAATCCTAGTTTTGCCAGTTACTATTAGCATGAACGTGGACATATCCCATCACTTCTCTGGGACTGAGTTTCCTCATCTGTAAAATGAAGGAATCAGACAAAATGACTTCTCCTTGTTCCCCTTCAATTCTAAATTGAAGATCATTATTAAACCACAAGGTACTGCTATTGAACACTCTCCTGATGCTGGTCAAAATCTGGGTGGTATAGTGCTAATTCTGTTGTTTACACACAATCAACTTATCCTGGATTGTGCTGCAAAGTTAGTGACAAGGTAACCATTGTTATTAAAAAAGTCAATATTCTTCTTTCTCACAGCTTTCCCTTTCTGTAGGGCATTCCTGAATCACTATCTATGGATGTATACATTTGTAAACTTACTCAATGCAAATAACTTTCCCCTTCCCTGGCAAATTCAACATCCTTTTTTGAGCTGTGTGTATATGTGTATGATTCAATGAATCAGACAGATAGATATAGATATAGACTTAGATATAGATATAGACATAGCTATATCCATACAGACAGAAATATGATAAGGGAGTCCTAGTTACATCACCTTGGCATAATGTAGTCAATTCCTCAGAAGCAAACAAACATATTTAAATGATACATGTTTTTAATATTGACACATAATCAATAAGCAAATAAATGGTACATAATAACAAGAAAACAATGGATAATGAAACATCTACCAAGGAACTATAGACCCTAGAAAACCCCAAAGAGTCCAGGAGCTGCTTTAAACTCAAATTCTAGGACATGCACAGCTTAGCCCTCCTTCAAGTGTAAAGCTTGAATTGTAAAGTGTACAGCATAGTTCATAGTTGCATGTAGCAAGACCACTTATCAGATAAAAATTAAGTAACTCTAGAACTAAAACTTTTTTTTGAGGGGGAAGGCAAGGCAATGGGGTTAAGTGACTTGCCCAAGGTCACACAACTAGTTAAGTATCAAGTGTCTGAGGTCTGATTTGAACTCAGTTCCTCCTCATTCCAGGGCAGGTTCTCTGTTCACTGCGCCACCTAGCTGCCCCTTGGAAGCAAAACTTTTGAGCATTGAGGAGAAATGGACTTAGCCAATGACAAAAGTTATCATAGTCAGTGCTTTTCCAGATGTACCTGGTCACAACTAAAGAACTGTCTATGTAGGAGAGTCACTGGAACCTGTGGTTGACTTCACCAAGGAGAAAACTACCTTAGTCCATTTTGGGGATCATGCATTTTGCAAGTGTTTCTTGTCACTTCCTCTTACCACTTCTCTTGTTCTCCCATCCTGCATATTGGACTATGGGGAATGCAACATGAAAAAGGGTGCTATATCATGACACCTCAGTAGGGAGCATGTTAGAACACTATGATTAGTCATACTGGACGGATCACTTAATCTCTCTTGTCTGAGTTTCCTTATTTGTAAAGAGAAAATTTCAGGAAAAAGACAGGAGAAAAATAGCTTAGTTCTAAACTTTGGGATCCTATGATGACTAAATAAAGTGATCTTGCTCCAGGATAGAAGTTGCTGGCACACTCCCAGGTAAAGATTTAGTTGCACAGACTTTCAAATAATGTAATATTTTTTTTTCTGCCACTTAGTTTGCTTTGGAAATACTAAGTGTTAATTGAGAAAGAAAGCCAAAGAAGTGCTATGGAGATTCAAATTAAATCTACCTACTCAGTTCTGAGAGTAGTTCTTTATGCACATTTTGCAATAGTGGTGGGGTGGGGTGGGCAGTAAAAAAGAATTATTTTGTGACCTTGTGATCTGTTTTTGTTTTTAGATAGATTAATGGGACTGAAGTCTGACAATCCCTCAAAAAAAAAGATTAGGCATTAATTTTCTGCAATACTGATTTTCCAGTCAGCACAAATGCAGGCCAATGTAGATTTGCCTTCTCTTTCCCCTTCAGTCTAGCTTTCCTTCTTCCCTATCTCTCTTTTTTTTTGCTTTTCCTCATTCTCTTCCTCCTTCCCCACTCTTCCTTTCTTCTTTTAACTCCTCCTTCATGTATGTCTTTCTTCCTTTTCTCCTCCTCCTCCCCCTCTTCTCTCCTCCTCCTCCTCCTTCCCTTTCTCCTCCTCCTCCTCCTCCTCCTCCTCCTCCTCCTTCTCCTCCTCCTCCTCCTCTTCCTCCTCCTCCTCTTCCTCCTCCTCCTCTTCCTCCTCCTCTTCCTTCTCCTCCTCCTCCTCCTCCTCCTCCTCCTCCTCCTCCTTCTTCTTCTTCTTCTTCTTCTTCTTCTTCTTCTTCTTTTTCTTCTTCTTCTTCCTCTTCTTCTTCCTCTTCTTCTTCTTCTTCCTCCTCTTCTTCCTCTTCTTCTTCTTCTTCTTCTTCTTCTTCTTCTTCTTCTTCTTCTTCTTCTTCTTCTTCTTCTCCTTCACCTCAGTGGTATGTACATTAGAATCCTTGCTAAAGCAAAATATCTCCTTTTTATCTTTTTTCCTAGACGCTAGGTTCAATTATGATGTTTTGATTTTACTTTTATTATCTCCTGTCCTTTTTTCTGAAATCTTCTCTTTCTCCAACAGCATCTAGCACATAGTAGGTAGGTGCTTAATCAAGGATGAATGATCAGGAACTGAATGGTATAGAAAGAGAGATTTGCACTAAACTTTGAAGAAAATTAACTAGAGACTCTAAGAGGCAGAGGTGAGAGTGAAGGGCATTTTAAGGCTGAGGGACAGCCAGTGCAAAGGCAGAAAGAGACAAGATGATAGTAACTAAGGAGGATGCATTCAACTGATAATGGAGGGTAATGACTGGTCATCACTTGAACCTCTGCCTAGTTGCATGGGCTCATCTGGATTGGCTGAGATAGTCACAGCAGGGTCTGAGGATTTAAGGTCTACTGACTTAGGACTTGACAATTCAGGGCCAACCAGGCTCATTTCAAAATGTCCAATTAATCAGGGCAACTAGAGTTCCATTTTTGCCAGTTTATCTTTTAGCATTTCTATCAGTCCCTCTTGGACAGTTAGGTGGTAGAGTGGATAGAATACTGGGCCCGGAGTCAGGAAACCTTATCTTCTTGAGTTCAAATCTGGTTTCAGGTACTTATTAGCTGTGTGACCATGGGCAAGTAATTTAACCTTATTTACCTCAGTTTCCTCATCTGCAAAATGATCTGGAGAAGGAAATGACAAACCACTCCAGTATCTTTGCCAAGAAAATCCCAACTGGGGTCATGAAGAGGCAGACATGATTGAAAAGAGATTGAAAACCAGTCCCTCTACAACTTGCTTTTTTTTTTTTCAATTTCTTCCTTCCTTTATTTTTGTTTTCCTGAGGAAATCTGGCTTAAGTAACTTACCCAGGATCACATAGCTAGTATCTGAGGTCATATTTGAACTCAGGTCCTCCTGACTCCAGGACTGATGCTCTACACTGTGCCACCTAGCTGCTCCACTTATTCTATTTCTACTAGTGAGTGAATGGTGGCCCAGAATACACAAGAGAGGCTGACAATCAAACCCCGTTCTTCTCTGAGCTCCTATAGTCATTTGTTGATAGTTTGGGTATGAAACAGATTCTCAAAATTGTCTCTGAACTTTGAGGCAAAATTCTCAAAGCTCTCCAGCTGGAGGTTATATGTCCGGCAGTGATATTCTATTCTCAAGAGAGCTGCCTGTTACTAGGTCTTTTTGGATAAGTGGAATATGTATGAACCAGAACATTGAGAATTAATCATTGGGAAATTCTCATGGGCTAAATGCTGGGTGAAGTATAATGTGGTTCAAATAGTCAATTCTTTGGCTTTGCCAGGATTTGTTGCTGATGTCCTTAACCTTGAGGTGGGGATGGAGGTTCTATCTGCCACTGGCAAATCTAATTGTCTTTTAATAACCACTATGGCTCTTTGTCACTGGGTTACTTCTAGTAAGAGGTTGTCAGCTACATTTTTTTTGTTAGTTTGATCTCAGGGAACACATTTGTATCCTCTAGAGATAGTGCCCCAAAATGGGGATTGTGGGGGTTTCCATCCTATAGGTGTGAAGATATGATTTTAAGGGTTCAAGTTATGGCAAAAGGTGTGTGCTGAAGGTGAGTGGGGCAGGCAAGAGATCATCCATAGGGCATGAATCAGGAGATATTGCCAAAGAGCTCTAGAAGTATGGGAGGCTGATGTGATGACAGGGTTGGCATTCTGTGTAGGAGCAGATGACCTCAGGGATACTTCCAACACTCATTCTATGATTGGGTGACTTAAAAGGATTTTCCCTTAGGCAGCCACTAGGACTTCCTGATATGTTGAAGTGAGATGTTCAGTGATTCTCCTACTTAATAGTGAAAAAGTATAATGAATTGATACTACTATTTACATATATGGCCACAGCTTAGAAAGAAAATTAAGTCTAAATTTTCAAGTTACTCTTGAGTATTGTTATAAGGATCTATGACCATTTATTTTTTTTAAAGCAATTGGGATTAAGCAACTTGCTCAAGATTACATGGCCAGTCATTATTTATGTGTGGATGCTAATTTTCTGAGGCCGGAACCAAACCCGGGTCCTCCCTATTCCGGGGCTGGAGCTCTTACTCACTGCTCCACCAGCCGCCCCTGGATCTATGACCATTTATAGAGAGAATTCTTGGTCTACAAGAATTGGCCATCTCTTAATGCTATAAAACATTTAGGGTATTTCAAAACTATTAAGATTACTAGCTAAGATTTCAGGTAAATAGGATATATAAACATTTTTTCAAGTAAGAATGAGCTCCACTGTTTTATTCTTCTTTTCTTTCATAGTAAAGCCACACTCTCAAAGACTTTCTGTCCCTGAAGTAGAGGACCTTTTAATGGATTTCACAGCCTCCTTTATACTGTTTAAACCAAGTACAGTCAAATTTCATATCTCCCTTGAAGTGCATGGACCTTTTACTTGGTTTTAAGTGTGTCATAATGATTTTCTACCTTTATTTAGGATTGACCTGCCTGCTTGCTAATATTTACATTTTTGCAAAATGGCATCTTTCTGCAATGGGCCATAAAACATTTTCTCACTTTTAAATAAATCAGCCAAAATTGCATTTGGAAGAAAATAAACTGTATTATTTACAGTATATAGTGGTATGCCCAGGCATCTCATAGATGACTTGTTGCTCACAGATCAGAACTTTTCTCTTTGGTTATATTTCCTTAACAAAACTTTTTTGTTCTTAAGATTAACTCCTTGATAAGATATCAAGATTTTCCTTATATAAGCTATTTGCTGCCTCATTGTCACCACATTAATAATAAATAGTACTATAGCTGGCATTTATGTAACACTTTAAGGTTCATGGAATATTTCACATATCTAAATTTATTTCATTCTCACATTGATCCTATGAGAGAGATGCTATTATTATCCTCTAAGAGTAAGGAAACTGAGGCTGAAAGAGGTTAAGTGTCTTTTCCGGTGGCACATAACTAAGGGAATCTCTTAGACAGAATTTTAAGTCATGTCTTTTTAATTTTAAATCCAGCACTCTATTTACTGACCCAACTAGCTATGAGACAATCTGTTGCCAAGTACTGAAGATTTTGCTGTCATAGTAACGTATCTTCTATCCTTTTCTCTTCTCTGACATTCCCATAACCCTGGTGCAGATCTTCATCATGTCATGACTGGACTACTGCAAAAGCCTTCTGGTTGTTCTTCCTGTTTCAAGCCTCTTCCTGCTATAGTACATCCTTCATTTATCAATCACATCAATCTTTTTAGAGTGCATCTTTGACCACATCACTTCCCTATTCACTCAATTCCATTGGCTCTGCATCACATCCAGGATCAGCTATAAAATCCTCTGACATACAAAGTCTTTCATATTCTGTCCCTCTCCTACCTTTCCTAAATCCTTTTATCTTACTCACACACACATACTTTTAAGATCCAAGGTTATGAGCTTCCTTGCTGTTCTTTTCACAAGACAATCAATTTCTGGGTTGTGCATATATATATATATATATATGTGTGTGTGTGTGTGTGTGTGTGTGTGTCTTTGCACACACATATATACATGTGTACATATATACACACATATACATGCATATGGGTTTTTACTGATATACTGATGTGAGATAATGTTTTACATCAGAGATATCCCCCATATCAACTATCCCATATAACAAATAGTATTTTTTAAAGAGAAAAAAAATCAGCATAAGTAACTGAAACATTGAAAAAGTCTGAAAACATGTGCAATGGTGTAAAACTGTGACCTCACACTTCCCTGAAGGGGTAGGTTGGGGGTGTCTTCTCACATCTCTTTATTCATATCATGTTTGATTTTTATCATTTTGTTACATTACTTTGATCTTTTGGTACATGATTGTCCTTTCCATTTTTATTTTGTATATTGTCCTCTTGGCTCTGTTTACTTCACTCTGCATCAGTTCATGTAGATCTTTCCATGTTTCTCTGTATCCATCACATACATCATTTCTTACAGCACAGTAATATTTCATTATATTCATATACTATGATTTGTTTAGCCATTCCCCAATCAAGGACATCTCCTGTATTTCTAGTTCCTTGCTATCACAAAAAATGGTGCAATAAATATTTGGTAATATGGGGACTTTCCCCTTTATTTATAGCTTTCTTGGGGTATAATTTAAATAATAGAGTCTCTGGTTTTGTCGCTGCTGTTGTCATTATCAGTTGTGTCCGACTCTTCATGGCACTGTTTGAGGTATTTTTGGCAAAAATACTAAAGTAGTTTGTCATTTCCTCCTCCAGATCATTTTATAGATAAGGAAACTGAAGCAAAAAGGGGTAAGTGACTTTACCAGGGTCACACAACTATTAAGTGCTTTGAACTAGTAAGTAGTAAGATTTGAACTCAGGGAGATGAGTCTTCCTGACTCCAGTCTGGACACTTTATCCACTGCACCACCTAGCTGCCCTTAGACATCTTAGTCATTTTATTTGCATAGTTATAAATTGCTTTCCAAAAATGGTTGTATCATCTCACAGCTCCACCAGCAATATATTAATGAGCCTATCATTCCACAAGCCCTCTAACATTGAGTATGAGCTTATTTGTCATCTTCACCAATTTTCCTTAATATTCTTGATCTTTTGCTTTTCCAAGTAAATTTTGTTACCATTTTATCAAATACTACAAAGTATCCCCATTGGTTATGTGATTGGTATATTAATAGTATAAATTAACTTTGGATGTGTTTTCAATTATATTAAATTTGCACAGGCTAAGTCACGAGAACCAATTATTTTACCAGATATTTTAGTTGTTCATTTCTTTAAGAAACACTTTGTAATTCACTTAGTACAAGTCTTTTGTATCCTTTTGTAGGTCAATCCCCAGATATTTTATGCCTTTTGTAGTTATTTGAAATGAAATTCTCCTTTCTATTATTGCTTCTTGGATTTTATTATTATTATATAGAAATACTTTTGACTTTTGAGGACTTATTTAGAACCTGCAAACTTGCTGAAGCTATTATTAGTTTCAATTAGTATCTTTGCTGATTCCCTAGGATTTTCCAAGTATACCAACTTGTCATGAACAAATAAGGATAGTTTTATCTTCTCTTTTCCTATCTTTACATATCTTTATCTCTTCTTTGCCTACTTTACTGCTATTGCTACATTTTCAGAATTATATCAAATAAGGGAAGGGAGAGTAAATACTTTTGTTTCACTTGCCTATTTGTTGGTAAACATTCTAGTATATTCCCATTGTACAAGATGCTTCCTTTTGCTTTTTGATAGATTTTTTTGATTGATGTTTTTATGATATTAAAAAGATTCCTCTATGCCTATACTTTTTGGGGTTTTTAGCCCAAAGTAGTGTTGTACTTTATTAAAGCCTTTTTCTATGTCTATTGAGATGATCATGTAATTTTGGATGTTTTACTTCTCAATATAATTTTGTTGATTGTTTTCCAAATGTTGAATTATCCTTGCATCCCTGGTATAAAGACCACTTGGTCATAATGAAGGATTTCTTGGATAAATCGCTGTATTCTGCTTGACAGGATATTGTTTCAAATTTTTGAGTCGGTATCCATTGGTAATATTGACCAAAGTTTTCTTTATGTGTTTTATTTTCCCCTCTTTTGGTTATTAGGGCCATATTTGTCTCATAAAAGGCTTGAAATGGTGTGCTTTCTTTCTCAGTTTTTGAGAACAATTTGTAAAGCATGAGTACTAACTGTTCCCCAAAAGTTTCATAGAATTTCCCAACAGGACCAGAAGTTTTATTCTTTGGTATTTCCTTTACAGGTAGTTCTATTTCCATTTCTGAGATGGGGTTATTTAAAATCTCTATCTGCCCTTCTGGTAGTCTGGGTATTTTATATTTTATAGATGTTTTTCTATTTCTTTGTAATCTCAGTTTAGTAGTTATGCATGATATGATCGAATTCTTTTTATTTCTTCTGGTTTTGTTGTAATTTCACTGTGCTTATTTGTTTATTTTATTGATCTGATTTTTGCCCTCTTTTTAAAAATCAGATTAGCTAAAAGTTTATCAATTTTATTAGGTTTTTTTTTTGTTTCTGTAGCCCTTTTCCTACTCTATAATAAAAGGATTTCCCAAACTTATGGAGTCAGGGTCATTTTTAGAATGACACAGTGATTTTACATGGCTTTGCTACACTTATTAAATTGCCTTAAACTTTGGAATTGATGTATGAGAATAAATTCTGTTCCAGTGGCCATCTACCTAAAGAAAGCACTGTCTGCAGAAATTTCTAGTAGGGCTGTGAAAACATTCTGAGTTGAAAATTGGCAAGTAAAAGTTTTTAAAATTAAAGCTCATCCCAGATTTTTAAACTTGTAAAAGACTCAAGTTCATTAATTTTAAAAGGATGCTTTTTTGAGCTCTTGTAATGAGGTGTTTGATCATATTTTATATTAAAGTGGCTAATGTGGCTTAAAAAATTTTATTAGTCTTTTCAAAGGACCAGCTTTTATGTCAAAAGGAACTCTGTAGGGTAAAAGTTTGGTGAGGAAAAATGTGGAGGATGATGGGTGAAGGATCAGAATTTGGCTAGGCATTTCTCACTGTGCTAAACTACTGGAAAACTTTGAGCTAAACCTTAAATCATATAATTTCTAATTATGTGGAGAGAAGGAATATAACAAAGTGTTACTGGCAGAGCAAACACAAGAATAATAATAATAAGCAATATTCATATAATACTTCAATGTTTGCAAGGGGCTTTATACATATTACCTTTATTTGATGCAATTCCAAGGTAAGTCCTATTATTAGCCCAATTTTGCAGATGAAGAAACTGGAGGGGGATTAAATGATTTTCTCAGGGTCATGCAGCTAGTACACATCTGAAGTAACATTTGAACTCAGATCTTCCTTACTCCAAGTCCAATGTGCTCTTCACTATGCCAAGCTGCCTCTCTCTATACATGTGAAAGGTAATAATGAAATGTGAAGGCAATAAAGTCAGATTTGCAATCCTGACCATATTTTTAAAAGTTTCCTCAAATATGTTCATGCCATAAAGATCAAATCAAAATTCAATGAAGTAAACATTCTATACATTCATATGATGAGATCACAGTTAAATACTAACATATTTCACTAAAGTATTCCCTTGAAAGTGCTTTCATGCATTTTTCTATTGCACACATATTTTCCTCCTCCTTTCTTAATGCTAAACATTCTTTGGGCTGTTCGGAATTTTTTTCCAAACAAAATATGAAATCATATGTTGCAGATGTGAAAAATACTGGGTGAACTGTTTTGATTAAAAATGGAGTGTGATTTAAAGGTTAAAGCAAAGTACTAGTTAGTGGTCAAAATTTATGGAGTCTTCATATGATTGAGTGAATGCTATTGAACATCCCTAAAACACACAGTACAAAAGAATGTATTAAATACTATAAAAATAATAATTATTGATTTGTTGTAATCTTAAGAATTTTTTTTGGTCTTTATGGGTTTGGTTGCCTATTTAAAATGTTTTATTGATTTCTGTTTAATATCATAGTCATTTCTCCCCCCACCCCCATGTAGCTGAACCCTCCATTGTAATAAAGAAAAAAGCTTTTAAGAAAAAGTAGTGAGTATATTGATGCATCTGGTAAAGGTGTTGATAGCCTACTCTCTAGTCTCCTACTTCTTAGACTTCATTTGTTTGCATTTTGTTCTGGATGTTAGATTTCATTATACAGGGTGCTCCAAAAATCTTAGTGCACTTACAATGCTTAAGTGGTTAAAGCTTAAAACTACACTAAGATTTTGGGGACATCTTGTATGAGAAAGTTGGTGGTAAGGAAACTCCCTCTACTAAGAAATATTGGCAGCTGTTATGCAATTAGAGAATTGTCTGTGGGCACTAAGAGGCTAAATAACTTGTTCATAATTACATGGGCAGTATATGTCAAAGGTGGGACTTGATCCCAGGCCATCCTAATATCTAAGGCTAGCTCTTTTTATATCCACTGTACCCCACAATCTCTTTGCATTATGCCATTCATCCTCCTCACTTATACTAATGAAATAACAGGACTGGTCCATATCACAATCCTACTTTTCCTCAAACCAAGCGCAGTATAAGCTTCATTATATGAATTTTTCACTAAATTAATGTTTTTGGTAAGGAAATTATATTTTGAAATTATTTTATACACATATATTACATATATATCTGTATCTCATATATTTCCTCATAGCATTAGATCAAACATATTTTATGCAATATACTTTGTATTTTATATACACTGGAAACTACAGAAGAAAAGCTATAACACATAACTTGGTTATCAAAGATTTAATGGCTAGAAAGCAATTGGCTTTCCTCAGAACAATACAAAGTTTTCTTTATACCAGTAGTAAGGGCTACTAAAGAATATCAGACCTTCTATTCAGTATCTTCCATTAACTTCAGTAGTAGTCAAGGTAAAATTCTTCTCCTGTCACAGAATCTCAGAATTGAAAGGCAGTTAGAGTCTATCTAGTCCAAGTTGTATCTGCCTGAGGATATGCTCTACAATACCCTCAATAATCAGAAATCCAGACTTTGCTTAAAGACCTCTCGTGAGGGGGAACCCACCATAAAGTATTGTTTGGACATCACTTTTGTTCCTTTGGAGGAATATACAGACTAGTGTCTTATAGAATTAACTTTTGCAATGACAATGAGTAATATTTTAATTTCTGGTGTGAATTGACAACTTACTCAGGAGAGCGCAAAAAAAAAAAAAAAGATCCAAACCCAAGACATTAGTACATTGGTGCCTTGTCAAAGGCCATGTCATAGTTTCCCTTAACTATAGTAAGAATTTTTTTTTGCAGCTAATGAGAGTGAATGGGTATCAATATCAAGTACACGCACACACACACACACACACACACACACACACACAAGCATGCACACACAATGGGAACCACTAATCTGTACAAAAAGATATCTGCCAAATGCATATTGACTTAGTTTTAAAAGGTAATGTTAACTATTTATTATTGGATTTTACTTATTTCATTAAATATTATTTAACTATATTTTAATCTGGTTTTCCTGGTAGTGGGGAGTGTTGCCTGCCACATGTGGCTTGCCCACAAGGCAGTGTATTTGCCACTTCTTTTTTTTCTTAAACAAATGCTTTATTAACTTCTGTTTTACATCATTCATTTCTGCCAGATTTTGAGTTACAATCATTTTCCCACCATTATTCCCCTACCGAACCTCCCAGAATAGTAGTCCCACAAGATATCACTTCCTCCAATCTGCTCTCTCCCATACCTTCTCCCATACCCCCATCGACTTTTCCATTAGAGGAAGGTGAATCTTTGTGTCCCAATGCCTGCACATCTTATCTCCCTATTACAAGCGAAAGAGTATTAATAATAGTATTTATATATATTTGAAACATTTAATGTTACGACCTCGAGTTTCAGATCCATTTCCTTCCTCCCTTGTCACCCATTCCTTCTTGGGAGATAAGTAATTCAGTATATGTTGTACATGTCTAGCTATGCAAAACATTATCATAGTAGATATATTGTACAAGGCTGCTTATAATTCCCTCCCACTCATCCCACTCCCCACCTGGTCCATTCCCTACATGATCCTGTCCCTCTTCTATAGTGGGTACTTCCAACCTCCCCTCCCCCCAAGGATGCCCTCCCATCCATCATCCCTCCTCTCATCCCCTTCCCCCTATCCTGCTGCAGGTTGAGATATCCCATTTAGTATGTATGTCATTTTCTCCCTGAACCAAATTCAATGTGAATGTGGTTTTGCCTTTTTAGCCTTCCTTATTCTCCCCCTCCTTTGCAACCACTTCCCCTTGCTTCTTCTACATGGGATAGTTTACCCTACCCTGTCTCTCCCCATCTCCTCTTGCCACTTTCCTCTCTCACCTCATAATTTCATCCCTTGAGTATTCTCCCTTCCCAACAAATTCAACCTATGCCCTCTATCCATATATAACTGTAACCATATACACACACATTCACATATGTATTCATATGACCACACCCCTTCTTCCATTATTTTCATAGTGAGAAAGATATCATCAGTCACAGTTATTGCTTTTCCATATAGGAATGTAAATAGTTCAACTTTGATAAGTTCCTTTTGATTTCTTTTCCCTGATTACCTTCTCAGGCATCTCTTGCTTCTTGTGTCTGGATGTCAAATTTTCTATTCAACTCTGGTTTTTTCCTCAAGAATGCTTGAAAGTCCTCTATTCCACTGCATGACCATATTTTCCCCTGAAACAAAATACTCAGTTTTGCTGGGTAGGTGACCCTTGGGTTCATTCCCAGTTCTTTTGCCCTCTGGAATATCATATTCCATGCCCTTCGATCCCTCAGTGTAGAAGCTGCCAGGTCCTGGGCTATTCTGATTGTGTTTCCACAATATTGAAATTGTTTCTTCCTGGCTGCTTGTAGTATTTTCTCCTTGATCTGGGGATTCTGGAACCTGGCTATAATATTCCTGGGAGTTTTCTTTTTGGGATCTTTTTCAGGAGGTGATCGGTGGATTCTTTCAACCTCTATTTTGCCCTCTGGATCTAAAACATCAGGGCAGTTTTCCTTGAGAATTTCTTGAAGGGTGATTTCTAGGTTCTTTCCTTGATCACGGCTTTCAGGTAGTCCAATAATTTTTAAATTGTCTCTCCTGGATCTATTTTCCAGGTCAGTGGTTTTTCCCATGAGATATTTCACATTGCCTTCTAATCTTTCGTTTGTTTGGATCTGCTTAACAGCATCTTGATTTCTCATAAAGTCACTAGCTTCCATTTGCTCCAGTCTAACTCTGAAGGAATGAATCTCCTCAGTGAACTTTTGAGATTCTTTTTCCATCTGGCAAATTCGACTTTTTAAGGCATTCTTCTCCTCATTGCCCTTTTGGGCCTCCTTTGCCATTTGAGCTAGTCTATTTTTTAAGGTGTTGTTTTCCTCAGTCAGGCTGTTGACCCTCATTTCATACTTTTCCTGCATCCTTCTCATTTCTCTTTCCAATTTTTCCTCCACTTCTCTTATTTGATTTTTAAAGTCCTTCTTAAGGTCCTCTATGGCCTGCAACCCGCTCATGTTTTCCCCTGGGGCTTTTGGAGCAGGACTTCTGACCTCACAGTCCTTTTCCCGCTCTATGCCCCCAAAATAGGAGTCTAGGGTTGCAGTTTTCTGTTTCCTTTGCCTTGGCATGTTGCCACTTAATTGCTTGACTTTTGGGCTTGTTGCCACACTATGGCTTTAAGGCCAGATAGAGGAATTTTCGTCCCGAACGTGTGGGGGGCAACTTCCGTTTCTGGCAAGCTATAAACCCACCCACAACTTCCACCCTAGATCACAATCCAGATCCAGGGAGGTTAAAGCAAGAGCGATTACCCCCCAAGACTGATCGCTGGATCTCCCCACAATTTGTAGGCTGGGAGCCGGAAATGCCTCTGAAAACTACACAGTGGTGTGTCTCCTCAGCAGCTTCTAGCCCCCAGGGGAGGGAGCTGACGCATTCCCCAAATACAGGTCCCAAAGTCCATAGGACACTAACCTCTTACTTTGTCTTAGGCATGTCTATGTTGATAATTCTGGAGTCGCCACAGCTCCTGGTGTTCTGGGGTTCCTCCAGCCGGCTGCTGGCCCTGCCGCCCTGGGACTAAAACCTCGGCTTACGCGGACCTGGGCTCGGCTCGGCTCGGCTCCTGCACTCTGCTCTCTGCGCGCTGTTGGCTCCCAGACCGCTGCGCTGGTCCTTCCTGCAGGGCTGCTGGGCTGTCCTCAGCGGGAGGTTAGCTTCTCTGTGTCGTTCTGTGGGTGCTGGGGCTCCAGAAGTTGTTCACAGTCCTTTTTTACATAGTTTGTGGGGAATCTGGGGGCAGAGAGGCTTGGACGAGCTGTTTCTACTCCGCCATCTTGGTTCCGCCCCCGTATTTGCCACTTCTGATGAAGAATATTATGGCCAGTGAAAGTGGTTGTCTGCCTGGGAAAACTTTGAGATGTATTGATACAGAGATTACTATCCACAATATAATCATCCTTTTTTTTTTTAATAAAGGGAAAGGATCACTTGCTGATATGATTTTCCAGTTGCTTAAGTTTAGGCAAAAATTCAGAGTTTTGTGCTAGAACCATGATATGATATGATATAATATGATATATAATTGTTCACACACATAACCTGACCATTAGTCACCTAATTCATTTTATTATCACTTCATACTTTATTTTTTTTCTTTGCCCTTAGGAGGATTCCCAAGGAATTCTAAAACCCATTAGTATCTCTGAACACTCACGGAAAATCTATAAATGATTTCTTAATGGTTATTACTAATCAGTATTAAGCTTTCTTGGCATGGCCAAACATTATCCTATAGATGCTTTTTATTTTATTAATTTAAAAGAAGAATTTGATACACCCATTTTCCTTTTTTAAGCAATATAATTTTTGGGATAGGGTAATAAAACAATATTTCTCAAAAGATATGCCAAGGATAGTGACTGCATTAAATTAAGTTAGATTATATCCCCATGTTAAATTATATTCCCTAGACCTATTGTGTTTGGGAAAGGGGGAAGGGCATTGTAAAACAAAGAGGTTAAGAACTAACTGCTCCAGCTTAACCAAAAACAGGGAGGAGACAGATTGGGTTTTGAAGCTGGAAAGCAATAATGGGCAGGCAAGCCTGCATTTGAGTTGCTTTAGACCCCTCACCCAGAGGCTATCAGGCAAGAGGATCATTGTAATTACTTTGAGGTACCATGCCTCACGTTAGCATTTGTATCAGTTGTGCAAAGTCCTCTTTCTAGCCTCTCACTGCTCATCCTTTCCTATGTTGATCTTATCATTTTATGATTTGGGACTTTCATGATTTATCGAGGTAAGATTCAAAAGGAAACAAAGTGGGGGCCAGCTAGGTGGCACACTGAATAAAGCACTAGCCCTGGAGTCAGGAGGACCTGAGTTCAATCCGGCCTCAGACACTTAACACAAAAACTATCCATGTGACCTTGGGCAAGTCACTTAACCCAAATTGCCCTCCAAAAAGCAAAAAAAAAAAAAAAAAAGGAAACCAAGTAAAGTTCTTTCCTTGCAATCTCCTCCTTCCACTTCCCTACACAGTTTGTCCAGGGGTGCTGGCATCAGGACATTCATTAAGCTCAATGCCAATTCTCATATGCAATGTAATCACCAAAGGAAAATTTTAAGACATAAACTATTAACAGGAGGACCTAAAAATGAGACAGAAAATTTTTCTGAAAACCTTAATAGAACTAATGCTACACCGATGCTATAATTTTTCAGGCTTTCTTAAGCAACTCAAACTTCTACCATGAAGATTTATAGAACAGGCTAAAATTTGTTCCCAGAGCTGCATTGAATATCCACACTTTACCCCATGCATTGTTATATGAGTTTATCAGAGTTGTAGAATTGTATTTGTCCATGAGTTAGACATTTGGACCAATGACCCTGACTTTTTAAGACTATGGAGACTATCCCAGGTCAGTCTAAGTACCACAAAAATATTTCTTGTTTCAGCCAACATTCTCATAGAGTTGTGAGAAGCTTCTTGACCATATTAACTTAGCTCAGGAAATAGAAAGATGAAGTAGATGAAGCAGCATGCCATGGCATGAAAAGCACTGAATTGGAAGTCAGAAAGCCTGGGTTCTAGTCCTATAATTACCTCACTGTATGACCCTCACCCCAGACAAGTCACCCAACTTCTTTGGGGTCTCTCTCTCACCCAGAAAGGAAATGCAGTGGCCACTTATGTATCTGATTCATTCCTGGTTGGCATAGAAGCTTTACCTTGCTCCATTTCTTCAGCCTGGGCAGGTTCTCCCCTCATTAGGAAGCCTAAAATTCCTCCACTCCTGGGAGCTCACTGTATTTGTACCAGACTATAGACACCCAGTCAGATTTAGCACTATTGGAACTCAGAACTCCTGAGCTCAAGTAATCCATCAGCCTCAGCCTCCTTCACTAGTAGGGATTCTGGGCTAATGCCACCATACATGTCTTCACTTGACCTATATATCTCAGTTTCTTCATCTATAAAATAAGGAGCTTGCTCTAGATTAGTAGTTCCTAACCTGGGATCTGTGAGCTTGTGAGAAATACATACATACACACATACACAAGCATACATACACACACACACACACACACACACACACACACATATATATACATACATGTACATATATACACAATATGTAACTGTATTCACTATTATTGGTTTCTTTTGTAATTCTATGCATTTTTAATTGCATTTGAAAAACATTTATTCTGAGAATGGATCTATAGGTTTCATCAAGCTGATAAAGGGTTCCACATTACACTCCTCTCTGTCTGTCTGTCTGTCTGTCTCTCTCTCTCACACACACACACACACATACACACACACACACGTCAATTAGTCAATCAATAAACATCTATTAAGCTTCTATCATGTGGCAGGCATTGTACTAAGTGTTAGGGATACAAATAGAAGCAAAATACCGTCTCTGTCCAAAAGGAGTTTACAACCAAATGGGAAATGGTAAAGAACCTCTTCGGGTCTAAACATTTATCTATAAGAACCTTTTAGTTCTAAAATTCTGTGCTCTATGATTATCTGATAGGCAAAATACTCTTCTGTTTAGACACAATGATAGACATTCTGTAGAATAAATAAATTAATACAGAATTCAGGAATGACACTCTTAGACCATTTCAACCCTGAATGTCTCAAGTACCTACATTATATTTTGGTTTATTCACATCAAAAGGGAACAGGTATTAGAGATAAATCAATTAATAAGCACTTATTATCAATATGGAACTTTCTATGAAACTATTTATGCTTTTGTACATATTATTTGTTTCTGTGCTGAATAACTAGCAGAAGATGAGTATATTTAGCATATCAAGATGGCCTAGAAAATATAAAGTCACTTCTGAATAACAACATAGTCTGTGAGTTATTATTGAACTTTTGGGATTATGGGAGGCCTAACAAAAATCACAAGCTTACAAGTCACATTTCTTTCTCTCACTAAGAAAAAGATTCTTTGTGTTATGTGTAATTATGATTCATGTATAAAAAGGAGGGTGTGAAATGGCTTTGTGGATATTAATATTTAATTCTGGATAATAGTTTAGAATCTGTTTCAGGATTCCTTATAGAACTTCAGGAAAAAGAAGAATCTAATTGATTAGAGGGAAGCAGATCCTATCTTTTGAATTATGATTAATGAATTATAAAAGTCATTTGTTATGTTTTAATCATTAGGGGATACAAATAGAAAAGTAAGATAAGCCCTAGTCTCATTCTGCTGGTGCAGACAACACATTTGGGAAAGGTGAGCTGCTAGTCAGATGGAAAGGTTCTATAGCCTTTATGGCACCATGGCAGGGCAGATGGTAATGTCTCTTTAATGTGATTTCCATTTAAAAAAACATATCAGCTTCTTATGTTGAACCTTGTAGCAACAAGCACCCTAGTATACCCAGGGTGGCTGCCAAGATAGGTTCCTAGATCTTCTTTTCTAAAGGAAAGCTACTCAAAATGGGTTAACAATCTTGCTTTAATCAATCACACATATCATTTACCTAGTTCAGGAGAAAAAGTCAGCACCCTTATCTTCAGAGAATACAAACAAGTTACAAGCAGAAGTTACAAGAGGATAGAGAAACAGATCAAGCAGACAGGCCTCCAACTGTCTGACCATTACATCCATACCTAGTCAGTTAGCAGAGAGGGAAGCATCAACATCTGGGTTTTCCAAAGCTGGAGGGCTCAACAGCTGCCCACAGTCTCATCTGGTCAAATCACACAACACTTATCAAAGTGAGCCCCAAAACAAAACCTCACATCAGGGTTTATATAGCCTTCTCCTGGCTCAGAGAATGTCACAATCCTCTTGACCCACTGACCAATCACAAAGTATCTCCTGAGAAACAAGCCTCCCGACACAGGCTCCAAGTGTACTTAAGCCTATCAAAGGGCCTAGGGGCAGGGAAGATCTTAAATTCACATTCCCATAACAACCATTTGAGAACACCAAGGTTTTTGGTGATCAGAATTTTCATTTTGGGGTCTTCAAAGGTGGTGGCTACAGCACTTAAAGAAGCAATTGCTTCCTGAGTTATGCTTCCTTTGATGATGGTTTCTGAGGCTGGACTGGGAGCAAGGTCGGTGGTCTAGGAGGTGCTGTCATTCCTCATGGCTCTTGGACTTTCCTACCATTCGATGGCAGTTGGTAAGAGGCTGTTGGTGGTGGTGGTAAGGAATATCTGCCCATTTTCCACAAGGGTTGTTCCCCTTAATGATGACTGTGAGTCCCAGAATAGACAGAATTAGTGGACTGGGAGGCACTGCTACACCCAGTAGAATTGGGTTCAGGGTCCTGGGTTATCTGCATCATGGTCCAAGGGGAGATGATGGTTAAGGCATTAGTGGTTGTTTGATTTGCCTGGCACATGTTGTCTTCAGTCCTGCCCTCAGGGTGCCTTATCACTTCAGTTAGGCTGACATAACTATTGCTACATGTGAAGTTTTGGGTTTTTTTTTTTTTTTCAGACCAACAAAACTTCCTTTAGATGGGGTAGGTGGCTTATATTCTTAAAAATGGAGTGGCATTTTGTATAGGACAGTTATATTTCCTGGAAAGAAAATACATACTAGCTATAGGAAAAAAAACACACACACAACAAAAGATTATGGACCGTATAAAATTTGGAGGCTAGTTTTTGATATTTCATATGACCATTAGGAGAAAGGGAAATAATGAACAATGAACACAGCTTAGAGTAGGCTCAGAATGTTTTTATGGTTATATGACTGGAGGTATTCTGAGTGAAGAATCATAACAGAAATAAACAAGGAATTAATTAAGGAAACCACAATAATAAACTTTTTTCCTAAAATTATATTTGACAACTGTCAGCTGATGAAATAAGTCCAGAAACCAGTCTAAAACTGGAAGAGAAATACACATTCTGGCACTTGAGCAAGTAGCTGCTTGGCCTGCTCTGGCTCTGTTTGGCTTCAATTCAGCAAGGTCTCATTCTTTTTTTTCCATCTTATAAATCAAATTCTTTCCTTTGAATATACTATATAGTAGCTTAACAACAATGAATCCCTTTGAAGAGAATACTGTCTTTGGATGGCCTGTCAGATGTCGGTACCAGGAAAGGAAGGATAAGGAAATATTCAAAATTACTGAATTATATTAATGCAGCCCTATTCTGGCAATTACTGGGGCATCGTCTATGGAAACTTAGAAGTTCAGACCACCTCAATGCATGCTGGCTTACTTGCATAACATTAGAGTATGTAGGCTACTGGAGATCCTCTGCTGTGTGAGGTTACTCAAGTAATTGAAAAGGGTCATATTTAACTTCCTCAAGGTTCAGAAACAGGCCACAGAATTTACAGTTGATCCATCCTCTTCTCTGTTCCTGTGATCTTATTTTTTTAGCTTATTCTTTATTGTAACAACATCATGGACATAGACAAACAGGTCTCCAGAAATATGGGCAAGAAGCATCATAGGGATCTAGATTTAGATCTGAAATGGACCTTAAATATTATATAGTCCACCCCCTTATTTTGAAGATGAGGAAATTGAAGTCAAGAAAAAAAAAAACGAAACGAGATAAACAGACTGTTTCAAAATGCAAGATTTACACCAGTGCTAAGAGTTTGAGATGACTTTCTCCTTCTGTTGATATCTCTAGGGGAAAAAAGAGAAAGGGGGAATTTGATCATCAATCCTTCAGAGATGAGAAGACAATAGCTCTTTGTGTTTGTGTTTAGAGAACATTTATTAACTCATTCAGTTCCTTGTAATTTACTTTGTTATGTTGTTTTTATTAAATGCCTTCCATTTAAAAAAGAGCAAAACTCAGGCTTGTCCAAGGTCACACAAGCAATAAATGGCAGACTCTGTTTCAAAACCTGGTCCTCTGGCTCCAAATCCATTTTATTTCCTGTCTGCCACACTGTGTCCATCAGGCTCTGAAATAAATAGAATGTTAAAACTAAACTGTTTGTGTCTCTAGCACTTAACACTGTGCTTTACTCATGGTAAGCACTTATTCCAGTGCTTTTTTCATTTATCTATTATTTTTCAATGAGGTGGTACAAATTAATAGTGTCAGACTTGGAGTTAGGAAGACCTAAATTCAGATCCTAGCTTAGAACATCCCTCTGCCATACTGGATCCCTCCTCTCATTGGTAAGCCTCTTCACAGACTGCATTCTGGGAATAGTTCCAGGCTGGCAATGCTTCATTCACTTCCCAGCTGTCTTGACCCTCCAGATTTTATCACCCTGCCCCTACATTAATCCCTTCTCAATCCTCCCCTCTCACGTTTCTTTCTAGTTCCCTTTTATGTGTTGTCTTCTCCCATTAGAATGTAAGTTCACTGAAGTCTTCTTTTGTTTGTATTTATACCATCTATTAGCATTGTGTCTGGTACATAGTTCTTAATAAATCCTTACTGCTTGCTTGACTGAATCATTTTTATATTTTAACCTGCTTAACTGAGAGATAGATACATCTGCTAAAGAACTAGAACACAATTAAGAACAGATGACTGAAGATAAACAATCATAAGATGTCTCCTTTATGACATGATTTAGTATGGCTTTTATTGATACTTTTTAACTAAAGGTTAAATTATATTTTTAGTACTATGATAAAGCTATTCCACAAAATCCTACTCTGATGTCTCAGGAAGGCAATGAGGTGACATTAATCTGGGTTGTCAAAGACTATATGATGCAAATGTAAACACTGGTAGATTTTACCATTCTAGATAGGTCATAGCCTTGTCAACAGATGGTGTCTGCTTCCCAAGGACCAGCCTAGCTAATTGCAGAAAAAGGCATCACTGGAAGGATGGCGACTTGGTGATGAATTCTTTGGCAAATAAAAAAGAGAAAATGTCCCTCGGACCAATTCAAGACTAGTACCTCTCTTTTTTTTAATCTTTGATTTAAATTTTTTTTATCTAACAAATATTTATTTTCTGTCTCCTGGTACCTTCATCTTATAAGCTAAAAAAAGAAAAAGAAAAAACATTTTTGTTGGTCAAAAATGTACAGAGTCAAACAAAATGAATTTTCATATTTTTCATGTCCAAAAATTTGTCTGGTAAGAGTTCATGACCAAACAAAGGATATAATGGACCCTTGAAGACAAAATGGACAAATTTGATTTGGTAAAATTGAAAATGTTTTGTACAAACAAAACCAATGAACTAAAATTAAAAAGAAAACTTGACTAAGGGAGAAACATCTTTGCAACAAGTTTCTCTGATAAAGATTTCATTTCTAATATATTTTGGAATAATTGAAATTTATGAGAATAACAGCCACTCTCCAATCAGTAAATTGATAAACTATAAGAATATCTAGTTCTCAAAGGAAGTCATTCAAGTTATAAAAATTCAGGAACTCTGAGCTTCCACCACAAACCCATCAAATTGGCAAAGAAGACAAACAAAAATGAAAATGACAAATGTTGGAGGAGTTATTGAAAAACAGACGCATATGAGTTGGTCTAGCCATTCTGGAGAGTAATTTGGATTTTGCCCTATGCACTTCTGCAGTTGTGATAGAAAAATGATAGCAAAGGGGGTGCTAAAGGTGCTTAGGTAAGAAATATGTCTTTGGTGCATAGATTTATCATTTGTTGATTGCTATAAATGATAACAGTTATTGGTGTTCAAAACCTGAAATTGTCCAGTGATCAATAAGTAGACATGATATTGGAGCCACTGAATCATCAACCACTTCAAGGCAATGATAAACACAGGAACAGTTGGCAAAATAATGTCAGAAGACCAGGTTCAAAAGTAAGAAGAAAGGTCAAGGCTTTATAGACTATACATATCCTCACACCTATACATAACAAACACCTAGAAAACATCTTTTCTCCTAGAAAACAATGGGAACTCACTGGATATGATGAACAACACCAAAAATATTTTTGAATGAAATTGAATGTATTTTAATACAGGGGAACTTACTCATTATTGATGCGTCATTACTTAATGAGTGTATATAGGCAACTCAACAATTTGCTGGAACAAAAATCAATATTAACACAAAACTAAGATATAATGAAAAAAGAGGGGGGAAGATATAACACTCAATTAAAAACTCTAACCTGACTTTTAATATGAGTTATTGCCCCTAAAATATGAGGAACGGGTGGAAAGGATATCAAAAATGACTATAGCAATTTCATACAGGAGTTTTATCAATGTTCTTCACCTGATATGATGAGACTTGCAGTTGGGGGCTGCCTGTTTGACACCTCTGATATAGAATATCAAATGTTAATTGAGGAGTTTGTATTTTATCCTACAGGACAGGAGCCACTGAGTTTGACCTAGGGCTTAGGTTTTGGTAGCAATTTAAATGACAGACTGCAGAAAGAAGAGATTGATGTCGAGGAAGCATATCAGTTAGGAAGCTATTAAGAATGACTTAAGAGAGATAGATGATTAGGGTCTACACTAGGTTGGTGGAAGAGTTGTTGAAAATGTGTGTGGATGTGTGTGTGGGATGTGAATATAGGAGCTCTTATAGAAACTGAATCCACAAGACTTGTTAAGTGATTGGATGAAACAATCTAGTCCAGTGTTCCAATTTTTGACTCTATTCTATTGGCACCCAAATCTCTATTTTTGTTCTACTTTGTCCATCTGATTCAGATCTTTATCTCTAATTGCCCACAGAGTTTTCCCATCAGGAACTCATACTCAATTGCCCCCCTCTCCAAATCATTTTCTTTAATATCTCTGTTACTGCAATTATGCTATTATCTGCCTAGCTGTTCATTTTTGAAAGCTTGGAGTTAGTTTTGATTCATATGTCCTTCATCTCTCATACCCAGCCAGTCATGAAGAACTGTTTATTTTACCTCCATATTGTCCATTGTAATTCATTCCATTTATACTGGAATGGAATCAGAAGATTTTGAATCTTTGAGATTGTAGAGTATACTGGGAGTGGGGCATAAGGTGTAAGAAGACTAGAGATATAAGAAAAGGGCAGGTTTTAACAGCTTTAATGCCATACTGAGGGATTTTTATTGAATACTGAATGTAATAAAGGGTCATTGGAGTTTATTAAGTATGGAGGGGGAGGTGAGGGAGAAGGAAGTGGGGAGAAAAGGTTTAATGACCAGAGCTATGCTTAAGGTAAATTACTTTGTCCTGAGTAAAGGATGGAGTGGGGAAAGGTTTTAGTCAGTGACAATCAGAAGGCTATTGAAATAGTCTGGGCTTGAGATAATGAAGACTTTCACCAGAGTGGTAGCTATGTGGATGGAGAGAAGAGAACTATACAAAAGATATTGTGAAGGTAGGAATGACAGAACTTTCAAACATTTATTAAGCTCCTACTATGTTCCAGTGTGGATTGGCTAAGCACTGGGTATACAATTAATAAAAAAAAGACAGTTCCTTCCCTCAAGAACCTTACAATCCAAAGTGGGAGACAACACACAAAAAAGTTGGAAAAGTGGACAGGTGGCACTAAGGGGTACTTGGTAAAGGGGAATCTTGTTCTGTGGAATTGAAACCAGGCAGGGCAGCAGATGCAAAGCGGAGTGAATTCAGTCCAATTTCTTCTCTCTATAAAAAAGGCATTGGGAGAAGTTTGGTACTTTGCTTTCATTTCCTCCAATAATAGGAAAGAGGAGGCAGAGGGAGTTGGTGTCAATCAAGACTTGATTTAGTCACAAGGTGGTGAGTTGAGTGGTGATGAGTTTATCCTGGGAGGGGCATTTTGTTCCATGGAACTGAAAGTAGGCAGAGCTGCATATTAAAACTGGAAGCAACAGATGAGGTCTATGGGGTGAATGAGAGTGAGAAGTTGTGGATGATGTTGAGTTTATAGGCCTGAGTGAATGGGAAGATGGTAGTTCCTTTAACAGCAATAAAGGAGTTTGAAAGATGGAAGGCCTTGGGATGAAAGATGATGAGTTCTGCTTTAAACATGCTGAGTTTGAGATGCTTATGGAATATTCAACTGGAGATATCCAAAAGACAGTTGGTGATATGAAACAGGAGCTCAGTGGAGAGGATGAGCATCTTTATGAAGAAACAAGAATCATCTACATAGAGATGATGGGAGAGGATGAGAGATTAACAAGAGAGAAAGCATGGAAGCATAAAATAAGATGGACCAAGACTGACCCTTGGGGTACATCTATGGATAGTGAATGTGACCAGGATGAAGTTCTGGCAAAGGAGAAAGAAATAAATTGGCAGGTAGGAGAACAAAGGGGAATGATATCACAAAAACCTAGAGAGGAGTGGGCATTCAAAAGAGAGTGATAGTATTAAAGGCTTCAGGGAGTACAAGAAGGACAAAGATTTGGGAGGGGTGTTTGACCACTACATTTGGCAATTATGAGGTCATTGCCATAGTTCTCTGTATAGAGTAGGTTTTTCTGGTCTGGGGAAACTCCTATGGAGTCGGACAAGCATTCTGATCTCTTACTGGGAGACATAAACTTAGCCTAAATTCTTGATGGATCCCTGTGAATAAAGCATTGTATTGAATAATACTGGTGACTTAATGGATATCTCAGGAGATGGATTCTAGTAGAGAAAGCTTCTCCAATAAAACAGTGACAAATAACTCTGATCCTAATCTTAGAGGCCTTTCTTTCAAGAAGTTCTTCCAGTACTTCCTGCTCCTAGAATTTTCATCAAGGTGGAGTAAAGGATTTATCTTCCCTCCCTAAACCTTGCAGTAATAGTGGCTTGTCCCTCAAGCAATATACTTGCCTTAGGTGAGCCTGACTTTCTGGCTAACTTTCTGTTTCCTTCTCTGAACCCAGATTTGGTGACTAGCAATCCAGAAAAACGGCCATTTCTAGCCTTGGCAATTATTTTATGAAGTTGAGAGTTCCTAGTTTGGGTGCTGAGATAATTTCTGCAACAATAAGTTTCTCAGAGGAGATATGAGTAGTACCAGGAAATTCCTACATGCCATACGTGGAGTGTAAAGTGAAGCCATGCCCAATTGGCCAGAAGATCTAGACCTTGTGACTTGTTCCAACTGCTGAGGTCTAAGCTGAATGTGACATACTTGTCCACCTATCCCACAAAAAGCCTTTACTTTTTTAGGGGTATAATTAGTATAATGTGCTTTTGGGAGTGTTTTTTGTTTCCCTTTTCTAAACTTGTTATTTAACACATTTTAGTTGTTTGTAACTTAGTTTCTGTGCTGGAGGAAATGAACAGCTGTCCTCTATCTGCTTTTTAACTGTACACTGAGTACATTGAATAAGGGACTCTTTACCCATACTTGGGGAAACCCTAGATATGAGCTATATATGTTTTGTTTTGAAGATTTACCCATAATTTCAACCATGGGTGGGAGTCAAGCCTGAGGAAAAGCTATTCCTAACATTTTTGACAGGATGAATCTGGGTGCATTTGAGCCAAGAGCCCTTTCCCTTTCCATCCCTCAGTCTATGCTCTATGGGTTGGGGTTACAATCATTTGTCAAATTGAATGATTTTTGATGTGAAGTACTACAGTTTTGGAAGTGCTATGTGCTGGTGACTTCATGTTAAAAGTTCCCTTTGGGGGTGGCTAGGTAGCGCAGTGAGTAAGAACTCTGGCCCCGGAGTTGGGATGGGGTGATCCCAGATCCATCTGGCCTCAGAAAATGAGCACCCACACATACGTAATGACTGGCCGTGTAACCTTGAGCAAGGTACTTAACCCCAATTGCTTAAAAACAAAAAGTTCCCTTTGCAGAGGAGGAAAAGAACTTGAAGATCAATGAGGACATATATCACCTTGCAGTGGGGAAGCTGTCTACAATCAAAAATTTTCATTAGCGACGTGGAGAGGAATCCTATGACCTAGGCCACATATATCCAATGATGCATTGGCTAATGAAGACATTTGTAAGAACATTTCCAGTACAATAGTTCAAACCACAGAGGAACTTCTCCAACCACAGCTTCATACTTCCTCCAAAACTGACAATGCATTAGTACAACCATTGCACTCATATAGTTTTTCCAGATGATTTGAGGACCATTACTCAGACATTGAATTCCCTTCATTTATTCCTTTCCAACCAAACATCAACACTAGCAGAAGACTTCGTATTCTCCTCTCTTCCCTATTCCCAGAAAAGAAAGTTACTGGATCTTATCCTCAGATTTTACATCATTTTGGTCATGCTAGCATGCCACCTAAACCCTATTAACATTCTAATCAGAGATTAAATTATTTGAAAACACACTGAAACCTTAATTATGGTCTTAGTCTTAGTATCCTCTTCTGTCTTCTGCTTAGTATGTGCTATCTGCTACTTTATCATTTAGAAAATTTTGTTTTCTCATTAAGGCATAAAAGACCCAAGCTCTTAGTACCTAGCATTGTCCATTACACATCGGAAAAGTCTGATTATTATTAAATTTTGGTGGTCACATGGGAAATACCTGATGTAAATTCTAACTTCTACTAGCTATAATCCATATATGTATATATAATTTATATATAATATACCTACATATATGCATACACACATGTGTTTTACACTGACCATATCATTTCTACTTTTTTCTTTTGGAAACAATAATCATGTTTTCTATTTTGTTTTGGTGTTTCTCCTACAATTGGGGTTTTGAAGAACTTAGAACTGATATGGTCTCCATTTTTTCTAGGTCAAAGAATAGGTAATGAAGATGTATCGTTAGAGGTTAGATCTTAGGTAAACCAAAAATTAAACATTGCAAGTTGATTTTACACTTACTATGGTATCTGGAATACCCATACTCCTTTATTCTTGTTATCTTTCACAGTTATTTTTTTTTCCTAAACATATGATAGAATTTTTTTTTTTTTTGCTTTTTGGAGGGCAATTGGGGTTAAGTAACTTGCCCAAGGTCACAAGGCTAGGTTTTTGTTTGTGTGTGTTAAGTGTCTGAGGCCAGATCCGAACTCAGGTCCTTCTGACTCCAGGGCCAGCGCTCTACTCACGATAGAATTTTTTTTTAACAAAACAACTCTAAAGATATTTTCTTTCTAAAGATATTTTCAGTTGAAAATGAACAAAAGGACTGACTGACAAAACTGTCATTTTAATTTTTTAAAAAGGAGTTCTAATATACACATAAATATGATTTTCCCTGTGTAAAAAAAAGCTCTTTATATTCTTGTAGGAGTCAGCAACAATACTGGTATGGCTCTGGGCACTCATTTGGGTTGGATCCATCCTCATATTTAAAATGAGAAAATTTTTAAAAAGAGAAAATTGGTATAGATGTTCTCAAAGGCTTCTTTCAGCTAACATTCCATAATTTTGTAGATTAATTCCAGACTTATGTACACAATACATACCTAAATTTTCAGAACTATTTTTCTTGCAATGTTTGGGCCCAGAGAGCTTTGCTCAATGGGAAGAATTTTTAGGGTTCTGTTTCCTCTGAGATTATCTTTCTAGGTGTAGTGAGATTGTATTATTAAATGAGGTCTCTTTTTTAAGTGTCTTCCAAGAGTACAGATTCTTGAAGAAGGTAGAGACCAGCAGTCAGAGGGATTAGTTAGAAAGAGGGGGTGAGCCAGTATTGTAGTTCCATTACTGAACCTAGGAGTGCTGGTAGAATCTTGACACAGAGAAGATTGAGATTAGTGCCTGTACGGGAGAGGTTTCAGCAAATTCTCATATCAGTTGCCAAGAATGGAAAGAAATGAAAATAGAGCCAGGAGGAGTTTTCAAAGTAAGATGCAGGGAAGAATTCATTGAGGCCTAAACTTATTCCCACCGGTCTATGAGACTGTAGGAGAAAGTACCAATTTGAGAGATGGATGCTAAGAAAGTTTTGACTATTTTATATTTCTGTTTTCTTTTCCAGTTAAGTGTATTTATTGATCCTCTTTTAAAGCTAGGTTTTTATTTGAGTGATAGTAACTTATTGTCTATATTTGAGTTGATTTTAGAAATTTTGTTTTACAATGGAAGCAGGCTTAAGACAAGAGTGGTTCACTCATCAAAAGAAATGTCAACACATGAAGGAGATGTGATTTCATGAGGATCAGGGATTTTCAGGGCAGAAACTTTTTCCACCAATGCAAATCAACCTTTTGTAAGCACAAACAAGGTGGGATTTTTGTTGTTTTCTTTTTGGAGTTCAGTTCCCCAGGCTCAGGCTAAATTGTAAACATCTGAAGGATTAATGTCCTTTGAACCCTGATAATTCACAGCTGTGCTGAGTCAAGTAGGTTTTGTGCCTTCTGGCTCTGAGTCAATCAGGGGCTGTCTTTGTTACGTATTCTGGGAGATTGGAATTTTGCTTTGGGGGTTCACTCATGAGAAGGATCTTTTGATTTCCTGGTCAAGACTGAGTAGCTGTATGTTGAGAACCCCGCAACTGCTTATATGTCTGTGCTATCTCGATCCAGTGATGTATGTAAAGTATGTAACAATATTGCTATGTTCAGACAATGGAAGCCTGCCTGTTGGTCTTTGTGCCAATTTCTCTGCTTGTATTTTCTATACCAATTTCTTTCTCTGTAATTAAAGTAGGATTGTTAACTCCTTTTTGAGCAGTCTTTCCTTTAAAAGCAGATCAAAGAAACTTTGCTAGCAAGCAATCCTGGGTGTGTCAGGGTGCTTGCTAATACACCTATTTAGGGTTTAGTACATATCTGGGTTGTTATGAGTATTGAATGAGATAATACATGCTTAAATACTTTGTCACCTGGAAAAGTTAGTCTGCTATTATTAGTTCTGTGTAATTCAAGAGATTAAAGTGTTAAAGTTGGAGGTCACCTGAAGGACAGTGGAGAGGCACATGGCAAGCTAAACATGTTACAAATCAAGAATTTCACAAGATAAGTAACATCAAGGACTTCATCAGAGGAATATGAGATGGGAAAAATGGTCTTTTCACAATAGGTATACCCCACAGGTCAAGAGGTCTAGACAAAGGGTTCTTATTTTTTTCCATCATCAATCCCTTTGACATCTAGGGAAGTTTATTCTTAGGATTATATTTTAAAATGCATAAAATAAAATACATAGGATTACAAAAGAAACCAATTATATTGAAATACAGTTATTAAATTCACAGAGCCCAGGATAAGAAGCCTAATCTAAATAAAGACTTCTTACATGATTTCCATACAAAGAATTTATGGGCGGCTAGGTGGCGCAGTGAATGGGCCCGGCCCTGGAATGGAAGGACCTGAGTTGGGCCGGCCTCGACACTTAATCCACACAAACAAAAACCTAGCGTGTAACCTTGGGCAAGTTACTTAACTTTAGTTGCCCTAAAGGGGCGGCTAGGTGGCGCAGTGAGTAGAGCGCCGGCCTCGAGTTTGGATGACCCGAGATCAGATCCGGCCTCAGAAAATGAGCACCACGCATAAATAATGACTAGCCGTGTAACCTTGAGCAAGTTACTTAACCCCAATTGCTTAAAAAAAAAAAGAATTTATGGGAAAATATGGACAAGAGTTGTACAGGATAAGGGAAAGAAAAATTGTGATTCACAATCTATGCTACAGGAAGTATCACATCATTGAGATTACAGACCCTTCAAAATATTGAAATACCTACTGTGTATAAAGCAATAGGCCTTTTGAAAAAAATCAAAAGGTCAAAAGGGAAAAAATCCTCTGAAACTGTTCTAATACACTAATACTACTTAAATAAGATATTTGTATTAGAGGCCTTGCTTAGGCATACCCAGATCCTAACATGAAAGGGCCCTTGGTCCTTTGATTGGCTGCATAGCCAGAACAGGCTAAAACTGGCCAGATTGAGGGAGTAAAACTTTTTCGGAACATCCTTTCCTGCTACTATTGAAAGAGTGAAGGTCACAGTTCATCCACACTGTAGACAATGTGAACTTAACTGGTGAGAAGGGATGGATCTCCTTACCCTACTCCTCCTTTTATCCCAGTCCTAAGATGTAAAATCAAGTTCCAGATACTCTTGACTTCTCAGAACTTCCCTTCTAGGTTGGCTGACTGCAACATTCAGTCTGCATCCTAGCTTTAAGGACATGGCTTAAACTCCCAACTCTGGTAGAGATTAATGCCCTCACATGAAACTAAGACAGACAAATGAAAGTGAACAAGACAAATACCATTTCCTGAAGCTGGGGTAAAAGAAGTAGAGGATCCTCCCATTGATTTCATTCTTGGCATCCATACTATGGATTAACTATGATCTTCAATGTCTGGATGCAGTGGGAAGGAACATTTAGGAAATTCTGAACCAGGAAAAGAGTAACTATTCCAGACTGGCCAATTTTATAAATGTAGTATGATCTAGCTATATAGCCAATCAAAGGATGTTATACCCACTTATTTGATAGGGGATGAAGGATATCTCCATGTTAGGTTCTGAACATACCCAGGTAAACCACCTTCTGTTTGTAATGCATTTAGGACAGTGCCTGGAACATAGTAGGGACTTAATAAATTATTTCCTCCTTTCTGTTTTCCCAATAGCTTATTATCTTGGAACGTTTCTAGATTTATAACCCTCAGTAGCAAGTTGGTTGACTGTCAGCTACAGCCAAAAGTAAGATTTATGAAGCCTGTTAATGAGGACAAATGGTGATAATATCAAACCGTCCCTGCACAGCCTTAGAGGAGATAGTACCTCATGTGAGCATTTTACCCAGAGGACTTTACCTCTCTGAAACTTTCCTGAATTGACTCTACCTACCTCCAGTCTCACTGGCAGTCTTTGGCACTTACAAGTGTAGTTTCAGAATTTTGCTTTACATGTGTCTCCATGCATACTTGATTTATATAGTTTTTCCTTTTTATGAGATCATCATGATGATTTTTCACCTTCTCTCTGTTTCCCTATTAAATATTTAAGCACAAAGTGATGATTGTCTTTTATTTCCTTAGTGATTCATTCATTTATCATTTACTATGTATTACAGCTATTGATGTCATCCCCCAAATATATAGTGTGATCATGTCTTATTTAAACTATGTCCCCCAGTGCCTAGTATCTGTTTCTGTACACATATTAATTTAATTCATTCATTTGTTCCTTTAGCAAGAAATTACTAAGCATCCATCCTGATACAACAGAAAGAACACAGGATTTGGAGTCCTTTCCTGGCTTCAGATCAGGGCTTTGTCACTTATTACCTGTGTAAAATTTATTTTCTCAGGCTTTGAATTCCTCATCTATAAAATGAAAGGTTAGGAGAGATGGACTGTTTTTTGGCTCCAATTCTCACACTTTATCCAGTATGCCACTCTACCTCTTTTCTCCCATGTTTGGTATGTGTCAAACAGCACGCATAAATTTGATTACTCATCTAGATGCCACATGGGCTTATCGGGATTCTGCAGGACATGACTGTAGTTTTGTCTCATCCCCTTTTTAAAATTGATCCTCTCACCTGCCAACCCCCCAGTTTTAAATTTCCCATTTCTCAGAAGACTTCCAGTAGTCATGATCCTCATCTCATGATATCATCAGCCTGGGCACAATTACAATCCCATAGGAAACCTAACCCTGAGAATTTCTCCCTTTGAGTTCTGCTCTTTGGACACAAGCATCATGACCATGCTTACCCCACTTTAATAATTCATTTTAATACCTCAGCAATCTCTGAGTTCTTTTTCAGTGTGGATAGTTCTTTAACTAATTCAGATGGAAAACCCTCTAGACTCTTTTTAAGAGTTGCTGAGCCCAGCAAATCCATCCCAAAGGCTAATCAGTGGATGAGTCTCTAAATTTCCTCAGGACTAATTTGCAGATAAAAGACATAGCTCATCATTTATCCCATATTAAAATATTTTCAGCTTGTCCTCTGCTGGCATATCTTTTAATAATCCAGGTCGGGGGGGGTGCAGAATTAAGATGGCGGAGTAGAAACAGCACTTCTGTTGAGCTCTCACCCACACCACTTCAAAATTATGTAAAAGGGGGACTCTGAACAACCTCTGGAGCTACAGAACCCACAAAATGACACAGAGAAGCTAACCTCCCTCTGAGCACAGCCCGGCAGCCCAGCAGAGAGCAGCCAGCACAGCACTCTGGGAGCCAAGCCCAGGCCCCTGTGAGTTGGAGGTTTTAGCCACAGGGCTGCTGGACCAGCAGCTGGCTGGAGGAACCCCAGAACACCAGCAGCTGTGGCATTTCCAGAATTATCAACATGTAGATGCCTAGGGTAAAGTGAGAGGCCAGTGGTCTATGGACTTTGGGACTGATTAGGAGAGCACATCAGCTTCCCATGGGGGCGAGAAGCTGCTGAGGAGCCGGTGCAGCTTGCACCACATTACCACTTGCAGCTTCAGTTCCTGGCCTGTGAACTGTAGGTGGATCCGGCGATAAGTCTGGAGGGTAATCACTCTTGCTTTACCCTTCTTGGATCTGGATTGCGGTCTGGGGTGGAGGTCTTGGGGTGTGTGAACATTTTGCCAGATTGTGTGGAGGCTTCAGAGAGGCCACCCAACTAATACCTCCAGCACCTGAGAAAACCCCAGAGTTTGGGATGGAAGCTCCCCCATCTGGTGGTAGAGTCCTATTGTGGCAACAAGCCCAAAAGTCAAATAACTGAGTGGCAACATGCCTAGGCAAAGGAAACAAAATAAACAGAAAAATTCAACATTAGACTCCCATTTTGGGGGCAAAGAGGATCAAAGCATGGAACAGGAGGAGAACTATGAGGTCAGAAATCCTGCATCAAAAGCCCCAAATGAAAATACAAGCTGGTTACAAGCCATGGAGGCCCTTAAGAAACAGATAAGAAAAGTGGGGGAAAAATTAGGAAGAGAAATGAGAAGGATGCAGGAAAAGTATGAAATGAGAGTCAACAGCCTGTCTGAGGAAAATAACACCTTAAAAAAGACTAACTCAAATGGCAAAAGAGTCTCAAAAAGGCAATGAGGAGAAAAATGCCTTAAAAAGCTGAATTTGCCAGATGGAAAAAGAATCTCAAAAGCTCACTGAGGAGAATCATTCCTTCAGAATTAGATTGGAGGAAATGGGAGCTAGTGACTTTATGAGAAATCAAGATACTATTAAGCAGATCCAAACAAATGAAAGAATAGAAGGCAATGTGAAATATCTCATGGGAAAAACCACTGACCTGGAAAATAGATCCAGGAGAGATAATCTAAAAATTATTTGACTACGTGAAAACCATGATCAAAGAAAGAATCTAGGAATCATACTTCAAGAAATTCTCAAGGAAAATTGCTCTGATGTTTTAGAACCAGAGGGCAAAATAGAGGTTGAAAGAATCCAGCAATCACCTCCTGAAAAAGATCTCAAAAAGAAAACTCCTAGGAATATTGTAGCCATGTTCCAGAATTCCCAGATCAAGCAGAGAATGTTACAAGCAGCCAGGAAGAAACAATTTGAATATTGTAGAAACACAATCAGGATAAACACAGGATCTGGCAGCTTCTACACTGAGGGATCAAAGGGCATGCAACATGATATTCTGAAGAGCTGGAATTAAAACCAAGAATCACCTACTCAAACTGAGTATCATGTTTCAGGGGAAAATATGGTTATTCAGTGGAATAGAGGACTTTCAAGCATTCTTGAGGAAAAAACCAGCATTGAATAGAAAATTTGACATTCAGACATAAGAAGTAAGAGATGCTTGAGAAAGTAAACAGGGAAAATGAATAAGGAACTTATCAAAGTTGAACTATTTACATTCCTACATGGAAAAATGATAACTGTAACTGATGAAACTTTTCTCAGTATGAAAATAGCTGAAGAAGGGTATATGGGCATATGAATACATATGTGAATGTGTGTATATATGTTTACAGGTATACATAGATAGAGGGCACAGGTTGAATCTAATGGGAAGGGATGATACTTAAGGGGTGAAATTGAGAGGTGAGAGGGGAACAAAATGAGAGGAGATGGGGAGAGACAGAATGGGGTAAACTATCTCGTGCAGAAGAGGCAAGGGAAAGTGGTTGCAGGGGAGGCAGAGAACAGGAAGGCAAAAAGGCAAAACCTTATTCTCATTGAATTTAGCTCTGGGAGAGAATGACATATATACTAAATGGAATATCTCACCCTACAGGAGAGTGGCGGGGGAGGAGGATGGGGGGGATGATGGAAGGGAGGGCAGGCTGTGGGGAGGGAAGTTGGAAGCACCCACTTTTGAAAAGGGATAGGATCAAAGTGGGGAGTGTACCAAGTGGGAGGTGGGATAGGAGGGAGGGAAATATAGTCAGTCTTTTGCAATATATCTACTATGGTAATGTTTTGCATAGCCACACGTATACAACATATTCTGAATTGTTTATCTTCCCAGGAAGGGTGGGTGACAAGGGAGGAAAGGAATGAATCTGGAATTCAAAGTTTTAAAATCAAATGTTTTAAAAATATATAAATACTATTATTAATACTATTTTACATATAATTGGGAGATAAGATTTGCAGGCATTGGGGCAAGGGGATTCACCTTGCCCTACTAGAAAAGATGAAGGGGTTATGGGAGAAGAGATGGGAGATAGCAGATTGGATGAGGGCATATCCTGTGGGACTGCTATTCTGGGGTTGTGGGTAGGGGAAAAATGGGGAAAAACTGTAACTCAAAATCTGATGGTAATGAATGATGTAAACCAGAAGTTAATAAAGCATTTGAAAAAAAAATAATCCAGGTCATCATAACAAGGGATTAGAGCAGGAATTGAGGTGAAGGACAGTTTGATTCTTTGAGTCTTTATTTAAATTATTGTTCTAAATGAATATCAGCATTTGATTTGATACCATATATACTTGGAACAATACAGAAAAGAGCAGCATGGCCCCCTGTGCAAGAATGAAATGTAGAGTTATAAAATCCATATATTTTTTTAAAAGATATATGAATAAGACAGACCAAACTTTTAGATCTTAAATATATATTTTTCTACTTTTTTTTACATTGGGATCTTGGAGTTGTTCTGTCTCCTCCAGATATAGTTCAAATTAAATTGGGGTGTTTTAAGTTAGGTATGAAAGAAAGGCAAAAATTTTAAGTATGAATAATTTTCCTTCAAGTATGTTTTTCTTTTCCTTTTTTTAAATAAAATTTTATTTTCCTCAACTATGTGTTAAAATAATATTTAAAATTTATTTATTTTTTAAGTTTTGAGTTCCAAATTCTATCTATCCATCCTTTTCCTCCCCTCCTCTCTTCCTATGATGGTAAGCATTCTGATATAGATTATGCAGGTGCAATCATGTAAAACATTTCCACATTAGTCATTTTGTCTAAGAAGACCCAAACAAAAAAATGAGAGAAAGGAGAAAAGAAAGAAAGGACGGAGGGAAGAAAAAGAAAGGAAGGAAGGAAGAAAGGAATGAAGAAATGAAGGAAGAAAGGAAGAAAGAAAGAAAGGAAGAAAGAAAGAAAGAAAGAAGGAAAGGAAGGAAGGAAGGAAGAAGAAAGTAAGAAAGAAAGAAAAAAGGAAGAAAGGAAGGAAAGAAGAGTAAAAATAGTATGCTTCAGATTGTATTCAGACAATATAAGTTCTTTATCAGGAGGCAAATAGCATGTACCTATGCTATGCTTTAATCTAGGGTCCTTACTAGAGATATTCATTATTAAATATAATAATTCAATATTAATGCTCATTGGATCTATTTGGAAGTTCTATATTTCCTTTTTGAATAGATGTAAACAAATCTCAGTCGTAGGGCATCCAGAGAAAAAGCTTTGACCTGGTCTGAAAGAACTAGAGAGAGCATCAGAGGGAAGCTGACTTTTAATAAAATGAAATCCATGAAGAGAGGTTAGTGTGGGCAAGTGAGACAACTATGAGGACAGTTATGGTAGTAAAGGATCTGTTGTAAAGGCAAGGTCACTAGTGCTTATCAATGCCAGATGTCTCTTAGCAAGCACAAGAAAGTGGGGACCCTAAGGCTTTAGATATGGAAGGACAGGTATCATCAAATATCAGAATCCAATTCCACATAAATTAGTTGTTCAAAGAAGAGACTACTAAAGCAAATAGAAGAGACAAAAGGGGAAAACCAGAAACTCAAGGAGGCCTAGGTCAGAAGCATGGTGAAACTAAATGGACATTGACTAAATGATCAATGAAGAAATGAATAACCCAATGACAGGGCCAATTGTTATCTTACTCTTTTTGATGGAAAATGGTTCCCTACCCATTCCAAAGTCAGAAAGGATCCATTATTCTTCTCGTTAGGAATTTCAGGTACTAAGGAAATAAATCAGAGTAGGTCCTTCTGATTTTACTCTGCATTGGAATTCAGAACCTAAAGAGTATAACACCTGCAAAATCTATACATTTGTCATTATATTTCCAAAGGAAAATAAACTTAACTATTGTAACATCAAGTATTCAGTGATTTTATTAGTAATCTCCTTTTTACCTCCACACTGGCAGCCACACGCATTCACGGCCACGTGTGGTAGAGGAAAAAAAGGAGAGGTGCGATGCCTGCAAGTTTATAGAGTGGCCAGTATCCCACTAAGTGCTTCACTGTAACCTCTCACAGTTTCACTGTAATCTCACCAGTCTCAGCAGTGACTAAAGTCCCAACAACCCCTCCCTTGGTTTTCAGAGGGTAGCCAGGGTTGAGAAGTCTACAGCAATATAACATATAGCACATTGCCATCTGATACAGTGGAAGGTAAAATTCAAGTTAAAATGTTTTAGTTTTAAGAATTTTAGTTGCTGTGCAGTCTTTAAGGTACTACAGATAGATTTGTTATGAAAAGGGAACATTGTCATGGAATGTTTTACATGATTGCTTGTGTATAATCTATATCAGATTGCTTAATGTATCAGGAAGCGGGGGCATGGAGAGAAAGGCATGGATAGAATTTGGAACTTAAAACTTATAAAAAGAATGTTAAAAATTATTTTTCCATGTAGTTGGGGGAAAAATAAAATACTAAAAAATATTTTCTGAAATCAATGTTTATTTTTTAATGGAGATGTTAACATAAATGGTCACAGACTTTTAAGGAATTACTACCAAAAATGTTTTGCATGTTACCAATTTTTTTGTGTAATGCATTTTCTGGGTAATTTCATGGTTACTGTGCTAGGAAAAGTGCATATTATCAGAATTAATGTTTTGTTGTAAAGAATTATATGCAAAAAGTATATTTCAGCAATCTCTAGTGAAAGATTATAGTTTTTGATAGTTGTGGGAACCTAATCCCCTATTTCCCATAGGTTCAGTGTATCAACATTTATGTATGTGTGTGTGTGTGTGTGTGTGTGTGTGTGTGTGTGTGTGTGTGTACTGTTTTCTAGGAACATTACCTCTGTAAAAGTTGAGGATTGACTGTATCTGAGAAGCTGTGATGTAATTTAGGTTCTGTTTAACCATTGATAGAAGGTAATATTCAGTGCATTAAAAATGACAGTTGCAATTACAATGCCAACTATACACCCCAGTATTTTAATCTATTGCTTGATTATTTTTGGACTACAAAGCAGTCTTTCTTCATTTTTGTCCATTGTGAAAGTTGGACTTTTTATGAATATTCATTACTGGGGATTAAGCAGTATGTGGCCCATTTACACTTACTCCAAGTGTGGTCTATTGGAATGTTATGCAGGAGAATAATATAGGAGAGACTTCCTTTGGGATTATTCCAACACAAAATACATCAACATACCTAGTTTCAGTCTTTTCCTTCTGCTAGTTTTCTTGACATATAAAATATTCTTTCCCCACACAATTTCTGTTTCTTGTAACTTTCCACTTCCCCACCCCCCTCTTTGATTCCTTAATTCTGACAATAATCCGGAGCAGGCTGTTTCCCTCGTGTTCAGTCTCTAGGTCTGCAATCTTAGCCCTTTAGTCATATAGTTTCTGAAGCCTTTACTTTCTGTCTAGGACGTTAACAGTAATCAGGCATCCCCTCAAGACTTTCTTGGATACCTCCCAAAAATACCTAAGTTTTTACTTTGTTATTAGTTTGAGGGAATTCCAGTCAAGCTAGCAAAAGCTCTTAATTATGGCTGGCCACCCAACTGAGAATAACCACACAGAACTCAAGTTTGGCAAGGTAGCATCTCTGGATACGATCTGTGTTTCCCATTTGTCACATCATAGATTTACAGCATTAACATTCCAAAATCACACCCCAAATTTTAATCTCATGGGTGAGTTTCTTAAGAGGACCAGTCTGTGCTACTGATTCCTTTTTGATGTACCTGATGGGAAATCTACAAAACCCTGGGAACCAAGGAAATTTTTTAAGTGATCAAAATTAAAGGAAAATTTTGAAAGCTATTCTCCAAGTTCTACTTTACAAAACAGACATAGTAATAAATATTTTACTTTGTTTTAAATCTAGGAAATATAGGCCATGTCTGTGAGATAAATAATGCTCATGAATCCCTTTATTTAATTTTCAATGTGTCTGCCATCTGAAATACCACTGTTTTTGTTACTAATAATAATTCACATGGACATTAGTTATTATTTTAGCAAAGCAGTTATATTGATGACACCCACACTACAAACTAATTGAAGGCATTCACATACATTACTACCTATTAGCCACCACCTGGATTTCCTAGATCTAAAACAAAACAAGCCTTTATTAAACCATGTCTTACATGTGTAAGAGGGACATCCCAAGAGACTTTGGCAAAATCTGAAAGTCTGGAGGGGCTAACGATAGAGACATTGGAATATAAAAGAGACAGCCTTTAGATACAAAACAGATATTCTCCTCCCTAGAGAGGGTGTGAGACTTAAGCTGCTTAATTGTATTTGAACTTGTGTCAGACTAAATTCATACTTTAGTCCCTACTCACTCATCTGCATAAAATCCCCAATGGAATATGGGAGGTGGAACTGATTGAATCAAAATTGATTATTCCATCATAAATGAATTAGAGGAATAAGGAAGAAATTTCTTTTCAGATGTATGCATATTGGAAGAGCTCGTGACCCAAAAAGCAATAAGAGACTATCACAGTTGATGATATGGATGGTTTTGATAACGTAAAAATTTTAAAGTTTTGTACAAACACATCTAATGTAGCTAAAATTAGAAGAAAAACAGGTAACTGAGGAAAAAATCTGATAAAGGCTTCATATCCAAGCTATATAATGAACTGATTAAAATTTATACAAGTAAGAATCATTCCCCAATAGGTCACAGGATATGAACAGGCAGTTTTAAAAATAAGAAATCTATGCTATCACAACTATATGGAAAAAGAGGTTCCAAATCATTAATAATTAGAGAAATGTATTTAAAGTAACTCTGAGTTTCTACCTCATGCACATCAGATTGGCAAAGCTGACAAAACAGGAAAATTGCCAAGGTCAGGGTAGCATGAGAAAACAGACATACAAGTGTACTGTTGGTGGAGTTTTGAATTATTCCAGCCATTCTGGAAAGCAATTTGGAATTATGCCCAAAATCTTACTAAAATGTTCTTACCCTTTGAACCAGCAAAACCACTACTAGGCCTGTTTCCCAAAGAAATTAAAGAATGAGGAAAAGGACCCACATGTACAAAATACAACGGCTCTTTTTATGATGATAACTGGGGGGGGAAAAGGTGATACCCATCAATTGGGGACAAACTGAACAAATTATACTGCTCTAATGTAAGAGAATAATATTGTGTCATAAGAAATGTTGAAAGAAAAAGTTTTATAGAAATCTGGGAAGACTTATATGAACTGATTCAGAATGGAGTAAGCAGAACCAGGAAAACAATTGCTGAAGATCCTACCCAGCCTAATCCAAGAATAGCTGAGCTTGGCAAAGATTCAACACAGCTACCAAGTATTGTGCTTGAATCAACCCAGTAATATATTAGCCCATCCACCAGAAATATTGGGCCTGACCTCCTTGCAGTCCCTCACACAAGATATTCCATCTCTAGACTTTGGGCATTTTCACTATCTGTTTCCCATGCCTAGAATAGTCTTACTCTTCATCTCTACCTACTGGCTTTCCTGGCATCCTTTAAGTTCCAGCTAAAATCCCACCTTCTACAGGAAGACTTTCCTGATACCTCTTAATGGCTAGTGCTTTTATTCTGTTGGTTAACTCCAATTTAGCTTGTACATAAGGTGTTCACACATAGCTGTTTTCAGGTTGTTTCTCCCATCAGATTGTGAACTCTTATAGAACAGGAACTTTGTCTTTTTTTTTTTTTAATCCTCAGCATGTAGTACAAGGTCTACATAGTAGGTGTTTAATAAATGTTTGTTGACTTACTGGAAATTACACCCTAGGTCACTTAAGTTCCCAAAGTGGGCAATACCACCCCCTGGGGGTTCTAGAATGATACAGGGATGGGGATGGAGGGGAGGTGTGGAGGTATGTAATGGCAAGCAAAGTAGTACGTTGCTCCTTGTTTCAGCTCATCAAGTGTATTTGAGCCTTACCTTTGATTGTGTCAAGTCTCTGTTGGAAAAAAATATACACTGTGTTGCCCTTAATAGGCCTAAGGGAGTTTGGAGGCCTTCCCTGCTCTTAATAGGCCTAATGTCATCACACAGAGCCCACCATGGGATGAGCTTGCCAAAAAAGTGGAACAGGAAAAGTGGAACAGGAGGGGTGGAACAGGAAGGAGCAGAGCAGATAAAAGATTGAGCACAAGTTGGGACCAAGAAGAGCTAAGAGAGAGAATGTTTATGATGTTGGCATTCTATTGTTTTGTCTGTTATTTTATGTTGGTGTTACTTTGTCAGACAGAAGCATTCTGTCTGTTGATTTGTGTTGATTTCTCAGACAGAAAGTGAATTGAGATGATAGTTTCGGGAATAAGTGTAGATATTTTTGTAGCTTGTTGAGCTTTGTTTTCAAACAGAAACTGTGAAGAGCTTGGAGGGGAGCAGTCCCTGTGAGCTTTGAGATGGAATATGAACAGAGAGCTGCCTACCTGTGAATCTAAGCAACAGTTAGGTGAATCCAGGCAAGACTTGGGAGCATGGAAGAGGAGGAGCCATCTGGTTTGGAAGTCAGCCTTGAGTTAAGATGAAAGGAGACTTTACTTGGGTACTCAGTGGTGACTGAGGATATTGTGACTTACTGTCACATGGCCTTTGTACTTTCCACTACCCCTTAAGGATGATTGGTTTAAGGATGATGGCCGGCTTCGATCAAGGTGAAAAAAGACTTTAGATGGGTACTTTATATTAATTGAGGAAATTGTGACTTACTGAATGATATGTTTTGTTTAAGACTATGTGGCCACCTTAGTAATAAGTTGTTATGTTCTTGTGAATGTTGTGTTTTAGCTTCTTGAATGTTTTGTTTTAATTTATTGCTCAATAAATAGAGAGTTCACTATATTATACAATTAGATCCTTAAAGTCATTCATGCAGTAGTTCTTAGGAGAGCTGCTCATGATTGGTTTACAAGGTAGTAGCCTTGGATGTGATTAGGGGGCAATGAATAAAAATAAGGGAGCAGTCGAAGGATAAGGAAGGAAGAGAAGACAATTTTGAAAAACTGGTCATACATGTTTCATCTGATATGTAACAGAATTAAAATCGTAATGATTACATTATTTTTCCAAATAAACACACAGAATGCAAGTTATAACCAATGGTTAAGTGGTCAAGTTCACCAACAGGTCTTAACAAGTAAGAGTGGGCAGCTGAGAATGTTGAGCATTATCAGGAAGTACAGTAAGTATTGGGAGGAATATGTGTATATAGTGATTTGTTTAGAATACAACACTATACAGTTACATGACACAATATTGCATCATCAAAACTTTCAATGCAAATTTACAATAATTTATTAAATTTAAGATGCATCATTTAAAATATTTTATACATTTTTGAAATGAAGCATTTAAAAAAAAAGATATTAAAGGGTTAAAGAAAGTAGATTTCCAAGCAGGTGCTGAGTAATTTTTTTTAAAGGGAGTGGTAGGCCAAATAAGTATGGGAACCTCTATTGTAGGGGAAGTAGCATCCCATTTTAGCAGCAAAACAATGTCATTCATCACCAGCACCATGCCCCATAGCAGATGTCCTGAGAATCCTCTGGAAAGAGAAAAGACGCCATCTTGCCATTTTGGGGTTGTGAAATTGCCTTAGCCATATATGTTCCCAATGTATATGCTTCATTATAAATTTATTCCAATAAGTCTCCCCCTCTTTAATAGACTCTTTATATTTATTAGAGAATGCATCCTTAAGCGCTAGGTGAAATGCTCTGTAACTTTTTTTTCAGCTCTATTTGAGTAAACATCTTTACTAAAGAGCTGCATTTGCTGGCTGATTTTTAAGGCAAAGCACACTGGTAGGTGCTCTCATGAGCTAGTATTGGAGGATAGTCACCTATAAAGTTATACCTACAATCCTTAAAGTTGTTATAGTCACTTTTTGGGGACCCAACCTGACATTGCCAGTACAAGTTGAATGAGTTAATCCTAAGGGGGGTAGGTGCTGGTCAGTTAAAACATAATATAGGACATGAGCAAAAATTACACTGGATGGATAGACATAGATAGGTTGCTTTCTATATCACTACACTGACCATTCATATGAATGAGATTGCAGGTCTATTTGAGTTAATAGCTTACATTTATATAACATTTAGATGTTTACATAATACTTTTATCACAAAAACCTTGTGAGTTAGGTAGTATACTAGGACTTGTCTTCAAAATTACAAAGACAGGAAGGACATTCAGCTGGTTTTCTATACCTCTCTGAAGCTTCCAAATTGAACCTTGCTCGTTCACCAGAAATTTCAATACCTACTATTTGCACAATACTGTCCCATACATTGTGGAGAATAGAAAGAAATTTAAGAAAAGGTTACTTACCCTTAGCAATTTATAATTCACATGAGAAAAATTGAATAATAGGAGCAACTAGGTGGCACAGTGAATAGAGCATCAGCCCTGAAGTCAGGAGGACCTGCGTTCAAACCTGATCTCAGACACTTGACACTTAACTAGCTATATTACCTTAGGCAAGTAGCTTGACCTCAATTGCCTTGCCGTCCCTGATCCAAAAAGAAAAATTCAAAAGTTAGATATCAATACCAAACAATTATACAAGACATGTTGTAATGTACATGATTAGTTGTCAAATGAGATATATAGATAATAAATTATGTAAATACACAAGTATTTGTGGATAGCTAGTTATTCGGTCGTTTTCAGTGGTGTCTGACTCTTTGTGACCCCATTTAGGGTTTTCTTGGCAGAGATACTGGAGTGGTTTGCCATTTTCTTCTGTTCATTTTACATATGAGGAAACTAAAACAAACGGGGTTAAGTGACTTGTCCAGTGCAAACAGAGGATGTCTGAGGACAGATTTGAAATCAGAAAGATTAGCCTTCCTGACTCCAGTGACCTAACCCACTATCCACTGTGCCACCTAGCTGCCCCTATGGATAGCTTATTATGTGTAAAACACTGCAGTACGGAAAATACCAAAGGAGGTACCTCTGGGTATTTATAATTTTGTGGAGAAGCATGTGATTGATATGAAATAAGTGAAAAGTGTCAAATAAGGCAGATGATAATATTCAAATGATAAATGGTGCTGAACTTCCAAGGACAAAACAGTCATTTGTGATTGAGGTTATCAAGAAAGCCTTTCTAATCAAGGAAGATGGTATTTCTCTATAGCGATTTTACCAATTCTGAATGTAATGGGAGAACTATTTCATTGTTCCTATTTGTTCTATATCTTTTATACATTACTTTTACTGGAACATGAATAAATGTAAGAAATTAAGGGAGCTATGTCACACAGTGGATAAAGCAATGAGCTTGGAGTTGGGAAGATCTGAGTTCAAATCCAGCCTCAGTTGTGTTACCTTGACCAAATTACTAAGTCTGGGTCTTCTTCAATTTCCTGAACTGTAAAATGTGGATAATTAGACCTATCTCTCAGGGTTGTTGAGAGGACCACATAAGACAATATTTGTAAGTGCTTAGCAGAGTGCCTGTCATAAAGCAGGGTATTATTAAATTCCTTTCCAAGATTTCTTTGTCAAACTTTGCATAATTGTAATGCCATAAAAAGGATACATCTCTGATCTTATGTATTTAATGTAAATAAATAATTATGGGCCTTAACTGGCATAAAAATTTAGTCTACATAGTGTAATACACACATATACATATATATATGTATATATATATATATATGTATGTATAAAAACAGAGTCTCTGGGATTACTTATTGTCTTGCTCTATTCTTAGCTCAGCATAGCTCGTTTTTGGAATTCTGTGAGAGAATATTCTATCTTTTGTTAAGGGAATTAACTGACCACAATAGTATTATTGTGCCTAGGTACATAGAAAAATTTCAAGGAAAAGCAGAAAAAATATCAAGGGATTTGGCCAGAATCAAATGAAGCCAGTTTGAAACAAGAGTACAAATATAAATTTGTCTGAGTAGTAAGAGAAATGTCACAAATATCTTTAAAAGTACAATTGCATACCATAGTTTTCTAGTCTTGTTTCCTGCGAATATCAATTTTTAAATTAATAATGAATAGGAAAATTAATTGGTTCAGGAAAATGTGGAGGAAGATACAACCCTAGTTTATAAATGAAGCAATAAGCAAGTACTTCCTATGTGTTAATCACTGGGGAAATAAGTACAAAGAAAGAAACAATCTTTTCTAGCAATGAACTTACTTTCTAATGGGGTTCAATTATTCTATTATGTAGACATTAGCTCTTTATCATATAAAAGTAACACTAAGTGATGAAATTAAAATTAAGTGACAAGATGGAAAGAGCACTGGAGCACGCAGAGACTGGAGGCCTGAACTTCACTGAATATGTGTTCCTTGAGCACAAGAAATGTATCATTCTTGTCTTTGTGTCTCAGATACATAGCAAAATATGTGGCAGGGAGGAAGGACTTAGTAAATGGTAGTTGAATGAATGAGACTTGTATTCTAGTCTTCTGGACCCATGGTTTATTGTTTTTGAACATCAAACATAAAATTTCCTTCTAGAGAGAGGATGAACTTTAAAGCCAGAGGGAAACATACATTCTTGAGCATGGCCAATAGGTGAATTAGTTTTGCTGAACTACACATGTTTACAATGAGGATTTCATTTTTCATTTTTTGTTGTTTGCTCATTTTATTATTAATCAATGAATAGTCGATTAGAAGTACAGATTACAGGAGAGAAGCCAAGATGATGGCATAGAAGCAGGACAACTCCATATGCTCCCTCCATAACCACCTCAAATACCTATAAAATATCTCTAAACAAACTTTAGGGCTACAGAACCCACAAAGTGACAGAAAGAAACAAATCTCCTATTGAAGACAGCCCAGGAGGTAGACAGGAAGGGTCCATCACAGTGTGCTGGGAGCAGAGCCCAGCCCTTTTTGAGCCCCAGGTTTTAGCCTCAGGGCGGTATCATCAGCCACAGCTAGAGGGACTTCAGCAGCTGTGGAGGTTTCCAGAATTATCAACCCATAAATGCCAAAGACAAAGTAAGAAGTCAGTGGAGACTTTGAGAACAATGAGCCTGGGAGTGAGGTCCGGCCTCTGTCCCCCCGTGGGGAGAAGTGGCTAAGGCACAGCAGCTGCAGCTGCATGGCTGCTTCAGAGCTCCTGACTTGCAGACTGTAGGGGGACCAAGCAACCTTAGTAGTTGCCCTTGCTTTAACTTGCTTGGATCTGGATTGTTCTCTAGGGTGGATGTCCAGGGGTAGGTGACCAGGTGCCAGATTCTGTGGAGGCTTCACAGGGGGCAACCAACTAATAGCTCTGGCAGCTGCAAAAGCTCTAGCAATTTGGGGCAAAGCTCTCCTCTCTGGTAGCTACTGGAGTTCTACTGTGACAAAAAGCTCAAAAGTCAAGTAATTGAGTGGAAACATGAGCAAGCAAAGGAAGCAAAGCAAACACAGCAATCCAACTTTACATGCCTTTTGGGGGGACAAAAAGGATCAAAGCATGGAACAGGAGGATGAAGACAGTGAAGTCAGAACTCCTGTACCAAAAGCTCCCAAGAAAAATATGAGTTGGTTACAGGCCATAGAGGAGCTTAAGAAGGATTTTGAAAACCAAATAAGAGAAGTGGAGGGAAAATTGGGAAGAAAAATGAGAATGATGTGAGAAAATCATGAAAAGAGAATCAACAACCTGACTGAAGAAAATAACCCCTTAAAAATAGACCAACTCAAATGGCAAAAGAGGCTCAAAAAACAAATGAGGAGAAGAATGCCTTAAAAAGTTGAATTTGCCAGATGGAAAAAGAATCTCAAAAGCTCACTGAAGAGAATAATTGCTTCAGAATTAGACTGGAGCAAATGGAAGCTAGTGACTTTATGAGAATTCAAGATACTATTCAACAGATCCAAACAAATGAAAAAAAAAATAGAAGGCAATGTGAAATATCTCATTGGAAAAACCACAGACCTCGAAAATAGATCCAGGAGAGATAATTTAAAAATTATTGGGAAAATTGTTATGATGGAGGTGAAGAATAGGAAGGCAATTTAAAAATTATCTGAAAGCCATGATAAAAAAAAAAACCAATGTAGAAATCATCCTTCAAGAAATTCTCAAGGAAAATTGCCCTGATGTTCTTGAACCAGAGGGCAAAATAGAGGTTGAAAGAATCCACCAATCACCTCTTGAAAAAGATCCCACAAAGAAAACTCCTAGGAATATTATAGCTAGGTTCCAGAGTTCCCAGATCAAGGAGAAAATATTACAAGCAGCCAGGAAGAAGCAATTTCAGTATTGTGGAAACACAATCAGTGTAACTCAGGACCCGGCAGCTTCTACACTGAGGGATTGAAGGGCTTGGAATATGATATTCCAGAGGTCAAAGGAGCTGGGATTAAAACCAAGAATCACCTACCCAGCAAAACTGAATGTCATGTTTGAAGTGAAAATATGGTCATCCAATGAAATAGAGGACTTTCAAGCATTCTTGATGAAAAAACCAGAGTTGAATAGAAAATTTGACATTCAGATACAAGAAGCAAGAGAAACATGAGAAGATAAACAGGGAAAAGAAATCATAAAGAACTTATCAAACTTGAACTATTTACATTCCTACATGGAAAAATGATAATTGTAACTTATGAAACTTTTCTCAGTATGAGAATAGTTGAAGGGAATATAAATGTGTGTGTGTATACATATACATGCATATATATGTATACATACAAACACATATATAAGTACACATACATATATATGTCTATATAAGAACATATATGGGCATATGAATATATAGGTGAGTGTGTGTATATATGTGTACAGGTATACATAAATGGCATAGGACCAATTGAATAGGAAGGGATGATACTTAAAAGGTGAAATTGAAAGGTGAGAGGGGAATATAATGAGAAGAGATAGGGAGAGACAGAATGGGGTAAATTATCTCATATAGAAGAAGCAAGGGAAAACTGTTACAATGGAGGGGAAGAACAGGAAGGCAAAAGGGAATGGGTCAACCTTACTCTCATTGAATTTGGCTGAGGGAGGGAATGACAAATAGGGTATCTTGCCCTACAGGAGAGTAGGGGGGAATGGGATGAGAGGGGGGATGATGGAGGGGAGGGCAGTTTGTGGGGGAGGGAAGTGGGAAGCACCCACTTTTGAAAAGGGACAGGATCAAAGTAGAGAATAGAACAAGTCGGGGTGGGATAGGATGGAGGGAAATATAGTCAATTTTTCACAGTATATCCACTATGGAAATGTTTTGTGTAGCTACACATGAACAACCTCTATTGAATTGCTTATCTTCCCAGTAAGGGTGGGTGATGAGGGAGGAAGGGAAAGAATCTGGAATTCAAAGTTTTAAAATCAAATATTAAAAAAATATATTATTATTTTAATATCTAACTGGGAAATAAGATATACAGGCACTGGGGTATAGAGATCCATCTTGCCCTACTGAAAAGTCGGAGGGGGCATGGGGGAAGATATAGGAGAGAGTAGATTGGGGGAGGGGGTATACAATGGGATCGCTGTTTTGGGGTGGTGGGTAGGAGAAAGATGGGGAGAACAACTCAAAATCTTGCGTAAATGAATGATGTAAACTAAAAATAAACATAAATTTTAATTTAAAAAAGTACAGATTACAAATTTATATGAAAATAAAATAACCAATGCACTTTTAAAAAAAATATAGGGAGAAGGTTGAACAAGGTGCCTCCAAAGATCTCTTTCAACTTTTTGACTCTGTACTCAAATTATTTTCCCTATGGACCACATGAAGCCTTATTTTTGTTTAAATTTTTTCTTTATTTTAAGGGATCAATGATAGCAGACCAGATAGTCAGTTACTAGCTGAACCTCATTTAATTGAAAGTAAAAATCTTGTCTTAGAAAGTTCCAAGGTATGAATAATAAAATCCCAAAGTTTCTTTTAAGCCCTACTCTTCTAGAGTTTTCAGTGAACCAACTGTGTATTTTTTTAAAATCCCTAAACTATGGAATATTTTTCTAGGAACCATTCTCATCAAAGAAGAAAGTCTGAAATTGGCCTCTGAATCAATTTTTTAAAAAAGAAAAGCCTTTTCTTTGGAGGATTTTTAAACTCCTCACCACTATATAATGGTAATAGACTGTCTTTTTAGAGTGTCTACTTGAGGATATTAAAATCTTAACATGTTTTACAGACAGTTCAAGTAAGCATCCCAATTTTATGAGTGTGAGAAATGTTGAGTCAGCTCAGGTTATGGGATGAGTTACTGGCACAGTCCAAAGTACAACCCAAGATTCTAATTTCCACATGACTGAAAGAAGTATTCAATTAGCAAATTTAACAATTTCTCCAGAAGATGGATGGGATTCCCATAAGAGGAGGAAGAGTATGGAGAGAGATGATGCAGAAGGTAATTTTTTGAAATGACATTCAATCCAAGAACTTGAAGGGCCACCAGATATCATTTAGTCTAACCCACACCTGAATAAGAATCCCTTTTATATAGCATGCTAAACAAATGGCCACCTAGCCTCTGTTTGTACACCTTAAATAACTGGGAACCTACAACCTCAGGAGGAAGATATTTTCTTTTCTATATCACTCTAATTTTTAGGAACTTTTTTTCTTTACATCAAGTCTAAAGTTGCCTTTCTTTAACTTCTACCTATTCTTAGTTCTGCCCATTGGGATCAAACAGATGAAATCTAATCTCTCTTTCACTTTACAGACTTTCAAATACCTAAGTATTATTAACATCACTAAGCTTTATTGTTGGGAGAAGCCCAACTTTCGATCAGTTTCCAGAAGACAGCTGTATCTCTGGCGACTTGCTAGCTATTTGACAATTGACAAATCACACTTTCCTCTGAATGTCAGTTTCCTCATCTGTAAAATGAGAATAATTATACTTACCTACCCAAGTTTGCAAAGTTGTGAAGATCAAATGAGAGAACATATAGGAAAGTACTTTGTGAACTAGAAAGCACAAGAGAAAAAATAAGATATTCTGGCTATCATTTACTAAATATTATTGTTTATAGAGCCTCGTCTGGGAATTTTGGGGTTCTCATGACCTCTAAAGAATTATACAATATAAATGTAGAAATCAATCAAATTAATAGGTAGTACATTCCTGTAATTCACATAACTAAAATAACTCACATTTTGCATATATCATACATTTATATGTATGATGTATATTTGAAGTATAAATTCATGCTATAGACCTATTAATATAACTGCATTTTATTGTTTTTCAGTTAGGAGTCTAATCCCTTTGTAATACTCAGGGTGGATTATGAGGAGGAGAATGGAGTTAAGAGAGACATGTAGGAGAAAGTTTCAATAATTCATATATGGAGTGATAAGGGGCTACACTTTGGTAATGGCAGTGAGAATGGGGATAAAAATATGAAATCAAGAGACATGAAGAGTAAGAAGGAGACTTGATGCCTGACCAGCTATAAGGATGAAGTGAAGAAATGAAGATGAAGAAAAAAGTGTAAAATATGACTGAATTTCTGAACCTTAGAGAGAAATGATGGTAACTTTGATAAAGACAGAGAAAATGAGATAGGGAGAGTCTGTTTGGGGAAAAACTGATAAAACTATGCTTTGATCACATGAAATTTTACATGATGGAGTACATATGAACAAAAATGTCCAGTGAACACTTGGAGAATGGAGCTCTTCAACCTCAGGAGAGAAGTTAGGACTAAAGATAAAGATTTGGGAGACATAAGCATAGAAGTTTGAAGCTGTGAGTATGGATGACCTCTATGTGATAGATATTATAGAGAGAAGAGGGCTTAATCTTATGTAAAGATCACAGTTAGGGAACAGGAAGAAGAAGGAGAGTACAGAAAGGTAGGAAAAAAACAAGGAAAATGTATTATCATCAAAACTGAGACAATGCAAAAGAAGTCAAGGGAAATGAGGATGGAAAAAAATACTGTGAAATTCAGCACAAAGGAATGAATAAATGGGAAAGCATTTTATTCAATACTTACTGTATGATAAAAATAAAGTAAGATAGCCCTTGCTCTCAAGGTGCTAACATTCTAATTATGGGGGACAACACTAGAGGAGGATTCATATGCAGGATATATGGAAAGGCCTGGTGATCCTTAGGGTGGAGTAGGAGATCAGATGTCAATGCCTAGGACTCAGAAGAGTGATGAATGAAGACTCTCACACATTGATTCTGAATAATTAATAATTGGTTTATCAATTATGGCTAGCAACGAATTAATGAATTAAAGTCAGTGGCTTTCTCTCATAAATCAGACAAACCTTGGGGTACCCAAACCTTGGGGTACCTTGAATGCTTCAATACCCTTGGAAGAGCGGGTGTTCCTGAAAGGCAGAAATGGACTCTGACTGGTTAACAATTACTGAGAGGCTGAATATTGTGATAAGGGGTGGGCTTTTTTCTTTTTTTGCTTTTTGTAGGTGGGAGGGCAGGACAGTTGGGGTTAAGTGACTCGCCCAAGGTCACATGGCTAGTGTGTCAAGTGTCTGAGGCTGGATTTGAACTCAGAGCCTCCGGACTCCAGGGTCAGTACTCTATTCACTTGGACACCTAGCTGCCCTGGGTAGGCTTATTCTAATGAAACACTGGGGAATGGAACTTGATTATGTTACTCTTGGGCAAAGAGATGCATCTCCACCCATATCATTCTTCCTCTAGCAATCTATACAAAAGGATCTATCCTTTACCTAAACCACTTATGTAGTTGAAAAACGGGCCAGAATTCACCTAGATAAGGTGGTCTTTACCCTTTAATCAGAGCTTTCCAGTTGGGTATAGTGTCCCACTCAAGACTGAGGAGAATGTTAACCCAACCTGTCCTTCATAAGGACTGGGCTTTGAATGAGGAAGTAGAAAGGAAAAAAACCCTGGGTCCCCAATATTAATTGGTTATTAATTATAATTTCTCTCAGAAGAGTGTAAGAGCATGGCATGTGGTAATGACCACTGGGCTAGAGTGTCATTAGTAACCCACAAGAGATAAGTTTAAGGAAAGCAGAGGAAATACAAACCATATTGAAGAAAGTTAGGAGTGAATGAGATGAAGTGAAAATAGTGAGTACAGAATTCCTATAGTTGGTCCATGAGAAAAAGGAAAAACTAGAATGGTAGAAGGGATAGCAAAGTTAGGCACAAGATTTTTTTTTAAAGATAGATTTACCTGAGGTGGTTTAAAATTTTATTGGGAGGGGCAGCTAGGTGGCGCAGTGAGTAAGAGCCCCAGCCCTGGAGTCAGGATGACCCAGGATCAGATCCAGCCTCAGAAAATGAGCACCCACACATAAATAATGACTGGCCGTGTAACCTTGAGCAAGTTACTTAACCAATTGCCTTAAAAAAAAAAAACTTGGGAGGACTCATCTGAATATGAATAACAAATGATTATGGAGAGAAAGAAGATAGATGTTGGAGCAAGATCCTTTAGGATCTTGTTAAGGAGATCAAGAGTCATCAGGGAATAGGATCTAGAACACAGGTGGGGACTTGGCCAGAAGTATTTGTGAATCTGATCAAAAGAGTTTTAAACTGAAAGGAAGGAAATATGCAGCTATATCTATGTCTTCTGTAGCTATCCCTGTATCTATCTGTATCTGTCTCTACAGCTTTCTAATCATCTATCTCCAAATACCTCTATGAAGTGGAGTACCTGGAGTGCCTAACTTAGAATCAGGAAGATCTGAGTTCAAATCTGTCTTCAGACACATACTCATGACCCCAGGCAAGCTATTTAACCTCTGTTTACTTCAGTTTCCTCCTCTATAAAATGGGGATATTAACAATATTCCAGATATTAAGAGCATCTCTCCCACCATCCCACTACCTCCCATGGCATCTTGGTGGCACAGTGTATAGAGCATGAGTCCTGGAGTTCGAAAGATCCATCTTGCTGAGTTCAAATCTGGTTTCAAACCCTCATTAACTGTATGACTTTGTAGAAGTAATTTAATCCTCTCTGCCTCAGTTTCCTCATTGGTCAAATGAGCTGGCAAAAGAAATGGCAAACTACTCCAGTATCTTTGCCAAGAAAATTCCATATGGGATCATGAAGAGTCAGATAGGACTGAACAATAATCTGTAATAATAAAATGCTTTGCAAACCTTTAAACCTTATATAAATGCTACCTATTATTATTCTTATCAGGAAGAATAGCATTTGAAAGGACTAATGCCTCGTTGACTACAATATGGAAGAGAGAACCAAGAAGAAAATGCATGGCTTGTGATGGCTCTGTACCAATACATAAAATGTAGTGAACAATGTGAATTAGAAACATTAAAGCATCTGATTTTACCTATGTAAGGCCATAGCTGATTCAGAATGAAAAGAAGAGATTAAATGAACAAAGGAATAGCATTGTATATTAATAAGATTTTCTGAAAGGAAATTCAGGAACTGGAGGGACAAGTATGTAGCTTGAGGATTTACAGAAGGAGAAACAGAAACATATTGTGTGAATGTTACAGACCACTTGGAAAGTGCTTAGAAGTATGCAGAATGAAGTGAGGCTAGAAGGGAATTTTAAGGGCCACTGAAAAAAAGTTGTTTTTTTTGTGTGTTTTTAATAATTTTAGAGGCAAACATATCAAAGAAAAGCATGGATCATCATTTAGGGAGAAACATTTTTTTTTTCTGATAGATGACACATTCACAAAAAATGGTTAATGAGAAGCTTAAATCTAAGATGAAGTTGTGGCACTGGGTAACTAAGAGGATGGTGGTAAAGTCTGGAAGGGTTGGGAGTTTGGGAAGAAAATTAACGAATTCTCTTTTGTGATTATAACTTAGTAGAGTAACTAGGGTTAGATATATAGATCTGGAAATCATTTCCATAAAGACAATTATTTATTCAATAGGAACTAATGAAAGGGTAAATTAAAAAATAGAATGGAGCTTAGGATATAACCTTGGGGGACACTTATAGATAGCATGACATAGATGATGAACCACCAAAGAAGATGGAGATGGAGTAATAGGATAGATAGGAAGAGAAAATAGTATCACCAAAACCTGGAGCACTAAGTTTGGATTCTGAAAGATTAGTAATAATCTAACTTTGGACACTTACTAACTGTGTGACCCTGGGCAAATCACCTCTCTGCCTCAATCTGTTCAACTATAAAACGAATATAATTATAATATTTCCTTATCATCAATATCATAGAACTGTCGTAAGGCTCAAAAAGATAATACTTAAAAAAAACATTTAACACAGTTCCTGGTACATAGTAGGGGCTTAATAAAAGAGATTATCAAGAAAAGGAGTATGATTAACAGTGTAAAAGGCTACAGAGAGGTCAGGAAGGATTAAGATTAAGAAAATACCATTAGATTAGGTAATTAGGATATCATTAGCAACTTTGAAAGAGCAGTTTCAGTTGAATGGTGATGTCAGAAACCACACTATAAAGAGATAAGAGAGGCATCTATTACAAATGATCTTTTAAAGGAGTTTTTCCATAAAAGGGAGAAAAGATAAGAGATGATAGCTAACAGGGATGGTGGATGGATGAGTGGATAGATGGATGGATGGATGGATGAAGTGATGGCTTTTTTGAGATTGTGAGAGACATGGGATATTTGTAAGCAGGAAGGAAAAAGCCATTAGACAGGGCAAGATTGAAGATGAATGAGAGAGTCGGCAGAGGGTGTAATCAAGATGAGACAGAATAAGATGAAATGTGTGTAAAGGGTTTTAGTTTGGCAAGGCCACCTTATTATGTGAGACAGGACTGAAGGAAAGTGTACTGGCAGAGGGCATTTGGGTGATGTGAAATGAGGAGGGGAGTAAAAGTAAGGTGTAAGAAGACTGGAACAGTAAGGGGAACTGCATATGAAGGACATTGAATGCCAAACAGAAGATTTTATATTTGATTATGGAGGTGATGCTGAACTTCAGTAACTGTGGGAGTGACAGTGAGACCTGGACTTAAAGATCATTTTTTTCATCAGAGTAAAGGATGGACTAGAGTGGGAAGAGATTTAAGGCAGGCAGAGCAAACAGAATGCTATCATAATGGTGCAGGTGTGAGGTAATAGTCTATACCAAGATGGCAGCTGGGTCAAAAGAGAGAAAGGGTCATAAATAAGAGCTATTTTGAGGGTAAAAATGACTTTGTGGGGTAAGAGTGAGAATTTGAGGATAACTAGAAGGATGTGATTTGTAGGGAAAATTAGCTCAGTTTTAGACATATTGAGGTGGCTAGAGCTGAGGCAGCCTCTCAAACCAACTAACCCCAGGGCTTGCTGGTTGCTCCCAAAATGGAACATAGCCTGGAGGTGTTTACTCTTCACAGGGACCAAACCTTGTTCTGGGATTTTTCTTCTGATCTTCTCAAATCATCTCAGGAGGACCCTGGTTATGCTCTGGTTCTTATTTATCTCTACCCACACTTTGTTTCCCCTAAGGTTCTATTTTAACTCTTGTGGGGGAAAGTCTTGAGAGCTTGGCATTTTCTGACCTACTCTACCATCTTCCCAGAATCCTCTCTCACCCTTTTGCCATGTAAAATCTCTGGCTTCTTCCTACATTTCTAGTCTTTTTATATTTGATTCCCCATCCATATGCTTTGCCATCCAGCAACACTGGCCTTCTTGCTATTCCTTGTGCATGATTTTCCATCTCCCAGCTCTTTACCTTTTCACTAGTTGTACATTATTTCTGGGAGTCCCATAGAATTTATGTATTGACATTCATTTTCATTGAGAATTTTGGAGATGCTTTTCATCACTGCTTAATATTCATTTCATTGTGTCTACTTATTTATACATTTTCCTTTTCTTTTTGTCTTACTGCTGGTTTTTATGTTCGGGGACTGTGTTCAGCTCCATATTTTCTCTTTTAAATTTTATGTTGTCCATCACTACTTTGCTAATAAGTTAATATTATTTCAAGCTTCTATGGTGTTTGGTTCTTCCCCTAACCACTGCTAAGCATTTTCTCCTGTCCAAATCCTCAGGAGTATGTGCTTTCATACTCAAGGTCTATTTCTTGAATGGGTATAGGAGTTAGTATTTAGTTGAATCTTTGAAAAATGAAAAATTTTCTGTCATTGGTCTGGGAGAATTCAATTCTCTTCACCAGTTGTAGACTAGGACGGATTCAGGCTGATATAGTATTTCAGGTATACAATTGGATTGAAATGTGGTAGCCATAGACCATCTAACAGTTAATGAAAAAAGTTATACTTAGCCATAGTATGGAAAAGATGTTAACAAGGATACAGCCTTGATCAGTTGAGTGCATACCTCTATGTTGACCATGCTGATATATTGGTCAAAGGTGAGGGAGAACATCTCCCTTCTCATGCATGGTTTGATCTTTGTAGTTACATTACTAGAAAGCGCTTTACTTCTCAAACCTTTACTATAGTTATTCTCCACTCTTTACTGGAGTTCCTCATATGCATATATATTCTTAATATAATGTTATTCCCAGCAAAGGTATACTCCACCATCACCACATTCTAATCATGGTGTAACATTTGAAAAGTTCAAGAGACATAGTTTTTGAGTAATTAATCATTTTATTAATAATGTTAGTATCTTATTAGTAAAAGGATGATCATTTGGCTATCTCTCAGACCAAAAGACCTCTCATGGAATTCATTCAATGCTTACATTCCCTTGGAAGAGAGGATGTTCCTGATGCTAGAAATCAACTTTGACTGGTTAACAATTAATGAGAAAATGAATATTATAATGAAGGTGGACCTATTCCAAGGAGGGTCTTGGGGCACTTGACAGTGATCACACAGTCTTGGTCAAAGAGATTATCTGTATGCATATCACCCACCTGACAAAAGGGAGAATCCACATTTTCTCAGGCCAGTGTGAGTAAAACACAATGGGCCAGAATCCATCAATCAATTCACCTAACTTTATCTTTTGAACAGATCTGAGTTCTTCCTCTCAGTGTCAACCCTATACTTCAAAGTCTTCCTGTATATCCTACAGGGATAATTTCTGAATTAAGAAGTAGAAAAAGAGAAAGACTTTGGTCCTATTTCAATAATTAGTTATTAAATATAAGAAAGAAATAATTGTTTCTCTCAATGGGTTATAGGCCTCAGTGTATCAAGTGTTAGTCATATGTCTAAAGTCAACTTTGCCTGCTTGCATTAGTAATCTCTATTTCCCCATGTTTGGTGCTTATACTTTGTTCCTTTTTTTCTGTTATTCTCATGTTGTTACCATTTTTGTATTTTATTTTTCATTCTTTGATGACTTAAAAAAATGCTGCAGTGAATATTCTGGTGTATATAGGGCTTTTATTTTTATCATTGATTTCCATGGGGTATATGACTAATAGCAGAATCTTTGAATCAAAGGGCTTAGAAATTTTAGTCAGTCCATATATATTTATTAATAGCTTACTATGTGCCAGGCACTGTGCTAAGCAAGGCACAAAGAAAGGCAAACATGCAATCCCTACCCTCAAGGAGCTCACATTGTAATAATGGAGAAAATATGCAAACAACACTATACATACAGAAATATACAGAGTAGATGGAAAGTAATCAGAGGGAAGGCATTAGCAGTGGGATCAACCAGGAGAGGCCTCCTGCAGAATATAGGATTTGAGCCAAAACTTGAAGTAAAACAAAAGTTTAATGGTGGAAGGAAGGAGACTATTACAACCATGAGAGCCAGCCAGTAAAAAAGGACAGAGCTGGGAGATGGAGTATCGCTTTCAAGTAATAGCAAGAAGGACTGTCACTACATTGTAAAGTGTGTAGATTGATATAAATTATAAGAAGAATAAAAACATAGCAAGAAACCTGGTTACAAAAAGTTTCCCATACCAAACAGACATTTTGTATTTGCTTTATTTGCATAATTCCAGATTATTCTCCAGGATGGCTATACCAATTTACAGCTCTACCAACAATAAATCAGTATTACCTTCTTTCTGTAATCCTACGACATGGACTTCTCATCTGTTGTCATTTCTGCCAATTTATTGGATGTGAAGTGAAATGTCAGAGTTATTTTGATGCACCTTCTCTTATTGTTAGAGATCTAGAACATTTTTTTTTACAAATTTCCATTCTTCTTCTTCTTCTTCTTCTTCTTCTTCTTCTTCTTCTTCTTCTTCTTCTTCTTCTTCTTCTTCTTCTTCTTCTTCTTTGCTTTTTTGAAGGGGGAAGGCAGGGCAATTGGGGTTAAGTGACTTGCCTAAGGTCACACATCTAGTAAGTGTTCAGTATCTGAGGCTGGATTTGAACTCAGGTCCTCCAGACTCCAGGGCCAGTGGTCTATTCACTGTGCCACCTAGCCACCCCTGCCATTCTTCTTTTGAGACCTAAATGTGAATACTCTTTGACTGCTTCTCTAATTCGAAATGACTTTTAATCTTACACTTTTTCTCAGTTGCCTATTATGGTTTTACTTAATAGCTATCCTTACCCCTCTCACTTAAACCTGTGGGTTGAATTTGTTGACTAGGAAAAACAGGGCAAAGGAAGAAAGGAGAAGCAGAGTGAACGATGCTTTTAAAATGTTTTGCATCTAAACCTCATGTCTCAGATTAGATTTAAGAACCTCAAGCTCTAAAGGACTTTATCTCTTCTATATATAAAAAGCAGAAGCCCTGTAATACATTATCACTGGAAGGGAATATAGCATCATAAATTATTCAGACTAAGTGCTATTCATCAAAATGAATGAATTGGAACTATTTTATAGTGCCAACTCTCCAATTTTGATCATGTTAATTTTATAACTCAATCTTGGTTCATCTGTAATGGGTCTCTCAGCTATTCCTTTAAATTAACAAGATTCTTTCCACAGTCTCAAAGTAACAACGGCAGAAGTTGATACTTGCAAAAGAAAAAAAAAGAAAGAGTGGCTTGATTTGCAAACTCAAATTGATTTTTACAGTGAAAAGGATCTTTGCATTATTCAAAGCAGATCATGCCTTTACAGCAGCTGGAAGGAATCTAGTTGGCTTAGATTAAAAACAGACCGACATAACCAGAACACCAAGTAGTGACCTTTGGTTAATTCCTTTATTTCTCTCTGTGGGTTAATAATACTGACCTACCTCTCAAGGGTATAATGAGAATGAATTCATACAAGTTTTTAAGAGTTATTTGTCAAGATTACATATCTTAGTTTACATTTGTCTTTATTCATTACCAATGGTGACTATGGATAAAACAATTACCCTTCTCAACTGTTGTAATGATTGCTCACCCTACATAGTGATAACTGTTTTTGCCCTAGGAATATGACGACTTGGAACAGTAAAGTGCTGAGAAACATGGCATCAATAAGCATGGTGCAGTGGGATACAATTTGAGCTTCCTAACTTGATGTCACCTGATCTGTTTGAATTTTGCCACCTGTATAACCTTGGGCAAGTCACTTAACTTCTCTTGGCCTCAATTTCCTCATTGATAAAATGAAGTTGGGCTAGATCAAGGATTCCTAAACTATTTTTGTGTCCGACACCTCTCTGGCAGTCTGATGAAGCTGGTGAAACTCTTCTCACAATGATGTTTTATCCTAAAATTCATAATTGAAAGAAATGCTAAGTTTTAGTTCAAGGTTAGAGAAAATAAAGATGTTATATCCAAGTTCACCAAACCCTTGGAACCAATACAAGCAACCCCTATCCTTGAACCCTGAGTTAATAAGCCCTAGAATCAATGGTCTTGGAGATACCTGCCAGTTGTAAATCTATGGTTCTGTGATTCTTTGGTTTGAAATTTGTCTTTCTTCAAAGTAATCATTGGGAAATGATATTTTCTTCCATATTTTTAAAAGACCTTTTGCCTTTTCACTCAAAAGGGGACTTTAAATCCCTACCACTCCTCATTTGTGGATTGGATTATACCATTTTAGCACAAGTGACAAGGATATATAAAATATAGATATTTAATAACAGGAACAAAAATAGCTGAAATCTTTCTATAGGAGTAGTCAATATAAATTTTGAGTGCAACTTGAAGAATCCAGAAGACAAAAACAGAATTTGGTGGTCTATAAATAAATCTTCATTGGAAATAGGTTGTACCATATTTGTAAATGTAAAAAATTGGCTAGGTTCATAATCTTTGGAACTCTTTGTGAACTCCCATAGACAATCTATAGTGGACTGGCCAACTCTTATACCTTGACCATTCCTATATACAATAAATCAACTTTTGTAGTTATTACCAAAATTACCATCATATAAACTTTGGCAATTATATATATATTTTTTTTCCAAAAATAATTATCAGAAGAAGGAGAGGGAAATGCCAATTGTAAGTATGTGAAAAGAATTGCCTACTAGAAACAGAAATACCAAGATTTTGCATAAAATAAATATGCTTTAAAAATTATGTAATTGTAGGCTACAGATTCAAGGGAATTTGGAGAAATTTCCAAATTTTTACCTACTGGAATATTTCATTATCTCAGGTTTAATGTCATAATACTTTTGGGGTTGCTCGTGATGTGCCTTTAGCTTTGAAGTGAACTCAGAGTAGAGTTGTTTTTATTTAATAAAATGTTTATTTGGGTCACTATCAAAATTCTTGTCATTTCAAGTATATATGTATAACTATATAACATATACATGCATGTCTTTACATGTGATAGATATACATGTGCATATATACACATGTGTACATATTTTTATAATTGCAAACTTTTAAATGCTTTCATAACCATATGTCCTTATTTGGTGATGACAGTATTTGTTATTCATTTTCATAATACATATGGTGCTTGAATCAGTGACATGCTTTTAACTAATACATGTGAAATCTTTCACTTCATATGTCTATCATACTTAAGACTATTGGGTGGTGCAGTGAAATACTGCAGATACCCAGAGTCAGGTTTCTGTGTTCATATCCAGCTGGAGACACTTACTAGTTTTTTGGCTCCATGCAAGTCACTTTCACTGTCTACCTCAGTTTCTTCATCTGTAAAGTGGGGACAATAGTAGCATCTACCTCCCAGGTTTGTTGTGAAGATAAAAAGAGATGATATTTATAAAGCACTTTGCAAACCTTGAAGTCCTAGATATGCCAGCTATTATTATCTCTATCATTTCTTATAGCATAAGGATTATTATTCTGTCCAAATCTAAAATACCACTCCCTTTAAAGCTTTAAAATTATATCTAAACACTTTATGTTAATGTTTTAATCATGAAGATTAAGGAGTAATATATCTTTGCTACTTAACTCATTGGTGGTCTGATAACTAATACCTAGCTCTTTTGAGGAGGTTGAGATCTTACTTTAAGTAGATCATGAAAATACTGTGGTAGTCAAGTATTTTGGTTGTGAAATACTATGGTAACAAAGAATTACTCAGGCTATTACTCTGGGTAATTTTGGTTAAAAAGATGTTTCTGAAACTTACTAACCAAATCACCAAATGAAATAGGATACTGGGTAAAGAAAAGAGGGTCCAGGACAAAGTCCTGTAGAATACTCACTATTAACAAATATGACCTAAGTAAAGAGCCAGCGAAGCATCCTGGGAAGCAGTCATAAAGATAGAAAATAAATCCAAAATGGAGCAAAGTTAAAAAAAAGTAACCTAGAGAGAAGAGAGGATAAAGGTATGATTAATATAAAGGAGAAAGGGGGTGATTGACCATGTCAAAGGCTGTGAAGAGCTCAAGAAAGATGAGGATTGAGGAAGGGCCATGAGATTTTTCAGTAAAGTGATCCTTGGTAACTTTGAAGAAGCCATCTTTTTTCTTTTTGGAGGGAAATGGGAGTTAAGTAACTTGCCCAAAGTCACATGCCTACTAAGTGTGTCAAGTGTCTGGGACTGGATTTGAACTCAGGTCCTCCTGACTCTAGGGCCGGTGCTCTATTCACTGAGCCACTTAGACGACCTGAAGAAGCCAATTTCAACTGAGTGGTGTAGTTAGAAGCAAGATTACAAAAAGTTAAAAAGAGCATGAGACAAAAGAAAATGGAAGTATTGATTGTAGATGGCCCTCTCAGTTTCTCTTGACATGAAATAGAAGAGAGATATGGGATGTTAGTTCATGAGGATGGATAGATCAAGTGAATATTTTTAAAGGACTAATGAGACATGAGAATGTTTGTAGGCAGTATGGAGGTAGTCAATTGACAGGAGGAAATTGAATATAAGTGAGAAACTAGGGCTCACAGAGAGGGCAATCTGCAGGATATAAGAGGAAATGTATGTAATGTAAATGTATGCATGTAAAAAGGTTAGCCCCGGCAAGGAGGAGAGCTACCTTTTTATGTAAAACTGGTAAAGAAGGAGAGAATAAGGCCCTTGAGTGACATGAATGAAATGATGGAGGATAAAAGAGAGCTCCAGCTGAATGACTTCATTTTTTCAGTGAAAAAAGAGGTAAGGTTCTCTGAGGGGGTGGGGCGAGGGAGCCACGAAGATTTGAAGGATTTAGAAGAGATGTTGATACATGTGATAGTGAGTCAATTAAGGGAGTGTAAGCATTGTTTTTCTGTAGTGAAGACCCATTTAATATTACACAAGGCATAGATTTTTAATGGGCCCTGCCAACAGTTTCATTATTTTCTCATCTTCATTCAGTAGCACACAAGTCAGAGCAAAGGCAGCAAATGTTGAGAATCCAAGGATACAAGGTAAGATCTTTGGATAGGGAGGAAAGTCTTGAAAGAATAGGACAGTATTGAAGTGGTTCACCAAGAGGTCAACATGAGAAGGGAGGAGAGTGTAGCCAATGCAGGAGTGATTCCCTGGGAAAGAACTGAAGAGCAGAGGGATTGAAGGTCAATGTTAGGAAGGAAAGAGTTTGGGGTTACAAGACAAAGGGAGGTGTGGAATGATGAGAGATTGTGATTTCATAAAGAAATTTTAGAGTTTATCAACATAGAAGTGATGCATCTGTGGGTGGTAACAAAATCAAGGGTATGACCATCCATACCTGTGTGTCACTGAAATGGTAGAATAGGGTCACAGGAAAAGAGAAAACTGAGGAACTATAAGCTTAGGTAGTTTGAAGGACTATAAATACATATGAAGTTCCTTAGGATGAAGGTGGCTTTGAGAAGAGAAGGACTGTGAACCAGGAACTGAGTTCATTGAGGAAAGAAGGAGAGTATTCTGGAAGTCATCAGGCAACACAGCTACCAGAATTTTGATTGGATGGTAGATATGAGTTGAACAAACCTCAAAGTAGTAGAATTTACTGAGTGATGATACAAGTGGGAAAACTTGGAAGCAGCTATGGAAAGCAAGGTGAGTTGCAACTCTCCCACCTCAACTAGTTAGTTGGGACAAATGAGTAAAAGTACAGTCAGTGCTGGAAAGGAAGGTCAGGGAGGCTGTTTCAACAGGAGAAAGCCAGGTCTTTAGTGAGGGCCAGAAGGAGTGCATACAGGAAGAGGCTATGTGAGGAGAATAGAAGAGAAAACCAAATAGAATGACAAATAGAAACAGGCCAGATGAAGAATGCATATTGCCAGGCTGTGCAAATAGGGAGTACCATTGAATAAGTCACACGGGTCAAGTGACAATTCATTGTTCAATGCTATAGGACCAACTAATATCTTCTAGTAATGAGTAATATGAACCTGATCCCCTTTGGTCTCAAAGTCTCCATTAGACACTGCTTTATCATCTGGATGCTGCTACCCTGGACATGGGGCCTCTGTCAGATACTCTCCCATTGTAGTCCTGATTACCTTTAGATTCTGGTTCCGCTGACATCCTTGGAGAGTTCTTTCTCAGGGAAGGATAGGTACTATTTATTTTTCTTAGGTTTAAGCCAAAACTTTTCTGGCCAAACATATCTGAGTTTCAAGGCTTATAAATAAAGCTATACCAAAACTATGGGGTTTTTGGGAAATTCCTTAAGATCAGTCAGAAGGGAAGGAGGCCTTCAAAAGAGAATGAATAGCCTCTGATAAAGGGAAAAGAGAACAAGGAAATGAAAACGCTGCAGACACATTCTCCAACATAATGAAAAAATGCCATGAGCTAAAAGGGCCCCAAAGATAAAGTCACCAGAGGAACCTCAACAGTGGCTAAATAAAAGAATCTGGTGTTAACGAAAAGACACATCAAATTGGATAATTTGGTATCAACACATATTTGATGATATGATATAAGCATATATTAAGAACCTATTACATATTAAACATTGTGATAAGAGTTGAGAAGTGAAAGAAGCATAATAGTAGTCACTGCCCCCAACAAGCTTCTTCTGCACTTCAAATTTGAACATGACTAATTATCAAATCATCTAACATTGGATTTTAAAAAGAATAAGACGAAAAGGAGGAATATTCAAATGCACAGAATAATTTAGCATTTGATTAATCTAGATTCACAAAATATTGAGTAAGGTATGCATTGTTCAAGAAAAGTTACTTGGAAAATTGGATAGTAGTTTAACTCCAATTGCCCTGATTCTCCCCCTCCTCCAAAAAACAAAAAACAAAAACCAAAAATCCCCTAAACCAATCACATTGATTTAAAAAAATGTTCAAAATCTAATAACCAGAGCAATGCTTGGCATTAAACTAAAATTAAAACAACTCTGAGTTTCCCCCTCACTTTCACCAACTTGAAAAAGATAGCAAAAGACAAAATTCAAAGCTGGCACGACTGTGATAATATAGACATGCTATTCTACCTTTTTTTGGCAGAGTTGTATTGCTAATGACTTTGATCTTGGCCCCAATTATTTGATGTTTTAACTGAACACCAGCTGATGATTCAGAAATGGTTATGTATCTATAACCAATCATTTCCTCTATGTTAAGGTATAGTCAAATTTTTTTTCTGTATATGATATCTTCATTTATTCACCACATTAAGGGCCTTCCAGTTCTCTTCTTGGGAAAAAAAAAAGTATTCATGATAAATAGGCATGAAGCCTCTGAATAGTTTATAAGCCTTTCATCCCAAATCATATTTTTGACAATTGTGTGTTTATCTGTTTGGCATGCATATGCACACGCGCTCGAGTGAGTGCAGGCATGCGTGTGAGTGTGTGTGAGTGTGTGTGTGTGTGTGTGTGTGTGTGTGTGTGTGTGTGTGTGTAAGCGACAGAGATAGAAAGAGACAGAAAAACAGAGAGAAAGAAAGTTCTGGAAAATACAGCATGATATAGCAGAGAAAAGACTGGCTTTAGAGTCTGGTATATATGGGATCAAGTCCAGTCCTGACTCTTACATACTGTATGAGCTGAGTGACCATGGGCAGGTCACTTAACTTCTTAGTGTTCAAGGTGACTCTCTAAGATTAAGTTACAGGTGATTTTCTGATTTGAGTTAATGACATTACCCTCCATGGATGAAATCCCAGGTCTGGAGCACAGGGTTCCTGTGAATTTAAAATCACATAATATATGTAAAGTGATTTGCAAATCTTTAAGCACTGTATAAATCTTAGTTATTATTACTATTTAAAATACTATTAAATTAAAATTTTGAGACACCTCTAAGGACTGCATTCTATTTAGAACATTTAGACTCCATTCTATCTAGAAGCAGAGTAATTATCTCTGAGAAAGTATAAGATTTGAAGTCAGATTTTCTTAGTTCAAGTCCTGGCTCTAATACTTGCTACCTAGCTTCTGGTGTTGTCTTGGGAAAGTCACTTCACTCTCTGGCCCTAAGTTGTCTTATCTGCAAAATGAAAATATAGGTTGGTCAGAGCAGGGGTGAGGGATGGAGCACTGACTCAAAGTATGATATAGTTGGAAAGGACCTCAGCAGCCACCTAAACTAAACTCTATCTCAAAAAGAATTCCTACTATTGCATAACCAACAAGTTGTCATCTGTTATCTGCCAGAACTCCAGTAAAGGGGAAATCACTAGCTCCAGATACAATACATTTTACTTTTGAGCAGCTTTAATTATTAGGAAGTTTTTCTTGACATCTTACCTTATTTTGCATCCTCCTTCCTCTCATCCATTGCTATTGATTGTGAGCCCTGGAACCAAACAGAAGAGGTTTAATCTTCTCTGGGAGGGAATTGAGCATACTAAGAAAATGAGTGGTTAATTGTGGCAAGTGAGTGAACTATACTGACTCCATCTTGTGACTCAGTATTGGAGTTAGCTCAGATACCTTTCTATTCAATTATTGGTCTAGTCCAGTTTCTTTCTTGTGAGAAAAGTTTATTCAGTTATAGATACTGACAAAATCTTATTGCATTTTTGAACCTGGCCCTGAAAGCTAGGAGACTCAACCACCCCTACCTGTTATTCACAGAACCTTAGCTAAGGACTTAGGTTATACTGACCAGAAACCCAGCCATATCCAGACTGATAAAAGGAATTTTCTCACAATTGTACATGTCAAGCAACCCATATGTCTTATCTGAAAACTGGTGCCATATTGATTAATCAGTTATTGATTCCATGTTCCTTTGATTGTTTACTAACATTTTGGGGAGTGGGACACCTGATTCTAGAAATTGTACCTATTCACCCTCTCCCTCCCATTTGGACCCTAATCTTTCATCCAATTGGATATCAGATTACCTAAGGTGAGTTTTAGTGTGCGTGAGATGGATTTTAGTGTATGTAATGTGGATTTCATTATCCTTTTTTTAGATCATAGGTCCCAGGATCATAGGTACTAGTTCCCAGGATCCATGGCCATAACAATCTCAAGTTCCCAGAATTTCACTTTATAAACAGTTTCTACTGCGATTGCACAGTGAGATAGAATGATAACTTAATGTAAACTTGTGAGGCTATTGCTGGCAAATTATCTTCTTTGTTACTCTATAAATCAAGTAGGCATGGTCAGTAAGTGGGGAATAGGAATGCACAAGGGGAATGTGCATGTGTGTTTGCCTCACCTGGCCCCTACTGAGGCTTTGGGGAGTATGCACAAGCTGGAATGCTGTGCATGCCTTGATCAAGGTGTAGGGTGATTTGTTAATGTGTGTTAGTCTCCTCCCACCCCCATTGAGACTGAGGGGACCTGTAGGAGTTGTAGCTCCTACTATATTCTCACCAGCCCTGTGAGAAGAGTAGATAAGAGCTGCTGTAGGAGTTGGTGCTCCCATTATCAGCAACCCTCTTGAGAAGACTAGATTAAAGTAAGCTTATTTAACTCCTTATTATGTTCTGATCCTGTCTTCTTGTCTGCCCAGATCAAGAGTGAACCTGCTAGAAGTCTTCCCACCTGACACTAATATTGTATTGTTTTCTTTTAATTAATTGACCTTATTTGATTAATTCTTTTTGATGCAAAAAAGAAATCTGTCTCTCCCTGAATTCAAAGCCCAGCTCTAAGCTGAGGAAGGGGGTCTGTTCCTAATTTGGGTGGCAATTGCCATTCATTGCTTACTAAATTGACATGCTTGGAAGATTGAATCTTTATTTCCTCAGTTATTTATTTTTTCACCTTCCATACCTGCACATGATGACCCTTTAAATACTTGTTTACATCTATCATGTCTCCTCCTCTCTTCTCCAGGCTTACCATCTCTAGTTCCTCAACCAGTCCTAATATGACATGAATTCAAGTCCCTTCACTATCCTATCAAGTTCTTTTATGACTATATTACCCAGAACAGAGTCTGGGCACTTGAACTATTCTCACAGACTTATGGTTTTGAGGCATGCCTATAAACTGGATAAAAGCCTCCCTAGGCCTGGGAGAAACCAGAAGGATATAGCCTATACTAATTTCTTTTTCTTTGCCTTCTTTAATTATGAATAAAGAAACTATATAGTCAAGCCAAGTTTATGTGATTGACTACATTACATCATTTATCTTATGATTAGATAGTTCTCTGAAATACAGCAGATTAGATAGGAAGCTTGAGCCAAGATTCTAATTGACTAAAATTCTAATTGAATAAATCCATACTGATCACACCCTGACTTCATTCTCACGAGGTGAGAAGCTGCCATTTACAAAAAGCACGGGAGAAGGGAAGATGGCTTAAATAGAAGTATCAGCTCTTTGAGTACAATACAGATCTTGATTTTTTCCACCTGGTGGGTGGTCAGATAATTGCCAGGATGACTGAACTGGCAGGCACCAGGGATCTCATTACAAAAAAGGAAAATGTAACCAGGTGGAATGCCCCTGGTTGCTAAATATAGATATCGGAGAATAGAAGGAGCAATTCTACCCATACCCTGCTACAAGAACCAGAGAAAGAATACCATCCATCTCATTTTAGGATTTTATGATAATTACCCCTCCTACATGCAAGGAATCCAGGAACAATCAGGAAGTAGTTTGAGTACGGTCTTAGTTACATTCTACTTGGAGTGTTCATTTGTGTCCATCAGTTTGAGAGAGTGAATGGTATGGTGAAAAGCAGGCTGAATTTGTAGTCTGCATACTTTTATTGGAATCCTGGTTCTCCCTTCTCCTACTTATAATATGAAAAAACTATTTGACCTCTCTCAGTCTCCTCATCTGTAATATTAGGAAGTTGAACAGGTCAGTTCTTAACCTGGGGTCCACAGACCCCTTCCATAGATAGATTTCAAGGGATCACTAATGTTGAATAAGTAAAAAATACATACACATATGTGTACCTAAATACATATATATATATATGCATGTCTTTATTTTCAAACTTTATTTTCAGACCTTCAATTATGAATGTAGGCAACAAAACTTTATTCTGAGAAGAGGTTTATTTGCCTCAGCACACTGCCTAAAGGGTTCATGAGACAGAAAGATTAAGAATCCCCTGGATTAGATGATCCGTAACATCCCTTCTAGCTTTAGATTTCTGATTCCATAATCACCATTTTTTGGCTAGTTTGTCCTATTATTATAGTCACCTTATATTTGTGCCTTTACTATCTGTTTTACAGTAATCACACTGACTTTTCTGTCTTTTCATCCTTATTTGAAAAGAATTTTTTTCAAAGTTTTCTTCCTTGTACAGTCTCTCCCACTTTTTCTTTCATTTTCTGACTTAAAATAGCAACTGCACTACAAGGAGTCTTCTTGAAGTAGAATGCACTTGTCTTTGCCAGAGAAAACAAAGAATAGGAGGGGAGAAAGAGAATTGGCATTTGCTATCCCACCCCTGGCCAGCTGTCTCTAGTCCTCTCCTAGACTAATTTCTTTCTCTCTTTTAGCTGCCCTGAACTATTATTCTCAATTCAGTTCAATTCAGCAAGCATTTACTAAACAAAACAGAGCGATGTGTCTTTGTTTTGTGGGTTGCAGTAGTAAACATGAGTTTCAACAATTTCCCTGTCCTCCTCTCTAGCCTGAAGGCACTGACATTCCAATCTAAAAATTGAAAGGAAAGGAAATATTAAACAAAAACATTATTTTTAATAACTAGCACATCTTTTCCTTGCCAGACACATGCACTTTATTTTTGAGCCGTCTTATTTAAGGTAGCTAGACATTTCAGCAGAAAGGAAGAAATGTTACAAGAGCTAGAGTCTAAGGACCTCTGCTGTTTTTAGCACTCACTGTGGCTCACTACACTTTAAGAAGGAAACAAAAATTTATTACGTGCAATGTGCTAAACCATTTATAAATATTATTCCATTTGATCCTCACAACAGCCCTTTGAGATAGATGCTATTATTATCCCCATTTTACAGTTGAAGAAATTGAGGCAGAAAGGTTAAGTGACTTGCCCACGGTTACACAGCTAATAAATATCTGTGACTAGATTCAAGTTCATGTCTTCCTTATTCCAGTCTCAGTACTCTATCCACTGCGCCACCTAGCTACCTCTAGGGAAAATGTATGAGAATTCCAAAGACTGATGGAGCTTACAAGGACCATGGGGTGCTTCCCACCAAAATTTCCATTAGTACTCTTCCAATGAGCATTTGCAGATCTGTGGTACAGTAGGAGCTTGAATATATGATATTGTTAAATCTGGGGTTAATTGTATGATCTCTCTCCTTTCATTATTACTTTCATAGTAATCTGATTATGAATGTGAATATCATTTTAAAAAATGATTTTAAGGTTAAGACAACACACATTTTTCAGTGGCAGCATTTTTGCTTTGTATACATAATCCAAAAAAGTAGCTCTCGTTCTCTGAAAGGCAAAAAGATCACTTTTTTTAATGTTAGAGCGTCAAGTTCTTTCCATTCTTGAAGCTGTGAAGAATTGCAAGCAATCCTTTTCCAGTATCTCTTCCAGTAAGAGTAGGAAAGCAGGAAGTCTTTTTCATTCAATTCATTTTATGGGTGGTGAGGATTTTCCTAAAGTGGAATAGTTAAATATTTTTCCATGTTTCTCATATCTTCTGCCATTTGCAGCTCTTGTTTGCGTGTCTCAAAGTATCTAGGTGGCACAGTGGATAGAGCACTGGACCTGGAGTCAGGAATGACTTGTTTAAAATGGATTTCAGACCCTTATTAGCTGTGTGACCTTGGGCAAGTCATTTACACTCTGTTTGCCTCAACTTTCTCAACAGTAAAATGTGAATAACAATAGCATTTACCTCTGGGAGTGATTGTGAGGAACAAATGAGAAATTTGTAAAGCATTTAGCAGAATTAAAGTGCTATGTAAATGCTAGCTATTATTGTTATTACTCTTATTAATTTGAAGCTCAAATATTGTCTGGTTCAGGCACTATAGGCTACTCTTAAGCCAATCAGGTTATTCAGTAATAATGACAATAATGTCTACAGTATGTTGCAATTCACAAAACATGTTTGTCTACATTATTTCTTTAGATCTTCACAACAACCATATGAGGTTTGTATTTGCAAATCTTATTATCCCTTTTTTCCTCTAGCATATAAGGTCCAAGAGGTCTAGGAGTCTTTCATTTTATCCCTCATATTTCAAATATACAGCAAAAGGTTTCACATCGTGGGACTTAATAATCTTTGCAGAAGCGAATGAAATCTTACAGTGAGGTAACTGAGACACGTGAAAATAATTGTGTTTAGTCAATTCAATCTGTCATTTCTTCATGATTCTTAGGTGCTGGGGATGTGATGGAAAACAGTCCTTTGCCCTAAAGCAGCTTCCATTCTAGCTGTAGAGAAGACATGTAAATACACAAATACATTCAAAATATATACAAAAAAGCTTCAGTATTCTTGGGTCTAAGTCATTAGCAGCAAGGAGGTTCAGAAATGGTTTTATCTAGAAAGTAGCTATTGATCTGAACTTGAAATAAACTAGGGTTTAAAGAGGTAGAGGTGAAAGGGGGTACATTCCAGAGATAAGGGACAACCAGTGCAAAGATACAGCCACAGAATATTTGAGTGTCTTGTGTGTGAGGCAGTAAGAAGGTCAGTTTAGATGGATCATGGGAAACGGGAAAAATGATGCTGTAGGATATAGGACAGATTTAGAGCTAGAATTGATAGAACTCCAATTGATAAATAAGGAAATTGAGCCTGAAAGAGGGTTAAGGGACTTGGCTAGGGCCTCAAAGCATCAGTGTCTGAAATAGAGTTGGAACTGAGGTCTTCATTCTAGTTACAGCATTTTATCTACTCTTACTTAGCTTCTTCTTTTAAGAGGGATGTTGGAGTCAATCATGAAAGGCTTTAATTACAAAGGAAAGAAGTTTCTATTTGACTCTCCAGGTAATAGGAAGACATTAGAGTTTACTGAGCAGGGAAAAGACATGGTCAAACTTGTGTTTTAGGAAATTCATTTTGACAAGTATATGGAGTGCTGGATTAGAATGGAACTAGACTTGACTTGAAGCAGAGGTACCAATTAAGAGGCTATTCCAATAGTCCCTGGTGGTAGGTGATGAGGTCCTAGGCATAGGTGGTGCCTATATGAGGAGAGAGAAAGGGCTTGTGGAGATGGAACTGAAAATACATGAAAATTGATTGAATATGTGAGGAGAGTGAGGAGTTAAGTAATACTATTGCATACCTGGGTAAACACTTGGGTAGATAGAAGAATGATCCCCATTCAGTAGAAATAGGAGAGTTTGGAAGAAAAGTAGGTTTTGGAGGAAAGAGAATGAGTTTGGTTTTTGGCATATAGAACGTGAGATTCCCATGGGTAATATGCTATTGGAACTCAGGAGACAACATATAGATTCATGAGTCAGATTATAGAAATGATAACTAATCCCATGGGAGCTGATGAAATCACCAAGTAAGAAAATTTTATCAAGGCCCAGGAGATATCCATGGAATTCTGGATAGCATACTCTCATTAGTGTGAAAGGCTTAGAGTTTTATGGGTTGCCTATATATTTCTACTAGATCATCTACTAGATCATCTACCTGATCTCCATCTGGCCACTGGACCCAGATGTTTGCAGAGGAGAAAGTGAGGCACAGCTCCCCCCACCCAACTTAGATCCAATTTGCTTGCAAGTCATGACATCATCTTCCTGGTGTCATAGTTTTCTTCAAGAACCGAAGGACAAACCACAACTATAACCACAATGGTCCATAATTCATTTCTTCACTAGGCTGTCTTAACTGACCTATTCAAGAAACCAAAGAAATCCTAAAAGTTTAAGTCATCCCCCTACTCAGTAAATTGTAGTGGCTCCCTACATATTCCTTCTTTATTGTTCAGTTATTTCAGACTCTCTATGACCCTATTTGGGGTTTTCTTGGCAAAGAAACCATGGAAATCATTTGCCATTCCCTTCTCTAGCTCATATTACAGATGAGGAAACTGAGACAAATAGGTTAATTGACTTGCCCAGGAGTGTCTGAGAGCAGATTTGACCTCACAAAGACTTCCTGCCTACACATGCACTCTATCCACTGTGCCACCCTGCTTTTCCCTCTGGGATCAAATACAAACTCCTTTGCTCTATATTTAAAGCCTGGTCCCAGCCCAGATTTTCAGTAATTTTACACATCACTCCCTTTCATAAAAACTAGACCAAAGTGTCCTTACTGATTCTTATATATAACACTGCTTCCCATCTCTGTGCCTTTTCCCATAATGTCATCCATATGCATTCTTTCCTCAGTTCCACCTCTCAGAATCCCTACTTTAGAATGAATAAAAGAAAAAGCATTTCTTAAGCAATAAGTGATGGGGATATAAACAAATAGCAAGATGGTCCGTGCTCTTGAAGAGCTCATAATCTAAGGTGACATAATCTGAGACGATAAACACATCTAAGTAGTTTTAACTGCAAGTTGAATGGAACAGATCAGTGGTTCTTAGGCTAATGGCAAAGTAACTTCATAAGATTAATTTGTGGGGGTGACTAAGTGGCACAGTGAATAGAGCACTGGCCCTGGAGTCAGGAGGACATGAGTTCAAATCCAGCCTCAGACACTAAACACAAAACTAGTCATGTGACCTTGGGCAAGTCACTTAACCCCAATTGCCCTCCAAAAAAAAAGCAAAAAAAATATTAATGTTGGGGTGGCTAGATGGCGCAGTGAGTAGAGCTTCGGCCCTGAAGTCAGAAGGACCTGAGTTTGGATCCGGCCTCAGACACTTAACGCACATACAAACAAAAACTCAGCCGTGTGACCTTGGGCAAGTTACTTAACCCTAATAGCCCTCCAAAAAAAATATTAATGTTGTTTCATTTGATAAAACCATACCCTTTTCTGATGGTGGCACAAAGGATAGAGTTATAGGATTTAGAGTCAGGAAAACTTGTTTTCTGATCCTGATCCTGATCAAGTCATTTAACCTTTCTGTGCTTCGGTTTTATTATCTGTAAAACAGGGCTAATAATAGCACCTACCTCTGAGGGTTGTTGTTTGAGGAACAAGTGAATTAACGTATATAAAGAGCATTGCAAACCTTAAGGATCTATATAAATAAATTCTTAACTACAGTTATATTGGAGTCCTTGGTAGTGCTAAGGATTTCATAGGCACCAACTTTCTTTTCTTATTCTTCAGTAGTTATGACTGCTGAGGAGCCAGGCTGTCAAATTCTGGCTGGAAGCCATGTATAAAATAGGGGTTTGAGCTCTCAGGTACTCTCTCCCTTATCCATAGGCTTGCTCTTCCTTCAAGACTTCTGAATCAGCACCAGGTCATGGACTACTCCACTCCAATTATAGCTCTTTTGCTCCACAAACCACTTTATAAAGCCAAGGGAGAGTCTCTTCCTTTGTGTCTTTCAATTACCAGGATCAAGGGTTTAACCTGATGCTCTTAAAAGTTTCTAGGGTATAGTTGCCATCTGCGAATAGCTGAAGGTCCACATCACCTCCCTTGCATAAAGGATTCTCTTTGCCATCGATTATTGTGTATGATCTAGCAGAGAAATTATTTATACAATGAACCTGTGATAGATTGATGTGGGTCCTCCCTGCAGCAATGCAGATCACAATCCACCAATAACCTCTTAATATATGGAACTACTATTTATGTCCTTCCACAAATCCTTGATCCTTGATAGGATATACTGTGGTGGGTGGAATCTGAAATGATTGAGAAAACAAAGGTTCAATTCCTAGGCATATTGATTTATTAAGCAATACATGTCAAATGCATAACAAATCATGACCAGGCATCCTCTGCGTGGCACTGGACCCTGAATACAGGGGGAGATAGATTTTTATTCATTAAAAACAATCAAGTAAGACCAATTAGTTAAAGGAATACAACCAGGATTTAAAAAAAAATAATCTAGTTTCTAATTGGAGGAAAGATTAGAGGCTTTCCAAGTTAAGAGGAGGAGAGTGAAGAAGTAAAATTCCCTGAAATCAGAAAAAGAGGAAAAAGAGTTGTCCCACTCCCCCCCAAGTATCTGTAAACAATGGAACTTGAAAACAAAAACTGATTGATTAGCATGGGCCCAATTTTCAGATAATACATATGGGTTGCTTAAAATGTATAATTGTGAGAAAATTCCATGCATCAATCTCCAGATCTGACTGGATTTCTGGTTAGCATTAACTTGGGTCTTTAGTTAAGGGTCTCCAAATAACAGGTAGAGGTGATGTAGTTTCCCAACTATGCAGAGCTAAGTTCAAACAATGCAAAACATTTTCTTACAATTCCTGTAATTGAATAAAGTTTTCTCACAAGAAATTGGACTAGACCCATAATTGAATAGAAAGGGAGCTGAGGTAGATCTAGAAGTGAGTAACAAGAGGGGGTCAGTGTGGTTTGCTCAATTCCCACAATTCCCTCATTTCCCAGCTGCTAGGGGACTTCCTCCAAATCTCTGGACAAAGTATAGAGGGATCCCAGTGGAGCTAAGGAGTCATCTGATGGTTTAACTCCTACTTTCACCATGGCAATTCATATATAAATACACCAAAATGTACCTATTAACAGTAAAATCTATTCTACTATTTATTGCTATTCTTTTATGCCATGGCCTTTGAGAGGCAGCATGGTGTGTGGTGAGAGCACTGGATTTAGATTCAGTGGATTAAAATGTCCTTAGCTATATTGAGCATAGTAAAGTTATTTAACCTTTATTAATCTGTTTCCTAATCTGTAAACTGAGAACTGTATCATTTATAGGACCTACCTCTCTTTGGTTATTGTAGGGCTTAAATGAAATAGCATAACGTAATAATTATAAAAGAAAGTCTTTCTGTCCCTGGTTGAATAAGCCCTGAAGGGCCTTAGGTTATGGATCTGATTTAGGATTAATACTCTCTCAATAATATTGTTTATTTTACATTTACTGAGCTCCATCAAAGAATACAAGAATCAAGGACCCATGATGCAAAATCAGACCCAATAACAATTAGACATAGCAGATGGAATCCTCTTACTTCTATTCATCCTTACAGTAATGTTCATGCAAGATCGTGGTAATGGAAACTCACAAGACAAGAAGATCTTGCCAGGTCCTAGAAGCCACCCACTTTCTTCACCTACAATTGGTTTTATCTCTTAAAGCTGGATGTTATATCAGTCCTGGGGATTGTTTGGTAAAATTTCAAAACAGGGTCTGTATGACTTATGACTATGTCTCTAGACTAGCTTTCTGTGGAGCAAGACAATTTTAAGTGAGATGGAGTGATCCATCATCAACTGGTATCAATTCAGAGGAGTCTTCAAGGAAGAGCAAGCCTGTGTATGAGTGATAACTTGGCATCCATGAATTTGTTTTTTAAGAAAATCATTTTGATAATTGTTTTCCTTTTTAATCCCATGTTTTTTTATTTTATAGATATGAACGTATTATTCTAAAGAGCCCATAGATTTCACTGGACTGCCAAAGGGGTCTCACACATACACATACACATTAAAAATCCCTGTTCGAGATTCTCCTCTCCTAGTTTATAAACTTCTTTAAGTGGCCTTTTTTTCTCCCCCTTAAACCTTATTTTCCTGCTCCCATCTAGTTAAATCTTTACCATACTCTCACCTATTGCAGTACTGTACAGCAACTAGGTCATAGCAAGGGTGGTAGCAGAGTCTAGCCAAGGCCTACCTCACTTGCAGAAGTGGTAGAGCCTCCAAAGGGGTAGACGGAGTTCTATCTCTACTGTCATTCTTGGTCTACTCTCTTGGGTCCCCTTCAGGATCTAGGCCAAAAACCCTAATAAAAACCACTTGGGCAATAGTTCCACCCATGCATAAAACTGTCCTTTAAAGCATCCTCTTTAACCATCCTAGATTCAAGACAAAATGACCTTAGAATCATCTTGTAGAACCTCTTTCATTTGACAGATGAGGAAACTAAGGTCTAGTGAACTAAGTGAAGTGATTTGTCCATTTTCTACTGAACATCTCCTGTAATACTTATAGGTTCTCTAAGACTCTGTTCTTAGTTCCCTCCTTTATTCTATATTCCATTAGGATGTTGACTTATGACATCTGATCCTATACATTCCAATACCACTGGTAAGTAATTAGCAATCTCTCCATCCTTGATCTTTTCCTCATGTATCTATATGATCTATACATTCTAAGTCATAGATATTTCATCACTAAATCTTAAAAAAAGGAAAATTCCAAGATCTTACTTTCTAGTCAACATTGTTTATGAATTAGCTTAAAGGTAAGTTTATGAATATAGCTTGAGCTTTCCCATACCTTTACCTATGCAATTCTTCCCATCTAGATTTACATTCCTTCTCATTGTTGAATGTTTATTTTTGAAGATCCACCTAACACCCCATTACTTTCATGAAATATTGTTTGTTCATCCCAGCTAGGTTCAATCTCTTCATTCTAGAGGACAAGGACCATATCTTATATATCTTTCTATTCCTGGCAGAGCTTAACATAGTAAGGTAGTTAGGTGGCATAGCAGATAGAATGCTAGACATGGGGTAAAGAAGACTTGAGTTCAGATCCTGCTTTAGGCACTTACTAACCATATACATGGACAAGTCCCTTATTGAATTTGATCATGTGTACAGTGTTTTGCCAACCCTAAAGTGCTGAATAAATGTTATCTACTATTATAAGGATGTATAATGAGCACTCAACAACTGTTGTTTATACTGACATAGTGGAAGTTGTAGAGAGTCAGATTTTCCCCCAACATAAGTTACAACTTCCTAATTATTAGAATTGTCCAAAAAATAAATTGAGCTGGCTTAGAAGGAAGTGATTTTCTCACCCTTGAAGGTCTTTAGGCAGAGACTGAATGGCTATTTGTTAGGGATAATGCAGATGATATAGGTTAGAGAAGATGATCTACGAGGGTTTTTTCAACTTTGAGATCCTATAACTCTAAGGAAAAGGATGTTTCATACTTTCTGATCTATTTGTGAATATAAATAATAATCAAATTCTAAATAAAGCATGATTTTCTTTCTCTTGAACCTTTGCCTTTTTTCAAGCAAGTCAACTCGTGATTTGGAAGATTTGCTCTAAATCCCCAGTTCTGTTATAAAATGTACCGAACATTTTGGCCTCAACTGAGTTATTCCACCTCTAACTACTGCATGACACCTCTGACCCAGCTGAGGCAATTTCCCAGAAATCATTAGTTATGCCACATTTCTTCAAGTTGGCCTTTGAATGTACTCAATGCCTTGTTTCTTTTGTGTACTTGTTTCACATCATCTCACCAAAAATCAGTTGGCATAAGCCCCAGATCTTTTTTAAGAGCTTCCAAAAACTGGCTCTGTGTGTCCTATAAAGGACAAGGCACTCATGTGTCCACCAAGATTTTTAAAAATATCATAGTATGGCCACTCTTCTTTAAAGAATTTCAGTAAAGAATAGAAATAATATCAAATTTACTGAGGTCCTGCTATGATTTAGAGGAGATAATATTATTTATGTATGTTTCTAATTTTAATGACATTCAAACCAAGATGATAAAGCCAGGAAGAAGGTGCCACAGTTTTATTCTTTCGTTGTTAAATCATTCAGAAGGTGGGAAGAAATACCGCAGTTCTCTAAAACAAATGAAAACTCACAACACTCTCCAAGAATCAAGACTAGTGAGCAAACCCACCCATACACCCCCAAAGACTGCCATCCTTGTAGAGAAGTTACCACTTCTCCCCTAAAAAATGCTGGAAGTAGAAGTAAAAATAAAGCTAATGACTTCAATCTCTGGTATCAATGTTGACACTTCCTGCACTGGCTTTATCAAGCTTAGTATACAGATTGCCATCGACCTATACCTTCTATCCTGTGTGCTGATTGCTTATATCCTTCCATAAATACATCACTGAAGATTTGCCCAATAAGCATAGTGCTTTACTCTCACTTTTATTTCATCCTGAATATCAGTTCAAACTCTCAATGGTCCCTTCATTATTCATTTAAAAAAAATAATATAGTTATCTCCCTCCTTTTCCTGTCACAATCAGGTGCACTTGGAATTTAGAAAACATTGGACAGTAAGGGCCCTTGAGGAAAAGTTATGGATTCTACAAGTTTGATTCTACATCACCCATTATGTCACAAGACATTGAAGATAGTACAATGAGAAAATGGCTCTAGACTTCTTTCCCCTCCCCTTCTTTATCCTTCCATCAAACACAAATACTAGAGCTATGAAAGAAGAAATCCATTATAACATAAACAAAAATTTATGTCAAAAGAAAAAGGCACAAAGGAAGAGAAATAAGAGAATGACCAAAAGGAGAACTAAATCTTAGAATCCAGAGCTTTATCTGTGCTTCAGAATCCCATACCTGACCTAGAACAAAGACATGTCCCCAGAAACTAATTATAAGTATACTCAATGAATGCTGAAGTAAAGACTTGAAAATATAATCGATAGGCCTTCACAATATATATTTTTAAATATGAGCACAAAATTGGAAAATCAGACAAATAATTTAGCTAATCTTGTCAGATGATCATTAGTTAAAACACAAAAAGTTTCATTATCTGATGAGACTGAAGAGAATTTTATTATATATGATTGAAAATGGAAGTGTTTATGATCAGGGAAGGAAATGGCATTGGTGTAGGGAACTTTGCATGAAGTAAAATATTTCTACTCTACCAATAGAGATTAGTTATTCTTCTGAAATTTGGGATATTAGAGAATTACCCAGAGCATGGAATAGTTAGTTGACTTGCTGAGGGTCACACATCAGAGAAGGACTTGAGACCATCTCTTTCTGACTCTGTTTACTATATTAGAGCTGCTTCTAACGATGTCATTGACATTAGTATATAAGAAAAAAAAACACAACAGACCTGTTATAGTAAGTATATGTTATATGTTATAATATCACATAACTGATATAGTAAGAAACAATTACATTGTTATTAATAACAGCATGATAATAACTATGTATCACTTAAAGTTTTCAAAAAAATTTATAGATATTATCTAACTTGAGCCTCACACCAACTCTGGGATGTAGACACTATGAGATGCATTGCCCCATCTTGCAGATGAGTACCTGAGGTTAGAGAGTTTAACTGACTTACATGTGGCCACTCAGGCAGTATTTGAACCTATCTCTTCCTGTCTCAAAGTCAGAATTCATTGGCAATGCCACAGGCACATTACAACCCAACACTTCAGTTAGAAGCTCATGTAGCATAAAATATTGGATTTTAACTTTTGGAACTGACATTAGGTTATTCTCCAGATGGTGATGGGTATAAGGATTAAAGAATGTTAAATTCTAATCCAGATACCTAGGAACTAGATATAAAAATCTTATCTTCTTAGACAATGATGATACTGGGTAGCTTGATAATGTTTACACAAATTAAAATGGAACAGAAATGGTGGTATTTGCTGTATCACAGGATAAAGGGAAAATGAAAACCCTACTCCTATGTCCTATCATGGTGCAGAGGTGCCCCTGTATTCCCAAAGGCTCTTCCAGCAAAATGAAGTCTCTGTCAGGACCTACCAAGTTGGAAGAGCTTTGAATATGACCCAAGTTAGGAACAATATGTCAATCCCAAACACCAACAAAATGAATGAATGAACAAATGGATTAATAAAAAAATGATTAATTGCTTTCTATGGGCAAACCTTTGTGCTAAGTGCTGAAGATATCAATAATAAAGACCATCCTCACTTATAAGGAACTCGAATTCTAATAGGAAGAGACAATGCATAAAGGAGATTGCAGTCACAAGTCAGATGGAAAGTTTCCATGGTGCTTAGGGGAGCACAGGGGCAAAAAAAAATTAATAATTTTAAAATATGCGGATGTTTCATTCTTAGTCCAATGGAGCCCAAGCTCTATTGGAGGCAGCTCTTCTTAATGCTTTATTGAAACTTCAGGCTTTGCTAAGCATCACATTGACTAAAGCTGTGGCCACTTGTTCACTACCAAGGTTGTTTGATGAGACATTCTTTTCCTGACCAAAAGCATAGGGGACCCATAGCTTGGGCTGCACCTGGGAGCACTCATGGATCAGGATGGGGAAGTCGGGATTAGCCTTCTTCAGCTCCACATAGTATTTCTCAATGAAGTCACTTACTCCTTGGCTGCTGGCTGAGCATTGGCACAAGTAAATGTGGCTCTCCCTCAGGTTCTTGCACACCCGACCCCAAAGGTTGTGGCTGCTTCCATCTTTTCCAGAGAATGCAGAATACCTAGAAATACCTGAGTTTAAATCTTCCTTACTTACTAGCTCTGTGATCCTGGGCAAGTCATTTAACCTCTGAATATATTGGTTTCCTCATCTATAAAATGGGGATAATAATAGCATCTACCTCCCAGGGTAGCTAAGAGGATAAAATCACATTTGTAAAGTGCTTTACAGAGCTTTATTTAAGTGCTAGCTGTCATTATTATAATGAAGGAGACAGTTACATATATCAATTGATACAAAACAAATATACAAAACAAAATACAAGTATATTCAATGCATGTAGCAGATAGTAATTTGTCTTCTTTAATATCTTTTATGGGTAAAATTATTATCTATTTCTGTGGTTGAACTATTTGAGAGTGCCACAAAATTTGGTGCAAGAGCTTTCTTTTCTAGGTCTTTTATAACTGTGGTTGAGATCTGTGATGCTCACTGCTAGGGAAATGCAGGATGATGTTCTTTGGTACAACAATATTTAACAACTGTAAATTGTATGATGGGTCATGACCTGTACTGATGGACTGAGTACCTACACTGATAAAATCATGATTTTTTAAAACATCGAAGTAAACATTTGTTAAAAAAATAATTAAGGGGTTGCAAGGTTAGGGATCCAGGGTCAGAGTCAGGAGTGCCTGTGTTCATATCTTACCTTAGACAACTGCCACCCAAGGGAAATCATTTAACTTCCCTGTACTTAAGTTTCCTCATCTATAAAATGGGCTGGGGGCAAGGGATTGTATGTGATGGCCTTTAAAGACTTTTCCAACTTTAAATTTGTGATCCTAAGCCAAGGCTCATTGTGGAAATTCCTAGCAATACATCAAATATAAAACATGTCTGACTTTTGTCTCCCCACCTAATGTACAATGTAGGATATAAGCTAATTTTATTTTCACCCAGACCAGTGACTTTCAGCATAGGTAATATGGAAATAATTAATATGGAAATATGGAATATGGAATAATGGAAACTAATATGGAAATGCCTTCCTTGGATGTAGATTAGCAACTCATTTGTAAACTGCAGTCTTAGAGTGCTGCCTGGGGCACTAAGATGTTAGATGACTTGCTATATGTGTCAGAGACAGGACTTGAACTCAGGACTTGCTGACTCCAAGCCTGACTTTGTAATCACTTTGGCATCTTGTCTCTCATAGAATAAATCTTAGATTCAAATACTTTATAGACACGTTGGTATATGATTTCATGAAGTTGACTATCTACATACATGTATATGTGACTTTTTTTTCCTAAAGAAAGCACTTTTACAGGTAAAAATAAATACAGTCTTTTTTACCTGTGGAGAAGGGCTATTTAATCTCCAGTAATTTTTATAAAGGTCTCCTCACACACACTGCCTCCCACACCCGTTGTTTATCTTCCCCCTCTGCTCACACCCGGAGTAGGTTGAGTCCAAAAGTTTCAATAATTTGTCCTAAGGTCACACAATGTGTTGATTATAGGGCTGTGGTGAAAATGGAGTTTCCTCTTTGCTTGGATGCCCACTGAGACATGTCACCTTGCTGCCAGATGTGAAAACGATCTCCCTGCCAAGAGAAGTGATTACCCTCCTGTCAGTTGTTGGACTAAAGACTAAGGAACCCTATGACCCAGAGAGAAGCAGGTAAAGCTGAGGGTAATGGAATATTGAAGTGTCAAGGAGGTTTTAAAAGTAAGGGAGATTTCCTGAAGGAAGCTAGGATGTGTTTCGAGGGAGCTTATTCTCCTGAAATGTAGAGGGCTGTTTTCTGGGGAACTGTGTAGATGTTGTCACTCTGTGGTCAGGAGCAGGAAAGCCAAGGGGACAGAGAGGGAGATTAGCGGTCTTAAAAATGTTTTTGGTATTGCATGGCAATGGGGAGTTGACAGATGGCCCACGGAGTCCATAAACCAAACTGAACCAAGAGCACAGGAAGGTTGAGACAATATCTTTTTTTCTTTTCTTTTTTTTTTTAAATAAAAAGAAGGCAAAAGAGATTTTAAAATGAGAAGGTGCCATCAGAGGTTAGAACATGAAAAATTATTGTATTGGTGATTTCTAGAGGCAGGTATAAGCAAGAAGTCACTGTATAGTAAACTCAGCCTCAGTAGTGATATTCTTTTGGGTTGCTATTATTTTTCCCCCTCATTCTCACTAGAGAATTGTAATCCCAGATCAGGACCTTACACTGTGGGTGGAAAAACTCCACTCATGAATATGCAGAGGCCAGGCACACTGCTGCAGTGGTTGCCATCCAGCTGAGTGTGGTTAGTTTATATAATTGAAGCCAAGCAGACCTAAGTCAGTACTAGCGCATGGTTTCTTCTGTTAGACTAAATAAAGTTAAGAACATTTTCTTTCTCTTTTTTTCTTTTTTTTTCTTTTTGGCTGAGGGTGGGCAGTTTTTCCCATTAGTGAATGGCTTATTTTTCCAAGTAACTTAGGCTATCTCTTTTGTTACTGTTGCTTATTCATTTCAGTTATGTCTTACTCTTTGTGACCCCATCTGGGATTTTCTTGACAAAGACGCTGGAGTGCTTTGCCATTTCCTTCTCTAGCTCTTTTTACAGATGAGGAAACTGAGGCAAGCAGGGTTAAGTGACTTGCCAAGGATCACATAGCTGGTAAGTGTCTGAGGCCAGATTTCAGCCTAGGTCTTTTCAACTCCAGGCCAGGTGCTCTACCCATGGCACCACCTAGCTATCCAGGCTATGTCTATACATCACCAAATATCTGAATGGGACATTTAACATTCAACCAATCAGAGAGTCTTAGGATCATACAGCAAGAGCTTGAAGGTATTTCAGAAATCATCTGATTGGGGGCAGCTAGGTGTCGCAGTGAATAGAGTGTTGGCCCTGGAGTCAGAAGGACCTGAGTTTGGATCCGGCCTCAGACACTTAATGCACACACAAACAAAAACCTAGCCATGTGACCTTGGGCAAGTTACTTAACCCCAATTGCCCTCCGAAAAGCAAAAAGAAATCATCTGATCTAACACCCTCATTTGAAGTTTGAAGAGAGTGTATATATACATATGTATGTATGTATGTATGTATATATATATATATATATATATATAGTGTGTATATGTCTACATATATATATACACACACACATAAATATATATATATATATATGTATGTATTCTTACTTGATCTTCATAATAGCCCTGTGATGTATGGGCTATTATTATTATTATTATTATTATTATTATTATTATTATTATTTCCATATTCCAGATGAGGAAATTGAGCCTGAGAGGAGTTAAGTAACTTGTGTAGGGTCACACAGCTGGTAAATGTCCATGGTAAAATTCAGACTCAGGTGTTCCTGATTCCGTGTCTGACACTCCCATAGAAGAGCAATCTGAAGCTCAGGGGAGTAAAGTAGCTTGCCCCAAATCAGAAAGGTAATTCAGTTGTTTGTGATGACATAGTTGGAGTAGATTAATGATTGACTAGATTTTTCCTTTTTATCTGAATTCTCTGATTTTACAAGGACACGATCATGATGTTTCTCCAATTGACTGTGGCTCCATTCAGCTGAAACTCTGTCTTCTCTGGCAAAAGACCCAGCATGTTTATTTCCTTGGATGACACTGCTATGAGGTTTGTTCTTTCATTTCAAATGAGTTTTGGTTATTCAACCCACTTTGAGAGAAGTTCATATAGAACTAGTTATTCAAAAGGAATCGGTCCAAATTCAGCATGATGAGAGGCTCAAACCTTAGGATTAAAACCTATGAAACAAGGAGACATAAGGCTTCATCCACCCTCATCCCTTGAGAGATAATCTAAAATGTTGATTTTTAAGTTTGAAGAATCACTAACTTCTTTCTACCATTATTCTCCAATAGCTAGAAACCTTAGAAAGCCTAGCTCTTTATGGAAAATAGAACTTTGTATTATAAGGAGGGTGGAGTAGATATGAAGATAAGGTCATTCCTACTGATGGCTTTTTATGCTGTCTTCCATAAATCACATGCTGATTCTAGAGGGGATTGCAGACCACAAGGGGTTTTCAGGATGTTCCAGACAAGAGGCTTTGTTTATTTTTGCATTTTGATCCAATTCAACAAATACTTCTGTTTATTCTTTTTTTTTTTGGAGGGGGGAAGGCAAGGCAATTGGGGTCCAGAGACTTGCCCAAGGTCACAAAGCTAGTGTGTTGAGTGTCTGAGACTGGATTTGAACTCAAGTCCTCTTGACTCCAGGGTTGGTGCTCTATTCACTGAGCCACCTAGCTGCCCCTTCAAGAAGTACTTCTTAAGAATCTGCTGTGTGTAACCATGCTAAGTTCTGAGAGAAATCTAAAATTTAGATAAGATATAGTCCTTGGCCTCATGAAAAAGTGAGAAAAAAATGATACCTATCTTTCTGTCTGTACAACGTTATATATCATGTGTAATAGAAATGGGCAAAAACTGCTGTGTGAGGTTGGAAAGAAGTCATTGTCAATGATACAGAGAAGAAGCATCATAGAAGGTTTTCTGGAGGAGGTAGCATGTGAGTAGGGCTTTAAAGCATTGATAGTAATTCAAAAGTTGAAAGAGAGGGAGAATATTCTGTGCATGAATGAAGACATTCAAGTAAAATACACAAGAAGAGATCAAGAGAGAGTATTTCAGTTTAACCTAAGTACTAAAATATGGGCAAAATAGTGAGACAAGTCAAGAAAGAAAAGGTAGGGTCCAGTTGTATACTTGAATACTAGGCAAAGAGATTTGAATTTTATTTGTCAGATAATAGGGAGCCACTATAGATTTTTGAGAAGAGGAGTAACATGACCAGATTTATTCAGAAGGAACATTAGTTTTCACTAGGAAGATAATAATAGCCCGCTTTTATATATCACTTTAAAGTTTCCTAAGATTTTTGTTGTATTATTTCCATTGATCCCCACAATAATTCTGTGAGGTAGTTGCCACTGGTATTATTATTTTTATTTTTCAGATAAGGAAAATGTGGTTCAGAGAGATTAAGCAACTTGTTTCTAAAGACCTTGCCTTCTTATCTCATTACCATTCATCTCCTGACATTCCCTAACCCTTAGTCATCCTCATCATCTTCCTTCAGTTATGCTGCTGGAAAAATCATCTAATGGTCCACTAATAATTCATCTAATTTTGACTGGATCATCATTGCTGCATAGCAATACTTCAATTCTTTCCAACTTAAAATGACTAAACTCACCATGAAGCCTCTCCTCTGTTCCTTGCTCTCTTTCCATCTGATCTCATTTTCCACTAATTTTTACAAAATATAGGTCATGGATGCTGAGCTCCATCATCTCTACAAAGTCTCAAATCCCTGATTTATCTTCACCTGTCCTCTCCTACTGTATTCCACTCTCCAAGGAACAGGAAGCCCTGCTTGTCAAGGATAATCCTTCACTATGTACCTTTCATCCCATTCACTGTCATCTGGGAACTTGTCCCAACAATGATTAACTCCCTCCCTTTCTCATATTTCTGATTTTCTGCTGTCTCCCTCCATCCTTAAAAACCTTCACCTGGCTCTGCCATTCTCCTAAACTATCATTATCTATTTTTTCTCCCTTTTACTTCCAAGTTCCTAGGAAGAGTTACCCATTCTCACTGCCTAATCATCCCCTAACTTCTCAGTCCCTTACTATCAGGTCTTTGTATTTGTCAATCTATTCAAAGGGCCTTCACCAAGTTTTGTTGTTATTGTTGGTGAGTTGTTTCAGATGTGTCTGATTCTTCATGATCCCATTTGAGATTTGCTTGGCAAAGATATTGGAGTGGTTTGCCATTTCTTTCTTTCAGATGACTAAACTGAGGCAAACAGGGTTAAGTTACTTTCCCAGGGTCACACAGCTAAGCGTCTGAAGTCAGTGATTTAAAGACAATGACCATATTATTGTTCCATAAAAAATAATGAGCAGGCGGATTTCAGAAAAACCTGGAAAGACTTATATGAACTGATGCTGAGTGAAGTGAGCAGAACCAGGAGAACACTGTACACAGTAACAGTAACATTGTACAATGACCAACTCTGATAGACTTAGCTCTTCTCAGAAATACAATGATCTAAGACAATTCGAAAAAATTCATGATGGAAAATGTTATCCACATCCAGAGAAAGCATTATGGAGTCTGAATGCAGATCAAGGCATACTATTTTTTTCTTTCTCGTGGTTTTTCACTTTTGTTCTGATTCTTCTTTCACAGCATGACTTTGGAAATGTGACTAATATGATTGTACATGTATAGCCAAATCAGATTTTATGCCATTTTGGGGAGGGAGAGGATGGAAGGGAGAAGAAAAAAATTTTTGAACTCAAAATCTTTTAAAAGTGAATGTTGAAAACTAAAAATTAATTTTTAGAAATGACCTCTTCTCAATTTTTATGCTTTTTGCAGCTTTTGACACCATTTGCCATCCCTTCTTACTGGATATTCTTCTCATTCTTAGATTCCATTGCATAACTCTCTCCTTACTCTTGTCCTTCAGTTGTTTGTGGGGGAATCTGACTACTTCTGTCCAGGATCCATTTCCAACTTATTCATATCCTTCCCCCTAAGTGTGAATGTCTCTCAAAGTCCTATTCTGTCTAGGTTCTCCTCTCTTCTTACCCTGCAATTTCTTCTTTGTTGATCTAACTAGCTTCCTTTTGTTTAATTATTGCCTCTATTTGGATACATCCATTCCTAATCTCTCTTTTGAGTTCCAAGATTTTATAATCAATTGTCTATTAGACAGTTTTTAACATAATCAATTGTCTATTGGACAGCTCTCTACCTGGATCTCCCATTCATATCTCAAACTCAACATGGCCAATATGGATTGCATTATATTCCACTTGCTCCAAAACCCATGCCTCCTCTAAATTTCTCTATTTATGTTGAAGGCATTACCATCTGTTTAGTTATCCAGGGCTTATAACCTCAGACTTATTCTTGATCTTTCCTTCTCCCTCAATACTCATTTCAATTTATTCAATGTCTTGCTGATTCTACCTGTAGAATATCTCTTACATCACCTCCTTCTTCCACTCAAGTTTCCATGGCCAAGAGCAATGTTATATACCCTTAGTCTCTCAGGTCTTGGGTCTATCTGAGTATCTCTCTTTCTTGACTTCTGTGACTCTTTACTTAAGTTTGCAAAGCCCTCAAATTCCCCCACAAACAACTGAAGGTCTTGCTGCTTGGCATAGTGGGGGAGGGGGAGGAAGAAATAAAAGGATGCTACATCAGTTCTATGGAAACAGTTCCTATGAATTGAGAGTGGAATGACTTTCTCTGGGATGACTGAAATAATGCTTTGTCATTCATTATGAAATTTATTCTCATTGCAGGTTCAGTTTCATGGCTTGACCAGAGACTGAAATGCAAGAAAAATAGTCATAAAATATAGTATAACCTCATGTATTTTGGTATATTGGCATTAAGTTTGATCCAGGCATATGAAACCAAAGAAAGCCTTTCCTCATATTAACAGTCCTCAACTTTATATTCATTCATTAGTTCATTCTTTTATTTGTTCATTTGTTGCTTATTCATTCTTTTATTTATTCATTCATTAATTTATTCCTCTATTGATTTGTTCATCCAGCTATTTATTCATTTACTTATTTGCTTATTTGTTCATTTATTTTGAGACTGGGTCTCTATATCTGACCAATGCTGGAAGCACAGCAACGAATCACTGCTGATCAGCACAGAAGCTTTGACTTGTTCCATTTCCAGCCTAGTTCAATGGTCCTCTCTCTGGTAGCCTGTTGGCTCTGCATATAGTACCTATATCTCATTTGCTTTAGCCTTCCTGCAGCTTAGAACTCCTGAACTTAAGAGGATCAGCAGGCTCATTTTTCTCTAGTATATGATATTATGGATGTCTGTCACCACTCCTGGCCATTCCTCAACTTTTAAACTCATTTTTACAAGCCACCCACATAGACAAATAGTATTGCTTCTATCTCTGTGCTATTTGAACTCCTCCTCATCCAAACTCACCCCATTACCAAGAACCCTCATTTTTGAAATGAATGAAATAATAACAAAAATGAAAAATATCCTTGTTGCTTTGGAGAAAATAATAATAATAGTTACCATTTATGGAACACTTTAGAGTTTTCAAAACACTTTACAAGCATTATCTCATTCCCCTCTCATAACTGTCCTGAAAAGCAGATGCTATTATTGTCCTTATTTTATACATGAGAAAAATGAGTCAGACACAAGTTAAGTGACTTGTCCTATCACTCAGCTAGTAGATTAAACTCAGGTCTTCCTGACTCCAAGCCCAATGGTCTATCCCTTGAGCCACTGGCTGCCCTTGTGGGTTCAGAAATAGAAAAAGGAAAGGAGCTGGGAATTTTTAGATTCCTGCGCTGACAGGAAGGAATATCAAACTTCAGTTTCTCCATCTGTAAATGGGCATACAATTTTACCTTAGAGATATCATAAGGATGAATTGTGACATAAATGGAAAGTTTGTTAAGTTTATATTCACAGGTGCAGGAGGCAGCTGAAGCCTCACAGCATAGACCACTGGGCCTGGAGTCAGGAAGACCTGAGTTCAAATCCAGCATCGTACACTTCCTAGCTGTATGTCCCTGGGGAAGTCACTTAAGCTCTAGTTGCTTGACAAAATGAATCCACTGTTGAAGGAAATGGCAAACCACTCTAGCATCGTTGCCTAGAAAACTCCAAATGGAGTCATGAAGGGTCAACCAACCAATACAGGTACAAATCTCCTTCTCTTCCCCTCTGCCACATTACTCAAATCCTTCTGTATTCCAAAGATTTATGATTTAGATGATGTGGGTATTCCCTCTATCAGAGCAGATTGTAATACCTTTACAATTTAACAAATATTGTTCAAGAGTTGGCATGAATAAAAAATGTGTCACCCTGATGATAACCTAGATGATTAGTCAATCAAAATTTTATTAAGCACAGACTATGTGTCAAGCAGTGTGATGAACCAGATAATTAATCATAGCATGGCTTTTAGGCAATAGGTATCACCAGATCTGTACCTAACTTAGCTACCCAGCGCATCCCTGCTTTCCAGCTTAATAGATCCTTCTAGAGTTTGCATTCTGTAGGCATTGCTCTGAAGAACACAGGACCACCAGTGTGAATCAGTGGAAAAGATATGGGATTTGGAGTCAAGAGATCCTTATTTGAATTTCATCTTGTGTGATGTTGGACAAACCATTTAACTTCTCTGAGGTTTGGTTTCCTTACCCGTAGAATGAGTAGATTGGCCTTGATGACTTCTGTGGTCCCCCCTAGTTCTAAATCTATGAGCTTATGATAGTACTGAAGTGGTGTCATAGGGTGGGGGAAGTCCTGGCTTTGGAGTCTGGAAGATCTGGGTTCAAATTCCACCGTAGACATTGACTGTTTGTGTCCTCCTTAATCTTAAGTAACTTCCCTCTAAAATTATCTCCAATTTACAAAACCTGCACATATATATCATGTCTGTCCAAAGATCTTTCCTTGTTGTCTTTCCTATTAGTTGGTGATCTCCTTGAAAACAGACTATTTTAGGTGTTTGTTTTATTTTTTTGGTCTTTCTTTGTATCCCTAACATTTAGTACGGTGCCTTATAGACAGATAGTGGGCACTTAATAAATGCTTGTTGGACTGATTGAGTGACTGATCCTGGGCAAGCCATTCAATGTCTCTGGGTCTTAGTTTCATCCTTTAAAAAATGAGAAAGATGGATTTTAAAGTCTCTTCCAGCTCTAAATTGCTAATCTTACCATGATCTATATCCAATGAGGAGGTGATGATGAATGTAGCTGCTAATATCATCTCTCATTTTTTTTTTATTTCTCCCATCTCATGTCCTCTCCCATTTTATTTGTTTTGCTTAGTGAAATTCTACCTGTTAGAGATTTAGTTGGGAGAAAAGAAACTTTTCTTTTAAAAATTCAGACACGTCTGAGTAGGTTATGAGGGGACTTTTGGCAATCAGATATGATCATTGGAATTTTGGGAAGGAAAGTATATAATTTTAGAGCACAGAACCCTTAGGAGCTAAGGCAGGCATGGATTGGGGGCAATGATGTGAAGAGGACAAAGCAACATTCCTTCCCTGTGCTGCCATTTGCAGAGGAGGTGAAGTATCAGAAAGTGAAAAGGGGGAGGGGCACAGAAATAGAAATAGGAAGGGAACTACTCAAATGGATAGATGTCATTATTTCCAATTATTTTCCTAGGATAAGTCCTTTTACCTAGGGCTCTTGGCCCTCCTTATTCCTTTTTTTATCATGTGGGTTCTCTTCTCCCTGGGCCCACAATCCAAGTGAATATTCACTCCTAGTACATTTCGTTTAGAATATAGTAGGCATTTAATAAATACTTGTTGATCGATTGAGGAAGGATAAAAACGTTTTCCTAGACTGCCTGGTTGAAAACTAATCACCTTGCATTTTCCTATATTTCTTTGGGAAAGTGTCCCAAGTTTGAAATGGTTAATGTAGCAATAAACCTTTGGAATACAACTGATTGACTGAAAAAAGCTTATATTTAAATATAGAATACTTTGAGAGCCAACTAAATCCCCTAGCTCCTGTCCCAAGGAAATACATTTGTCATGTGAGTAGTCCCATTAAAATAAGAATTAGTGGAGCATTGTGGAAATAGTGTTAGACTTTGAAGTAGGATAATTGGGTTTAAATTCTAACTTTGTGACCAAGGAAAATAAATAAATTTCTCTAAGTCTCAATTTATACATCTGCAAAATAGGGGTAGAAAGTATGTTGTAAATCTCAAAGTGCTACAAGAATAAGAGCTGTTCTATTAAACTAATTTATTTGACAAAATGGCATGAATAAATCAGAGACCCAGAAAAGTGGGATTGGAAATGGGGACTATGCTGAAATCTGATAATGACTACATTTTATACACAATACCAAAAAATTTAAAGTCCCTTGAGGAGGACCTTTCTCTTTAAAGAAGCAAGAGTATGGAGAATGAAAAAAAAATAAAAGCATCAATATAGCACCTACTATGTGCCAGGCAATGCTCTAAGCACTTTATAAATATTTTTTCATTTGACTCTCACAACCCTTAGATATAAATGCTATTATTATCTCTATTTTAAAGTAGATGAAATTGAGTAAGCAGAGGTTAAATAACTTGCCCAAACTTATACAACTAGTAAGTGCCTGATGCTGGATTTGAACCTTTGTCTTCCTGACTCCCAAGATCCTTCCCATTAACTATCTAGATGCCAGGGGGGAAAAGAGTCATTAAAAAAGATCTCCATTTTAACACATTTAACACAGGCCAAATCCAACATATTCTTCTTGATTTGTGTGGCACAAGGGGAGAAACACTGAATCTTGAGTTCAGATTCTGATTGCCATACTTTCTACCTGCATGACCTTGGACAACCAAGTTAAGCTCTCTGAGTCTCGGTTTCTTTCTCTATAAAATAGGGCAGGGAGATTAAATAAATAACTGCACTGGCTTCTGTTTCCTCATCTTTAAAATAAAGGGTTTGGATGAAATCATCTCTGAGATACTTTCCAACTGAAAATCGAAGATATGATGATCTTTCAAAGGAAACAGATATATAGACTATGCCTTTGAAAAAGAAATGGTTAAATCACTGTAACAAGGCAATAATATCCCCCAGATAAAAGGGGCACAGTTCTCAGACTTCAGTGACCCCTTTTCTGCCCCACAGAACTCTAATTTTATCAAGTGGGCACAGATGATCCTATTTGAAATTTATTTTACAAAGCTAAACAGATAGAACTCAGTAACAGTGCACCTAATTGACTTAATTGCTTCATTTATCACATGACTTAAGCACGCTGCTGTTTTCTACTCTGTTTCACCCATGTAATTCTTGTAATATAAGACCTGAGACGTGGTGCCAGGCATGAGCGAGAAATCATCTCTCCTGAGGGAAGATATCACTGGCCTGATGTTGGCTTTGAGTTCTAGTTTATTGAAAAATCAATGTCCATTTGTGCGACCAACACACATGGCTTTCTTCCAGACTGATGATGGCTTTGGGCGGCCTGCTATATCACCTAATGAAGTCAGATCAGCTTACCTAACACCCGATTTATTGTTGGCAAAGTGACTTTGTCATTAAGATCCAGTTTATCATTCTTCTTGGGTGTTTCCCACTCCTCCCCTACTTTTTAAATTTTTCCTAAAGTCACAATGTTACTTTTCTCTTGTGCAGATAACAGACTTTTGCCCCCGAATCTTAGGGTTTCATTAAAACAAAGTTCACTGTTTCAGTCAGTGGTTGAATGCCCACAGACTACATAAGCTTCCCAATGTATCCATATTTTTCACCAGAGAGAGGGAAAAAGAGAAATAAGGCATGCAAGAGGTGGGAGGAGAAACAGCCCAACCAAGTTTTGACAAAGGAAAAAAAAGACACAGTTGCAAGTTTGAGTCAGCCATGTATCAGGCTCAAATGCAAGTTGTCAGCTCAGCTGTCTTGCTTAAATCAACAAGGCTGGGATTGTCTCATGTGTTGACGCATTCCAATAAACAGAGCTCGGCTGACATTTTATGTCGGACTCAGTTTTTAACTAATTACCAGTAAAGTAATACCACTTTTCCCATTATTAAATGGAGTTGCCATTTGATTTTAGACCTTGCTCTTCCTTCTTTCCAACATTCTCTTTCCCTGGAGAATACCCTCAGAGTGATGTTCATTGGCAGAAGTGCATTCTGGCAAAGGCAGTAGTTTTTCTAAAGCTAAGCTAGGCCAAAGGCAACATTAAATCTCTCCAAAAATGCCAGCTCAACTTTGCAAGGTAGCCTTTCGTTTTTTCTTTGTACCTGACAAATGGGGAACCTCCAGAACACGTTTCCTGAGAGGATCAATAATTTTGGAGTGGACTGTATCTTCTGAAGCTTTGGCCATGGATTTAGGGTCTCCAGAACTTGCAAAGTGTTCAAATAATCAATAGCATCTGGCAGGCAAATGGTAGATGATGATGCTAAGTATTCCTCTTCTATAGTGCTTTGTATCTCAAAATCTAAACCTTTTCACTGACTGCATCAGGACTCAGTTGGCAAGTATTATGGGGCTGGATAGGATCATAGACACTTTGAGGGATTAAAGTACAGGGCAATCCAGATAAATTGAAGGAATGCAATCTACTAAGTGAGATTCAATAAAGAAAAATACAAAGTGGTGCATGCAGTGGAAGAAGGCATAATAGGATATAGAGCTAAGGGACTGAGGAATAGCTTGTTGGGCAAGAAAGACTAAAATAATGATCTTGAGGATAGGGTGAAAGGTAGTAAAAAAAAAGGCAGAATCTAGTACAATTCTAGTATATATTTTGGAAAAGTATACTCCAGTAATACTGCAATGGTTATATGATTTCATAGAGGTGAGGATTCTGCAGAGGATGCAGATTGTAAATCATTGGTGCCTGCCCATCCTGTGTGACTTTTCCAGGGGCCACTCAGCATGCTGGCTTCTGTGATGCCATGTGAATGTCAGGGAGGCAAACTTTATACTTGGCATTTGTTTGAAACACAGATCTTTGTCATGCCTCAAGAGGGAATGGGTTTCACCTCTTTTAATGTGTATAAGTAGAAGCTGGATGAGACTACCAGTTTGTAGTATGTTAAAGATTCCTTTCAAGTATAAGTTGTGCTTGATGGTTGCTGAAGACGATTTCAGCTTTCACAGTCTGTGATCCTGTGCTTCGTTCTAATTTGGAGCCTAAATTAGAGGGTGCTGGAAAGTAATACAGCAGCTGGGTGGTGCAGTGGCTAAAGTGCCAGGCCTGAAGTCAGGAAGACTCATCTTCCTTAGCTCAAATTCAGCCCCAGACACTTGACTAGCTGTGTGAGCTTGGGCAAGCCACATCACCGTGTCTGCCTTAGTTTCGTCACTGGTAAAATGAGCTAGAGAAGGAAATGGTAAATCACTCTGGCATCTTTGCCAAGAAAATGGGTTCATGAAGAGTCAGTCACAACTCGACAAGAAGAATGGAGTAACAATAATCACAATGACTATTGTCATTATTATTGATTATTATTCAAATAAAATGCTTTATTTTCATTAATTATTTGGGGAAGGGTTAGATGAAGAAAAATGGGGAGGTCCAGTTTGGGTAAATGGAGATTGAATATCTCTAAACCTTATCCACACATGTATACTTAGGTTAGTTACAAAGAGGAGTCAAATGAAATAGGAGTCAACTGAATCTCAGTTCTCTCAGTTATTACCCATGTGGCCACAGGAGGAACTACTAAGGTTCCTTCTAGCTTTAAATCTGTAAACCTATGGTCCTAAGTATTCCTTTGAGTAAGAATAAAAAGGACTGCTCCTTCTTTGACCCTTTTGCTGAGTGATCATTCATTTCATTCTACATTAACCATAGGTATGTAATAAGCTTCTGTCCCAAGTCCTCACTTTTTTTTCCTCTTCTCTACAATATCTCATCAACTCCCATGGGTTAATTATTATCTCTGTACAGATGATTCTCAAATTTATTTTTTTTTATTTTTTTTTTTTCCAGTCAGAATTTTATTTGGAAACATCACTGTGAGCCCTGGCCCCGTGATACACAGCACCACTGGAAACACATGTTCAACATGTTCCCAAATCATACAATTCTTACTAATACCAGGACACTACAGCAATCTTGAATTTCAAATTATCACATCCAAGGAATTCTCAGCACTTGACATTTAACCCCACAGTGCAATAATCTACCTATATTTAAGATTAATATATAGCATGGGAAATTGAAAATTCTTGCTCCATAAACGTTATGAACATGACAAATCTTTATAAATAAACATCCAGTGAAGAGAAAAATGACAATCTAATTCATCTTTATACACAGAGTACTAACGGCAAATGGGCAGGGAGATTGCACGGCTGCCTGGCCGATCCCAGGAGGCCTCAGCCCCAGCCGGGCCCAGTTCAGGCACCATCCAATCTGGTGCGGTGCGACACAGACAGAAGAGTCACTAAGACATTGCGCATTTACAAGACCAACTACCGACTGGACAACTGCACCAGGTGTCAGGCCATTCGTTCTGGAGCGAATTGGGAGGGATGGGGTAGTTCAAGACGGGTCTTTACATCATACTCTGTGGCTGAAGGGGTGAGTGGAGGGAGGGGAAGGTGGGGCACTGGGAAGAAAGGGAAAAGAGGGTCTACTTTGTAGAGAGAATGAGGGCCACAATCAGGCCGTACAGCCCAAGCACCTCAGCGAAGATCAGAATCAGGATCATCCCCACGAACAGTCGGGGCTGCTGCGCCGTCCCCCGAACACCAGCATCACCTACAATGCCAATGGCAAAGCCAGCTGCCAGCCCGCTCAGGCCCACGCCGAGGCCTGCTCCCAGCTGAAGGAAGCTCTTGAACAGGGTGATCCCCGGTGTTAGAGAATTGGCAATGAGAACAGCCACCACCAGACCATAGATAGCGATGATACCAGCCATGACGACAGGAATGATTGACTTCATGATCATCTCAGGTCGCATGACTGACATGGCTGCAATACCAGTGCCACTTTTTGCTGTGCCATAAGCCGCACCAAGAGCGCTGAAGACCATGGCGGCCGAGGCGCCCATGACGGCGAAGAAGGACGCGTATTCAGGACTCTCGGACATGTTTGCGCGGGGTCGGTAGGCCGGAAGGAGAACGGGGCGAGGGGAGAGAGGCAAGGGCGCGGGGCTGGGTAGCGGGTAAAGGACTGGAGGGCGGGTAGGCGGGTGGGACGACGTGAATTCGAGAGACCGATTCTCAAATTTATACAGCAAGTCCTAATCCCTCTTCTAAATTCTAGTTCTTATTCCTCATTGTTTCACACACACAATATTCTGTGTCTCATCTCCCTTCTCCATGCCTTTACATTGTTGCCTGGGTCTGGAATACACTTGCTCTTCCCCTATTCCTGTCATCATCCATAGTTTTCTTTGTCAAATACTGAAATAAATCAAACTCTTGAGTGGAGGAATAAATCATCTTTAATTGAAATAACAGGGTAGCAAACCTGCCACCCTGGGTGTTCCAGGGAGTCCCACCAGAAGACTCACAGGAAAGGTTCTTCTATTTTTAGGAGAAAAGGGGGAGGAGGTAGTATGAGGTGGCAAGGCCTGGTCATGAAACCCTGGTTATCCTTGGCAATTCAGGCAAGAATACCCACTCATTCTGGTTAATTGACCTTCATGATCTATTTCACTGTAAATCTCAGTAAAGAGCACAAGGACATTAGAAGCTGAAATACCGCTCAAGCTAGGTTCCTCTACCAGGTGAAATTTCAGGGTGGGACCGTGGTTTAGCTCAACCTTTTCCATGAAATTTTTCCTGCCTCCCTCCCTGACTCCCTATTCTTACCCCTGTCCCTTCTAGCTTACCCAGTTTCAGCACTACCTTGTATTAATATATTTTGATATATGTTAGAATATGTGCATATTGTTTCTGTCATCAGAAGCCTAGGGATCTTTATCTCTGTATACCCAGCATATAACATGCACTTGGGAAATAAAATAGGGTAAGTCAAGTCAAGAAGTAGTTTTTAAGCACTTTTCTATGTGGTTATGCACTGGGTATACAAAGAAAGACAAAAGACAGTCCTTGTTCCCAAGGAGCTCTCATTTTCATGAAAGAGTCAGTCAGCCAATACAAACTACAGAAAGGATAAATCAAAAGTAATTTAAAAGGGAAGGTACCAAGATTAAAAAGAACTGGGAATGGCTTCCCAGTTAATAGTATTTTATTTTTTTTCCAATTATATGTAAAGATAGTTTTCAACATTCACTTTTATAAGACTTTGAGTTCCAAATTTTTTTCTCCCTCCCTTCTTTCCCTCCTTCCCAAGACAGCATGCAATCTGATATAGGTTATATATGTATAATCATATTAAACATATTTCTGCATTAGTTATGTTGTGAAGGAAGAATCAGAACAAAAGAGAAAAACCATAAGAAAGTACAAACAAAAAAACAATGAAAAAGAGAAAATAGCATGCTTCTATTGGGAAAGGCATCTTGCAGGACATGGGATTTTAGCCAGGACCTGAAGGAATCCAAGAAAGTCAGGAGGTAAGCAGTAAAGTAGGGATGAGGGAGGAAAGGATTGTAGACATAGGCAGCACGATGATTAGCACTCTAGACTTGGAATAAAGAAGGCTTCAAGTCTTCCCTCAGTTATGTGACTAATTATGTTACACTGGATGCTTAATGTCTTTGCCTTAGTTGCCTTATGGATAGAAAAATAGCACCCATATCCCAGGATTGTTGTGAGGATAAAGTGAGAAAATATTTATAATGCTCTTTGTGAACCTTAAAACACTCTATAAATGCTAGCTATTGTTATTAATATTAATAAGGTGCACATAGTTGGGGGATGGAGTGTCTCATGAAAGGAACAGCACAAATTTAATAAGCAGATGCTTAATAAAAACATGTTAGTTGAATGACATCTAGGTGGACTGCTGGGAAAAATAATTATATTTTAAAGAATAGTCAGGCAAACAAATTAAACCCACAAGAGCTCTTGAACCTTCCCTATAGACAGAATTGTGAATTAAAGAGAATTTAAGTGTGTCAAGCCATCCATTTTTGGGGGTGCAGCAGGCAGTTAAACATTTCCCACTACACTCATGGTTCAGAGAAACATCCTGTTGTCTTCCCATGAGTTTGTAGCTCTCCCTTCCCTGGTGGCTTGGGTTTGGAGAGAGCAGGGAGTGGTGGAAACAAAGGTATGATCTGATCCTATCTAATGTTATTAAACATCACACCACAATGAGAAGGCAGAAAATGAAAGAAGGGTTCTAAGGAGGACTGTGGGGGGAAAGTTTGGCAGTTTTTCTTCCCCAACCTCATGTGTGGGGCTATGACATCGACCTACCACTGTCACTCAGTAGCAGTTGGCATGAATGATTTGGCAAGTGTTCCCAATTACCTCTGGGCTCAGTATGGGGCAATGTGGAAAATCTAGCTTGTCTGCAGGGTAGATGTTGTAAGTAGCAAGCACATTTAAAGAATTATCCTCAGAAGCCAGAGGCTAATTGATTTTAGGAGCATATCGAGGAGTTCAGTGGAGGAAGGAACCATAGCATCTTAAGAGGAATCATGAAGCAGTACATATGAATCACACTCTAGTCAAATATGGGAAGTCCGTGGTCGTGTCTATCACTGAGATTGTCTGCTATAACCAGGAGCTATCTCTTCCAGTCAGTATATTTTCATGAAAGGGCATCTTTTGAATTCTACCTTGGATAACCATGAATATTAGTCGAAAAAAATGGTACAAATCTTTTTCTTTATTATTTTTTTTAAAGCCTGTGTACTGACAGGTACATAGTCCCATTCCGTCAATTCTCATTTCCTCCAAAAAAGGTGAACAGTCAGGCTGCTACATAGTATAGAAGGTAGAGTGCCTGGAGTCTAAAGATCTGAATTCAAATCCAGCCTTAGACATTTACTGCCTATGTGACCCTGGGCAAATCATTTAACTTAAATTTCTTCTTCTATAAAATGGGAATGATATAGCACCTGTCTCATAGGGTTGTCATGAGAATAAAATGAGATAATACTTGGAAAGTACTTTACAAACCTTAATGCCAATACAGTGTGTCCCCACATCTTCACGTAGTTTTAAGCTTTAGAAGCTTAAAACTCTTCTTTATTAGCTAAAGCCAGACTCTTAGAACAACATACCTGCATAAGTGCTAGCTATTATTTTTCCCTTTCTTATTGGAAGTGTACTCTTGCTAGCAGTGTTTCCAGGGAGGGGCCAGGAAGGCTTGCTAGCTTGTGGCTTGCTTATCTTACTCATTGGCTTTGATTTCTGACTTTTCTGCCCTTTTTATTTTTGTGTTCCAGCTGTCAGCTAGTGACCCACACTAAGTTCAGTAGAATGCATTCAGGAAATGCATACATCCAAGGAAATGAAATTATGAAGTAATAAAGTATAGTGGAAAGGACCCTGAGCTAGGACTCAAGAAAACTTGGGTTCCAGTTCTGGCTCTGACCCTGAATAACTACATGACCTGGAACAAGTCTCTTTACCTTGTTAGTTCTCAATTTCCTGAAAAATCTGTAAAACAGAAGGGGTTGGGCTTCCTAACATCCCTTCCAGACCAAAAAAGCAATGTGGTGCCAACTTGAAAAGAAGCTACATTTGAAAGAGTCTGTGAAATTCTGATTTTGTTTTGTTTTGTTGTAATATTTGAAAATAAACTTGTGCTACCTACACCCACCAGTGAGTCATTTTGTGATGATAATGACAAAATACCTGAGTTGAGCTTTCCATAATGAGCTGTTAAAGCTTTTGATACATTCCCTTTCTGACAGTTTCTGAAGCTCTTTGGGACTTCATCTAAGTGAATCACAATAAGACATCTTTAATGAAAATCAAAGTACTATGCTGTAGGAGGAAATGCAGACTAATATTAGGAATAATTTTATTTGAAAGATCATGGAACACAAGAAGGTTTTTCAAGATTCAGAGATTTAATTGGGAATTCTAAGAAGTCCTGAAGAAAATGTAACTATTTTAGAAAAAAGTAAATGTCAAATAACAATAGAGGGTTGGTAGAAGCAGGCCTGGGGATTGACCTCATCCTTAAGGACACAAACTCCTTAGGCAGATCAATGGTGTAGTGGATAAAGGCTGGGACTGGAATGAGGAAGACCTAAGTTCAAATTTAGCCTCACATACTTATTAGTCATGTGGTCCTGGGCTTAACTTAACCTCTCTCTGCTTCAGCTATTATATGGGGATAAAAATATCTCCTATGCTGTGGTTAGGATCAAATGAGGTAAGATTTATAAATTACATAGTAGGCACCTAATAAATACTTGCTTCCTTCCTTTCTTTTTCTTCCTGTCAAAAGAAGACAGTAAGACACTAATGTTAGAGATCCCCCAAATCATTGCAATAAAGGCTAGAGGTGGATGCAGCAGGTTGCGTCAAGTAAATTACCCCTGATAATACAGGAAGGACATGGATCCCAGGAATCTTCGGTAAAAGGCATGACCCATATCTTCAAATTCAGAACTGTCTCAGGGGTGCCATGACTGGGTGAAGCTGGTATAGGAGAAATGGCATGCTACAGAGAATCTGAACCTTGATTCCCTAGTCTGGGGTGGGAACCTGCAGCCTCAAGGTCACATGTGGCTCTCTAGGTCCTCAAGTGCACCCCTTCGACTGAATTCAAACTTCCTTATTTGTTCCATGAAGTTTGGATTCAGTCAAAGGACTGCACTTGAGGACCTAGAGAGCCACATGTGACCTGGAAGCTTCAGGTTCCTGTAGTGGTAATGGGAATTTGAAGATCTTCCCTGCCCCTTAATAAACCTAAGGAAATTTGAAGATTTCCACTCCCCCTTTGAAAATAAACTCTGCCTGCTAATAGGCTGAATGCAATCACATGGAGCCTGTGGTGGGAGGGGTTTGCTGAAGAGTGGAGCAAAACCCCCAGGAAGCTCCAGGGATTTCTGACTTTGATTTAATTTCTGACTTTCCTGCCTTTTTAACCTTTTGCCCATCCTGTCATCTAGTGACTTCAGGAAGAGGAGAGGACATGTCTCAGGGAGCAGTCAGGCTTGTGAGTAAATATTGGTTTGTGGGAAGGGATGGTGTGGATCTCTGTGCTGTTGGGGCTTATTAACTTCTTTGCTACTATGATGGAATTGGCTTACTGGTTTTGGAATTTGGTTTTCTGGTGTCTGAATAAACATTTTGCTTCTGTCTTTTATATGGAGAGTCTGTTATATTTTGCAATTGAGCACCATGCAGGTATATTTATAGTAAGTGTAGGCACTGTGAATGTTGCATTGGCACTATAGTTCCCCACCCCTTCGAATCTATGGAAAGAGTAGGGAATATTAGTCAAAGAATAGAGATAGAGGGAGAGAGGAAGGCAGATCCAGGGAAAAGAGGAACCTAGTTATAGGACCCTGGGAGAAGCAGCTTGAGGATGGATGAGGAAACAGGGCAGGACTAGAGGTCAAACACAAATCATAAAAACAGTGATTTTCCAACTGCTGTGGCAGAGGACGCACCCTCCTCATTCCTATAATTTAGGCGTCCTAGAACAAACCATAGTCATCTCACCTTAGTTTCTCCTCTGGCAGGATCAGAGTAGGACAATGCTATTCATAATCACAGAGACATACAGAGAGAGACCCAGACACAGAGACATAAAGAAAGAGACAGAAAGGTAGAGAAAGAGATGGAGAAGGGAAGAGAAGGGAAAAGAACAGAATGGAATGGAAGGTAATCTGTGAACTGTATATCAGTGAGTTTAACTTCAATTACTAAGAAAATTCTAGAACATATTAGAGACAGAGTTAGTGAAAGGAAGTAGTGTTCATAAAGAAACAGGATGACATCATCAAAGCAAGGCCACACTTTTGACAAGATTACCAAATTGGTAGATCTGGAGCCTGCTATAGATAGTTTGTTAGATTTCAATAAAATGCTTCATAAAAGTACGATGTTATTCTTGTGCAGAAGACAGAGAGAGATGAGCTATAGGATAGTACAATTAGCTCTATTAAGAAACTAGTTGAACAATGAGACTCAGAGCAGTCATTGATGATTGAATGTCAGCTTGGATGTAGGTCTACAGGGCAGTACCCTAGGTGCTCATGCTAGAACCTGTGCTGTTTGACATTTTTATCAATAGCTTTGCAGATGAGATGTAGCTAGGGGGAATAGCTAACTGAATGAATGACTATCAGGATGCAAAAAAAAAGATGTTAACAGCCTAGAACATTTAGCCAAGTCCATTATGATGAAACTCAAGAGAGAAAAATGTAAATATTTTAGTTAGGTTCAGTAAATCAACTTCAGAAGCATAAAATAGGGGAGATAATTTATATAATGTTGGCATTCCATATGAAAAAATTATTTAGTGGGCTGCATGTATGAGTAACAATGAGATAAGGTAGCCAATAAAGCTAGTACCATATTGGGCTGTATTGAGACACATAACTTCTTCAAATAAGTGATGATAATCTTTATATACTATGTCTTGGTCAATTTAGGTCTGGCCTTGGAATATTCAGTTCAACAATTCAAGAAATATCATGCAGTGGGGCGTCTAGGTGTCGCAGTGAGTAGAGCGCCAGCCCTGGAGTCAGAGGGACCTGAGTTCAGATCTAGCCTCAGACACTTAACACACACAAACAAAAACCTAGCTGTGTGAACTTGGGCAAGTTACTTAACCCCAATTGCCCTCCAAAAAGCAAAAAAAAAAAAATATATATATATATATATATATATATATATATATTATGCAGGGCTATTGTTACGCTCCAATGTATATAAATCTAATGAGCTAATGTATGTAGAGTACTTAGCAAAGTATAAAATAACTATATAACTACAGGAGAGATGGTATATAAATGTGAGAGTGGGTTTTTGTTTGTTGCCTTTCTTGCTTTTGTTTTTTGGAGAGGAGAAGGCAGGGCAATTAGGGTTAAGTGACTTCCCCAAGGTCACACGGCTAGTAAGTGTTAAGTGTCTGAGGCCAGATTTGAACTCAGGTCTTCCTGACTCCAGGGCTGGTACTCTATTCACTGTGCCACCTAGCCACCCCTGTTTCTTGCCTTTCTTTATATCTCTAGGATTTAGCACAGTACCTGGAACATATAGTAGATGTCTAATTAGTTGATATGATGTCTAGTTAGTTGATAGACTGAGAAAGTCAGCCTGGCATAGAGGACAAAGTGTTGCCTTGGGACCAGGAAGACCTGAGTTCTTTGCTCACCTCCGCCACTGATTTGTCTGACCCTTAACAAGACATTTATCCTCTCAATACTTAAGATCACTCTCTAAAATTATACATTGTAAGGAAAAAAGTGTACCTGCATTAGTAGGGGAATTTTCTTCATTGGCAGGCCCCTATACCAAAGAAATTAAAGATCCAGTTTCTCTTCACCCTTTCTGTCCGTTAGCTAGCAGATGCTTTTGGGAAGATGATGGTACTTAGGCTGGGAATGAAAAAGAAACTCTTGGTTAGTATGGTAAAAGTCCTGATGATGGTCTCACTTTTCTGGTTTCCAGCTCAGCTCTTGGAATCTACAGTTCACCAATTCAAGGGATATCACATAATGCACTATAAAGCCCTGTTCCTGGAGATCAGCTTTGCTTGGCTCTGGTCTATCTGCATGTGACGACTAGAGTACAAAACTGGCTCTCTTGGAAGGCTGACCAGACAGCAGCCCTCAAAATTCTCCCTCCTGCAGGAAACCTTCTCAGACACTTGGGTTGAGAGAAGGATTTTCACTTCCCATAAATCAAGGTCTAACAACTTCCCTTCCCTGTGGGATGCATCAAACTTTGTTTTTGTTCTTTTTTTTTAAGGAAGAAAACCAAAAAACTTTCACTTGTTTCTCCTAATATTGAACTATTTATTGCTTGTGTGCTATGGGTCACATTGACGTGTAAGGTCTTGAGAGCAAGAAATCTGTTGGGTAATATGTATGTTCTGTAGGATACCAGAAGATTAATCCATTACTACCCCAAATTTTCTGGAAGGAACTTGTCAGGAGACTACATTCCTTAGTATTAATCTCTCAGGTTACCTACCACCCTTATTATAAGGACTATGAAGGTTGTGATACAACAAGAGATTAAAAGAAAAAAATCAATTACATGTTTGGGTTTGGTCATCTGTTTTGGCTGTGGAAGGAGAGGATATCTCGTTGTGACCCAGTCAGAATCACAAGATATCACAAATTAAGTTTACTCAGAATAAATCTAAAGAGTACCATTCACAAGTATAGAATGAGAAAGGCATAGTTAGGCGGTACTTCATCTAAAAAATATGTGGGAGTTTTGGTGGACTGCATACTCAAGAGGAGTCAACAAAGTGACATAACATCTAAAAAAAAATTAATGAAGTCTTAGACCATATTACTGCAGCTAGATAGCACAGTGGAAAGAAGACTGGACCAGGAATCAAAAGGACTTGAGTTCAAATTCAGCCTCGGATATTTACTAACTGTATGACCCTGAAAAAATCACTTACCCTCTGTCTGCCTCAGTTTCTTCATCTGTAAAATGTGGCTAATAAAAACACCTATTTCACTTTACATACTCTCCAGGGTTATTGTGTGTGTCAAATTTGATAATATTGGTGAAGTGTTGAGCACAAGGCCTGACATAGTAATGGCTTAATAAATGCTTGTTTCCTTCCCTCCTTCCTTCCTTCCTTCCTTCCTTCCTTCCTTCCTTCCTTTCTTCCTTCCTTCCTTCCCTCCTGCCTTCCTTCCCTTTTGTTTCTTTCCTTCCCTCCTTCCTTCCCTCCTCCCCCCTTCCTTCCTTCTTTCCTTCCTTTTTGTTTCTTTCCTTCCCTCCTTCCTTCCCTCCTTCCCTCCTTCCTTCCTTCCTTCCGTATTTCTTTTCTTTCTTCCTTCTTCATTAAGAAAAGTAGTATTGAGAACCAGAGACATTGTAGTCTCATCGTAAACTACCAACACTGAACATCTGGTGCATTGTGTTCAGTTCTGAGCATTAAACTTTAAGGAAGGTCATTGACAATTTAGAGAATGAAAGAGGAGGTCAACCCTTTACTAGGCTGTGAAATCATCTCACATGATTATTGCTTGAAGAGATTAAGAATGTTTAGTCTATTAAAAAAGACACTTGGGAATGGGGTGAGAACACATCCTCCTTCTTGAAGTATTTGAAGAGCTACCCCTTAAGAAGCTGCCCCCTGAATTTGTTCTGTTTAGCCCCAGAGGGAAGAGCTAGGAGCAAGGAGAAGTTGGGGAAAGAAGGATTTAGGTTTGATGTTAATATAAAAATTTCCAATTCTTTAGAGCTGTCCAAAAGTTGAAAATCCTCGGGGCAGCTAGGTGGTGCAGTGAGTAGAGTGCTGGCCCTGGAGTCAGAAGGACCTGAGTTCGGATCCAGCCTCAGACACTTAACACACACAAACAAAAACCTAGCCGTGTGACCTTGGGCAAGTTACTTAACCCCAATTGCCCTCCAAAAAGCAAAAAGTAAAATAAAATAAAGAGACAAACAAAAGTTGAAAATCCTTCTTTTAGAATTAGCCAGGTCAAGTAAACAAGCATTTATTAAGTACTTACTCTGTGTCAGACAGCATGCCCAAGCAGTGGAAATACAAAGAAAAGACAGTCTCTACTTTCAAGGAGTTCACAGTCTAATGGGAGAGACAACATGCAAACAATTATGTACAAACAACTATGTATGAGAAAACTGAGGAAATTGAGATGATTAGGACAGCAAGAGCTTAATTGTAGGATTTGAGTGAACCATATTGACTCCATCTTGTGACTCAATTCTGAATCTAACTCAGTGCCCTTTCTATTCACTTATGTTTCTAGTAGTCCAACTTCTGTCTTCTGAGAAAAGTTTATTCAATTGTGAGAACTGGGAGAAAAACCTAATTCCATTGTTTGAACCTGGCCATGTTTGACTCAGAAACTGAACCCTTATCCTAAGTTATGCTGATCAGAAACTCAGTCAGATCCAAATACTGAGGGAAGGCATTTTCTCACAGTTGTACATGTAAAATAATCCAGATGTCTTAACTGAAAATTGGCCCCGTGCTTATCAATCAATTATTGTTTCCAAGATCCATTGATTGTTTACAAATACTTGGGGGCAAGTAGGATACCTCCTTTTCTGATTTCAGGGAATTGTACCTGTTTGCTTTCCTTCTCTCAACTTGGAAAGTCCCTAATCTTTCCTCCAGAAATCAGATTACCTAATGTTGTACTGTTTCATTTTAATTAATTGGCCTTATTTGATTAATTATTTTTAATGTATAAAAGTCTATCACCTCCTGTATTCGGGGTCCAGGCCTAAGCTAAGGAGGTCTAGTCCCGGTTTTTTGAGCAGTTGGCATATATTGCTTAATCCATGTGCTCAGCGGATTGAACTTCGGTCATTTCATCTTTCATCTGCCACATGTACAAGATAAATCATTGGTGATAATCAATAGAAGGGAGGCATTAGCATTCAGGAGGAGGCTTTGTGTAGAAGGCAAGATTTTAAATGGGACTTGAAGGAAGCCAGGGAAACCAAAAGGAAAACAAGAATAAGGAGAGAGAGAATTCCAGGCATTGGGGAAAGAGAGTGAAATTGCTAAGAGACAGAAGTTAATGAATTTCTCCTCACTTAAACTAGAAGACCACTTTTGCAGGATGTTGGGGAATTCTTGTTTAGGTACAGGTTGCACTAAATGATTTCAAGTCCCTTTCAATCCCAAAGATTCTATGATTCTGTGACCCCACTTGTGCCAAGCCCTTTCTCCAGTTCTCTGAACTGCATCTCCAATAAAACCAATGACTTTTAGGAATGATAATATGAAAGATGATTCTCAATGATCCCCTGGGAGGGTTGAATCATCCCTAATGCTTGTTCTACTCTGGAATGTCTCACTCTGAGGGGGTGAGTCAGCTATGCTGATTCTGCTGAGAAGGAAATGCATCCCTAGAGTATAGTGAATCAGGGAACCGGGAAATCTGGGCTCTCTTTCTCCAACGAAGTGGAAGAAATAATAGCATTGCTTCCTTACAAATACATCTGTCTCTCAGGCTATTGCCTTTTTGTAGCTTCTTTTTCCTTTTATAATTATGTTTGGGAATCATTTTATCTTCACTAAAGTCAAATGAATAGGAAAGTCAGGGCAGCAGGAGTTGGTTATTATCTGAAATAGATGCCAAGATTTAGAAACGGGATAGACCTCTGTGTCCTTGGACAAGTCACCTAAGCCTCTGTGGTTGCCAGGTACCTCACTTTCTAAATGAAGGTGTTGGACTCCATGGCCTCAGAGGTCCTCCAGTTTAAATCCCATGTTTTCATGGTGCAGGTCAGGAGTCTGAAGCCCAGAGAGATTTAGAGAATTACCCAAGATTACACAGGCAATTTAATAGCAAAGTTAGGATTCTAACCCAGACCTTCTGACACCAGATCTGGCATTCTTTCCACATCCCTCTCAATAGAAGTTAGCAGCTAAGTGAATAAATATATCTAGAAGAAATTCCTTGTAATTATGATAATATCCTAATAAAACAAACATAAGTATCTTAGGGTCATATTTAAGGCAAATCACTAATAGGACGGAGTCACATGTTATTCAAAGACTATCTTCCTATTCTCTAAAAATAATAAGCAGGTTTACTAGAGAACTCATTTCCCTCAGGCTTGGGGAACAGTTTTGTTGCATGTGAGAACTTCTGGGTCACGAGGCTTTTAGAATTTTTGTGTAATGCTTTGTAACCCTATTTGGAACTTACTTAATATTGACAATATATCTCTTATGCTTGGGAAGCTAGGTGGTACAGTGGAGAAATCAGTGGACTTAGAATCAGGAAGATTCTTCCTGAGTTTAAATCTGGCCTCAGACACTTACTATCTGTATGACCCTGAATAAGTTACTTAACCTTGTTTGCCTCAGTTTCTTCACTTGTAATATATCCAATATCTTTGCCAAGAAAACCCCCAAAGGGGTCGTGGAGAGTCAGACACAACTAAATCAACTTATGCTTTGCATAGGGAAGGGATTACTGTCCCAGTTTAGAAGGGAAAGCATAGAGCACCCTAGCTATTTGTTCCTAAATTAAATTTCACATTGGATTACATAGATGATAGGTTTTTTTGGTCTTCTAATGTGGAATACAGCAGTCAGGTCTAAGCTTAAAGAGAGGGTCATTGATGTTGTATTCTTTGTAAGGTGTTGAGCAGGTCTTTTACAAATGTATATCTTTTTCACTACCTCTCTTAACATTCTGCCATTAGAAATTCTTTCTTTCAATTGAAAATTGAAGGAATGTACATCAATTGAGGAATGATTGAACAAGTTGTGGTAGGTATATGATTGTGATGGAATGGTATTGTGTTATAAGAAATGACAAGCAGGAGAGTTTCAGAAAAAGCTGGAATAACTTAAATGAACTGATGCAAAATGAACAGAACCAGGAGAATATCGGACATAGTAACAGCAATGTTGTAATGATAATAAGTTGTAAAAGACTCTGATAAATACAATGATCCAAGACAACTCTGAAGAACTTAAATGCTCTCCACATTCTGAAAGAGAACTGATGAAGTCTGAATGCAGATTGAATCATATTTTTTCACTTTCTTTATTTTTCTTGCCTTTTTTTAGCAACACAGTTAATATGGAAACATGTTTTGCATGATTTCATGTGTATAATTGATATCACATCACTTGCTTTCTAAATGGGTGGAGGAGGGGTGGAAAGGAGGAGGGGAATTTGAAACTCAAAAAAATTTTAAATGAACATGAGAAATAAATAAATCATTTCAAAAAAAGAAATTCTTTTATTTTGAAAAGTATCCTGTTTCTTGGTATATCTAATAAAATATCTAATAAGGGTATTCTGTTTCTTAGAATATCTAATAAAAATAGCATTGTGATCTTCCTTGGTCTCAGTTTCCTCTTCTTTAAGATAAAGGATTTAGACTATATAATATCTCAGATTTCTTCCAGCTCCAGATTTATGGTCCTAAAGCCTAATCCTAAATTGGATGTATATATGTAGGAGGTTGGGGGTGGGACAGAAGACTAAAAGCAAAAGAGAAAAGAAAGAGAAGTCTAGGTTATGAGGAAAGTTACCAAAAAAGACAACTAACAGAGTAGCAAAGGTGAAATTGTCTACCTGACCAGTTTAACAAGGCAGAGATACATGATAGTATCCTCTGTTCTATCCTGACACAATGATGGAACAGCAAAGTTGGTTATCAGAATTGCTACCTCTATCATTTATTTACAAAGAAAGAATTAGAAACAGAAACAGAGGGGAGTATGAAGAATGGAAAAGAGATGAATGAGGAAAAAGACAGAGAGACAGAGACAGTGAGAGAAAGACAGACAGAAAGAATGGAAAAAATATAATGAAGCGTTACTCCTTTTCCTTTATTTTATCTTGCCATATGTTATACTAAGCACAGATGTAGTTTTTCCAAGGAATTGTGCAAGAGATGAATAAATGCTGCCCCCTTGTGGAACTTTGGCAGATATAAAAAGAATGATCTGTTTATCAGAAACAAAATTTAGTTACATTAAGTTTTGAGTTGCTGAGGATCTTGCAATCTCATTAAGAAGGCCCTGTAGTATTCTGCAGGTCTGATGCAATCATTATGGTGCTATCCACGAATTGGACTTCACCATCTATAAGTAATCACATTTCTACTTTGATTCTGTACAGGACATCTTCCATGAGAATGGTGAATGCTTTGAAACATATCTCACAGTTTCATCATTTTTTTTTTGCTTGCTATTAATAATCAGAGGGATAATTGAACACATTTTTCTTTGTGGTTACATCTATCAGGTAATTGTATATGATCTCAACATTTCCACAGGAGATAATTTGTTAGAAGAGGGCCTTTTTAAAGTTGTATTTTGCTGTAGAAAGTTTGGAGGATGAATGAACATCAGAAGGAAATCTAATTAATTCTTGTGTTCTTAAACGTTTCAGTTAATTTTGTAACTTTGAAGATGTTCTCTTCTGTAGATAATAATCTTCAAATGCCTGCCTGCTCCCTTTTCATATTTCATTACCCTTGATACTTATATAAACTAATCTCATGAAGATTATATGGCAATTAAGATGTAGGCATTTTTGTTAGTAGCCGCTGAACCATTTTTCCCATGATTTCTTATACAAAGCCCTACTCCAATGCAATTTGGGGTAGTGGAGGTGACCTTGGGTTCTCAGAAGCTATGTGAGTGAAATATAAACTCTGGAAAGATCTACTATGTTGGAAAGATTGATGATATGGTCCCAATAACAGAGTGTGTCTGTTTTTGTGGCCTAGTCCAGTAAGTACAGAGAAGCTTTTCAATAGGAGATTGAACATTTAATGATAAAATTCCATGACAACGACATCTCGTGAAACAATGAAATAATGAAAAAACAAAATAGTATTCATCCTTGTATATTTTCTTCTGTCCATGCAATGACAGTGGCTCAGCGTTAGGAAAGGATAAAGATGTAGGAACCACATGGCTGTTAGACAATTCATAAATATTCATTTAATTGATACTTAAATGTGTAATCCTTTTTTTTTTTTTTTGCTTTTTGGAGGGGCAATTGGAGTTAAGTGACTTGCCCAAGATCACTAGGCTAGTTTTATGTTAAGTGTTTGAGGCCGGATTTGAACTCAGATCCTCCTGACTCCAGGGCCAGTGGTCTATTCACTGCACCATCTAGCCATCCCTATAATCCTTTTCCAATAGCCAATCTGCAAACAAACATTCATTAAATGTCTATTATGTGCCAAGCACTGTGCTAAGTGCTAGGGATGAAAAGAAAGATAAAACATGGTACCTGCTCTCAAGGAACTCACAGTCTAATGGAGGAGACCAAATGCAAATGACTATATACAATCAAGATACATACATAATATATTGGAGATAATCAGTAGAAGGAAGGCAGTAATATTAAGGTTATTGGGAAAAGCTTCTTGCAGAAGTTGAGATTCTAGCTAGGACTTCTAAGAAGATGAGGAGGTAAAGAGTTCTAGTCATAGGATACAGTCAGTGAAAATGCCTGGAGTCATGCCAGAGAATGGATATACTACTGGAAGAATTGAATGATATCAGTCTTGACAAGCTTGCTATAGAAGAAGGCAGAAGACAAAATGAGGTTGCAGCTAAGTCAGAAAATGATTCGCCGATTTACCTTGGAGAGACAAATAAAGGATGTGACAGGTTTGTTTTTATTGCTCATCTAAAGATTACAAGAAACATTTCATGGAACACTTGGTCATCTCTGTTTGTAATATTCTTGATAAGTATTTGCAAAAAGGTTACCATGATGATCAAAGATTTAGAGCTGAAGCCAAGGGATTCACCTAATACAACCCCTTCATTTTACAGATTAGGAATCTGAGGTCCAGAATTTTGTGTTCCACAGTGAAGATTTGAGCCCATTTCCTCAGGCTCCAAACCATCACTGTATTGTATTATATTGTACTATGCTACTCTAAATGCTATAAATCTGATACAGGGCTATAACTCAGCATAATTCCTATACAGGAACCAAAATTAGAAGATAAAGAGATAGAGGAATTCTGCAAAGAACATACCTTCCCAATTAAATCAATATAGCATTCAATACTATATAACTTCAAGAGTAGGAATATCACAGGATGACAAAATATATATATATATTGGTTAAGATGGTTTAAGAGTAAGAAATGAGAAAGGTCAAGTTCTTACAGACCATACAAAAAAGTATGTCTATACAGCATGTATTTGCTTCAAGAAGAGAGTTGCCAAGGCCCCAGACATGGAAAGCATCGGAAACCATGGAAAACAAATGATATTGATTATATTCTAAAATTTTGCAAACTACTGCTGAGAGCCAACGCTCACATAGGAATCATTTCCAAATAAGTGATGAGTGTACAATGAATTCAATACTGAATAAGGATAAAAAAATAAGATGGAGTAGACTCTTGAGGAAAGAATCTGATCTATTTAAATGACCTATTAAAGCCAAAAAGGGAGTATGAACAAAAGAACATACATTTACACAGATTATCGCCAATTCTCAAGGAAGATTAACTCCTAAAGTCATGCTGAGAAGGATGCCTAAAGGGGGTAGAAACCATCGAGGCCAGAAAACTCTTGTCTTCTCGGCAAGCCGAGAGATAGGGTAGCCAAGAATAGTCCTGGTGAAGAATATAAACTCATTTGTAAAATCTTATGGAGGAGGATAGTGGAAAATCACGAATCAAATGGCTCCATAAAACAATATGTACAGTGGAAGAACAAAACCAGTTGATAGAAAATTTTTTGAAGGTAAGCCTCATCATTGCCAAAGCATTCAAAGATAAAACTGGAAGAACAACAGATGGATGAAAAAGGGGGGGAGGGGTCTGACAGGCTTTCTATATCTTATCCATCAATGGGGCACCACTTTGGGACTGTAACATCAGAGACCGGAGAAAGGTCATCAGGAAGTAGAAAAGGAAATAAAATGAAAATGGAAATGTCAGGTTGACTGGACCAAATGCACGCAGAATTGGCCCGTGTTGAAGACAAAACAATTTTGAGCGGATTAATATATTGATTCTAAATATAAATGAAAGAGGGGATAGTGTCTAATGTTTTGAAAAAAAAAATTGGGTCCTTATTTACTCACCTGTCATAATCAAGGGAATATTAACAACTACTGACCCACATTCCCATTTTTCTATCTATATAAAATCTTCATGAGAATAATTTACATTGTAATAAAATTATTCTTGATGAATGCACAAGAGGGCGCTTGCACAAACAATATTCTAAAGCACTTTACATCTTTTTTATAGTCCTCTTAACATTCCAAAACTATTCTGAACATACTCCAGCCATCATTTTTAATTCTCCCTCCCCATTACTCTGACCAGACTTTTGGACTCTAAATTCTGATAGATGAACACTTGTTTTATCTTGCTGGAACCAAACTCCCACATCACTTCTTGGACACCATTTCCAAACCATATTACTTTGCATGCACTGCCCCACCATTCCCCTACCCTTCCCCAATACACCTTGTTGCTTTCCAGCTCCTCTGAGTATATGTTGTCTTCTCCCATTAATATGTAAGCATCTTGAAGTCAGAGGGGTGTTTTGTTTGCTTCTAGCTGTATGTACAGCATTTAGCGCACAGTAAACAAACAATAAATGCTCTACCTACCCATCCATCTACCTAAAAGGTGGGAAGAATGTGAAACCTGCTGTGGTTTAATCATTGTTAAAAGGGAAAAAAAGGATTTGATTCCATAAAACAAACCCCTGTTTCATGGCCTCATCTACAACAAAGTCTCCTCCATATATGTGCCATAATCATAGAGGATTTTTTTAAAAGTATAACAACAGAGGTAACTTTGATACGCTTTGATTATCAATCTAACATCAACTTCAATTGCATATGACACAAAGACTATAGCTACTCTTATCTCCCCTCCAATCCTGGTTAGAACTTTGGACTCTGATAGGTGAGATTTTGGTCTTACCTTGCCTGGAACCAAATTCCCACATCACTTCTTGGTCACCATTTCTAAATCATGCTAACCTGCATGAGTTGCCCCCAAACAAACATCTTGTTGCTTTCCAGCTGTCCTGCATGCATTGTCATCTCCCACTGATATGTGAGCTTCTTGAAGGCTGAGGGTTGTCTTGCTTACATCTATGTGTATTTTCTAGCACTTATCACATTCCCTACCATATAGTAAACACTTAATAAGTGCTCTGTTTCTGTCATCTGTCTGTCTGTCTGTCTATTCATCCACCCATCTATTTAAAAGGTGCAAAGAATGCAAATGTTTTGTGATTTGATGACCATAAAAAAGCATTTTATTCCTCAAAGCAAAGCATTATCTCATAGCCTCATCTCTAAAAAAATCTCCTCCCTATATGTGCTGTAATTACAGAGGATTTTTTGAAAAGTTTAACAACAGAGAAAACTTTGATACTCTTGTGATTATCAATCTAACATCAGCTTCAATAGCATATGCTACAAAGACCATGTATTACCTTCCCCTTAACCTTGCCCAGAACTCTGGACTCTGATCTGGGCCACCAGGTTCTGATAAGATTTTGTCTGATCTTGCCCATAAGCAAACTTTTACATCAATGCTTGGCCACCATTTCCAAACCATATTACCTTGCATGTACTATCTATTCCTGCCCCCCCCCCCCCACCACATACACATACCTTATTGCTTCTTTAAGAAGTAAAATTATCTTAAGAGACTCATTCTGGAAGGCTGTTACCTATCAAAGATGAAGAAGGACTGAAGTACAGAGGTGAGGATAAAGAGTACTTTCCTGTGAAAACTGTTTTAACCCTTTATCTTGTGAAGAAACATGAAGAGAATTCCTGAGAAAAGACTTTAATTCACATTTTAAGAGAACTGAATGTTAAGACTCTCCAGAATTGAGGATAGTTAGCAATTGTGAAATGTGACTTAGGCTTTGATCTTTCACGTAGGTGATACATTGTAAAAAAATGTTATATAAGACGATAAATTATGGATGACCTGTCATCTGTACCTTTGGAGTAAGTGGCTACACTGGATCACAGAATCATAGCACTAAAAATTTAGAATTGGAAGGACTCTTAGAGGGCATTTGTCTGATTTGTCTGACTGCATCCTTACAGGAAACTAAGGTTAACAAATCTATTTCAATGTTGAAGTATCAATCCTTTTCATTCTTTTGGTATATGTACATATCTCTTTTGGATGTCTTGAAATTCCACCCCTTAGTGCCTTCAAGATGAATATTTTATACATATATGTATATGTATATATATGTGTGTGTATATATATGTATATATGTGTGTGTATATATGTGTATATATACACAATTACATATATAAAATACAAAAATATAATAATATAATAAAATCCAGTTTATAATCCTAATGTCATGTTCTTAAGTGCCATTTCCACTTCTTCACATGCACAGACTAATGTATTAGATGTAGTTCTTCCTTCATCAGAGATAAGCTATACACATTGCTATGGCAACACTGTAAAGTCTGCTCCATTATGTAATAATTTGTCATCCTTCCAGTTTCATCAACAAATGTTATTTAAAAATATTATAGATGAATTTTGTTTTTTTCAACAAAATTGCTTACCATAAACATGTTGCTTTTCAAAAATGCATTTAAAACTGATACAGCAACTGACTGACCACAATATATAACATTATTCATTTCTAGTTCAACACTTATTTATACAGAGGAAGGAAGTGTTCCAATATTAGTCATCTGGAACCAACGTAAGTTTCTATGTTTGATCTGAATTTTGTTGTCTTTTGGTTTTGCCTTCATTTACATTACTCCAATGCAATATACATTATTGTAGTCTTAATTTACATAATTATAGTCATTTTGTATATTGTTCTCCTGGTATTGTTTACCTTACCCTGTGTGAACACATACAAATGTTCCCATGACTTTTTGGAATTCCTCTTATTTATAGTTTCTTTGCAATCATATACTATAGTTTGTTTAGCTACTCCCCAGTTGATGGTCCCACATACTTTGTGTCCAGATTTTTGCTACTATGAAAACTGCTCCTGTGAGTATTTGGGGAAATAAAAGGCTTATCCGCTGGCATTGATCTCCTTGCATTACATACCCAGTAGCAAGATCATTGTATCAAAAGGGTTTGAGTGGCTTGGTAAATGTTTTTCACCTAGCATTAAGTTATTTTATAAACTGGTTGAATCAATTCATAGCTCTACAAATAAGAGGATTGACCTAAATTGCCATAATTATTCCAAAAGTGACTATTTTCATTTTTAACACGTTTCCTAATTTATAGGAGGTAAGGTGATACTTTTGGAGATGCTTTAATTTGCATTTCTCTCACAACTGATTTGGAATATCTTTTATAAGGTCATTGATAATTTGCATTCCTTCTTTTGGAAACCATTTCCTTATACTCTTTGACTAGTCTATTCATCATAAATTTTTTCAAATTGTATGCTGACTTGGTTTAGAATATCTTGTCAAGTTCTTGGTAGAGTTCCTCTGTCTCTTCTGGAAAATATCCTTTTTTTTAACTCTGTCAACATCTACGTCTTCTTTCAAAGCTCAGCCCAGGAGCTACGTCCTTTGTGAAACCTTCTTTGATCACTCTCTACCTCCTTATATTATCAAATTTCTTATCATGGTATGGGAGCATCATCCAAGTAAATTATAAGCTCCTTTAGGGCAAGGACTGTTGTATTTTTTCCTTTATATATTCAATCCCTAGCTCAGTGTTTTGAACATAGTAAATATTTAATAAATATTGGTGGGACTGACTTCAATCCTTCATCTACTGCAACAGATAATGCACGTGTTTACAATGACCTTTTGGCATGTGCTTATCATGAGCACAAGGCAAAATAGAGCAGTGTCCCATGAAATGTTTTTTCTTGCCTTCATCTAAGTCAGGTGTCAGTAAACTACAGTCCACAGACCAAATCTAGCCCACTGCCTATTTTTGTATGGTCCACAAGCTGAGTGGTTTAAAATATAAAAACTCTTCTTAGTTCTTAGGCTGTACAAAAACAGACTATGAGCTTGATTTGGCTCAGGGGTAGTAGTTTGCTAGTCTATGTTGTAAACAATGAAATCAACCCCCTATTTGCTTTTTCAAGAACAAAATAATAATAATAATAATATTTATATAGCCAGAGACTATGCTAAGTGTGTGCCTGGTACTATTCTATAAATGCTGTATAATTATTATCTCATTTTATCCTCACACCAACTCCAGGAGGTGGGTGTTATTATTATCACTATTTTACAGATGAGGAAACTGAAACAGAGATTAAGTGACTTGCCCACAGTCACACAGCTAGTAAGTGTCTGAGGCTGGATTTGAACTCAGGTCTTGATTCCAGGCCCGGTGTTCTGTCCAATGTGCCACCTACCTGTAAACTATTCATCCATTTAGCTGGAATTAATTCATGTCTTCAAGTTTCATTTATAGCAAGAATGCCAAATTGATTTAACTGGATTCCTCTAGTATGCTATCAACTTGATATTCATTGGACTAAGATCTCATATTTAGAGTAGAAAGAGTCAAAATCATTTAAAAGTAATCTACAAATCTTAGTACCCTCTTTCCTTTTCCAGCACTCTGCCATATTTACTGCAGAAGGAGAAGGATGCATTGGACATAGGGCCATTTTATTTTTACCCCTTCATCAATTGCCTTAGCCAAAGTATTAATTACCTAGTGGTTATCCAGGTGATATTCTTAGTTAGCCTTTATGTTCTTAGCTGGATTGGTCCTTGGGTACCAATCAGTATGTTACCATGACAGTACTCAAAAGCCTTCTAGCTTAAGAGAAACTGACAAAATCTTTATTTTTCTGACTTTGTCTTCAAGAGTCTAGGCTCATATCCATGCCAATATAAAGCTAAACAGAATTTTTTTGCCTTTTTTTTGGAGGGTAATTGGGGTTAAGTGACTTGCCCAAGGTCACATGGCTAATTTTTGTGTTAAGTGTCTGAGGCAGGATTTGAACTCAGGTTGTCTTGACTCTAGTGCTCTATTCACTGGGCCACCTAGCCGCCCCAAAAACTGTAAGAATTTTACAGGTGTTTGTAATACCAAAGCGTGAGGCATGGTGAATAGATTTAGAGTGAGAAGAGCCCTGGGTTCAAATTTTACCCTTGACATTTACTAGCTTTGTGACTATTAACAAGTCACTTAATCTCTCTGAAGCCCCAGCTTCTTCATCTACAAAATGGAGATAATAGCACATGTAATACCTTACAAGTTAGTTGTGAAGACATAGTAAAATTATGTTTGTGAGAAAGCTTTGCAAACTGTAAAGGTATTATAATTGCTGTTGCTATATTATTATTATTATAGACAGGTGGTGATGAAATACACACAGAATTTAGCACCTGACATTTGAACCAGTGAGCCCCAGGCTGTTCTATAAGCAAGCACAGAAACCCTAATTAGAGGTGCTTCCTGAGTAGAGAACAACTTGCGGCTGCTAATTAGACACCTGCTGTAAATGTCATCCAGAATGGCCTGGGGATAGACACAGTCTCTGGAGAAACAGAATTGATTACTGGGAACCTTACCCTCCTTGTGACAAAAGTTCCACACTCTACAGCCAAAGGCTCTTCTGAGAGTTCCAAGTCCTAAGGAGTGGGTCCATCAGTGGCATCAGTAGTAGGGTAGAACAGGGTAGCAGTGGGGCATTCTGAACAATCATAAACTGATGGGGCTCACCAGAGGGTGCCCACCTCACCCAGAGCTCACCTTCCTTTGCATTTGCCTGCTTCCCCTGGATAAAATGGGGATTCTCCGTTTTTGCCACTGGGTAAGTTCTTGCCACAGGGTAAGGTCAGAAACCCAGCATGTGTCTGTGTCAAAAACATTTTTAACCATAGTTGAGGCACAGTGGAGTTTGAAATTTCATGAAATTAAAGTTATGCCACTTCCCATAAGAAATGAATGATGGCATAAAACTCTCTCTCTCTCTCTCTCTCTCTCTCTCTCTCTCTCTCTCTCTCTCTCTGTCTCTCTCTCCATCTATTTATCATAATTTTTAGATAGATAGAAAGATAGACACGAGTATATGTGTGTATATGTATATATGTATGTATGTATGTATGTATGTATGTATGTATTCATGGTGTGGTTCTTTAAAGTTTGCAGAGCAATTTAAATCTACTATCTCATCAGAAACATACAACAACCCTGTGAGATATTTGCCACAGGCATTATTATTCCCATTTTGGGGTGAGGCAGCTAAGACTAGAAGAGATTAAGTATGGCTCATGATCACATAGCTAGCAAATGTCTGATGAAATTTAATGCCAGGTCGAGCATGACACCAAGTACAGAACTTTAACAATTATGCCACAGTGGCAGATAAGAGAAAAATATTCCCTGAGGGAGAAGTGATTTCAAGGAGGAAACGCCAAGGAATGTTCTTAGCAAAAGTCAAGTTTTGGTCATTTTGAAGGGCAATTAAGTGGACCAAGTATTAAAAGATTAATGATATTTTCTGGCTTCACCAATGTGAGACTTCTATGTGCTGTCACAAAAGCCGCACGTCCTCCACAAGCTTTCTGCCACTATTTTTCTTCATTGGCCCCTTTCCTGAGCTCCTATGGCACCTTTCTCTATCACTCATTTTTAGCACTCAATTATATGCATTGCATTGCTTGCTACCTGTTTCTTTTGAATTTGTCTTGTCTCAGATCAGGCTCTGAATGTTAGAATGCAGAATTGGATTCCACGTGATCTGGGCAAGATAATGAATATGCTGGGAGAACAAAAGGATATGAGGGAAAAGCCCTCTCCTGAGAGCCAGTAGACTCGAATTCTAGTCCTCTACCATCTAGTTCACAGGATGTTGCAGTGGAAATTATGCTGGATTTGGAATCAGGGCTATGCATTTAAATCCTAGTACTATATAACCTTGGGCAAGTAATTTCATGTTTCTTGGTCTGAACATTTTTTTTTTATTTTTAGAATAAGCAGGAAGCAAGGTTGGACTTTAATGACTGCAAAAGACATGTCTAGCTCAAAATCTTAGCTATGACTGCTAAGGTAACTTCCAGTTCTAAGTCTTTGATGATCTTGATGATATTCTTAGAAATAAATCTTGCCCAACCAGATCTGTCTTTTCCCTCTTTTTGTATTCCCAGCATTTATCAGTGTCTAATACATAGTAGGTGCTTAATAAATGTTTATTGATTGATTGTTCATTCTGTGACACTGACTAAAAAGTTTTTTTTTTTAAATATTCAATGCAGGAAGTGCTAGAGAACAACTGGAATTTCCTGAATTTGGAGAGAGGGATGCAGGAGAGTGATGATATAATCAGACCTGTGCCTTAGAAAGATGACTTTGGCTATGACTTAGTGGAGGAGGGACTGGAGTCTGGAGGAACTTGTGAAGAGAAACCTACATGCAAACTATTGCAATAAAACAGAGGTGGGGTGATGAGGGCCCATACCAGGGTAGTGGTAGTATCCAAGGAAAGAAGGGGCCATATCTGAGAGATGCTATGAAGGTAAAAACAATAGGACTTGACCACTGATTAAGTAGCATCAAGGATGACACGTAAGTGCAAGCCTGGGTGACTGGGGAGGGTAATGATAGCCTCAACAGTGATAGGAAAGTAAGAAGTGGGGAGGGTTTGGGGGAAATACAAGGAGCTTAGTTTTTGGACATGCTGAGTTTCAGATGTCCATAGGGCATCCAGTTGGAGATGTCTAAAAGGCAGGTGGTAAGTTAGAGTAGACATCAAGAGAGATGAGGGCTAGATAAGTACATCTGAGAGTCACCTGGATAGAGATGATAATTGAATCTGTCAAGGAGCCACCTGAACTTGTTTTCTTGAGTTGTCATATTTTCCAGAAACACTGAACTTGGAGTACACAGGAGGCCCAGAAAGAGTCAAGGATGAAGGCCCCTGAGCGGACATAATTTGCTACTTTCAACTCTAGCATGAACTTTCCACGTGCCCTTGAAGACAAATCAGCCACAAACCTGGCCCCATTCAGTCTATCACAGATTGATCAACTGTTTATGCAGCTGAGACCCTTTCAGATGAGCAGAACACCCTCTCTCCAAGGTTCAGCAGTTCTGAGGTGGGGAGGTCCTGACCTCCTTCTCCCTCTCACTCTCTATCCTATGCCATTCCCATTTAGGAGGGGGTTTCCTTTCTCTTCTCCCATAAGACCTTCCCTTTCTATTGTAATCCTTAAATACCTGTAATGTTAAGGGAATTTGAAGATCTTCCCTGCCCTTTCATACGCACACTGAGCCCTGGCCCAGAGCTAATCAGGCTCTGGGCTAGGGAGTTTTCAAGTAAGTGGTGGGACATAAGCAGCTCCTTGGCACTTAGTTAATCAGATTTCAAGTCTTTGTTATATATTCTGAGAGCCTGGTGTTTTGCTTTGGGGGTTTGCTTATGAGAAGGATCTTTTGATTTCTTGGTTGAGACTCTGAGTTCAGAACCTCTGGACTCCTTAGATGTCTGTGCTCCCTCATTCCAGTGATGTATGTAAAATGTATAATAATATTGCTTTATTCAGACAGTTGGAGCCCTATCCGTTGATCTTTGTGGTAATTTCTCTGCTTATATTTTCTCTGTTTGTATTTTCTCCAAATTCTGGGTTCTGAACTAATTAAAAGTAAGACTATTAACCCCTTTTTGAGCAGTCTTTTCTTTAAAAGCAGATCAAAGAACTCGTGCTAGCAGTCCATCCTGGATGAACTAGGGTGCTTGCTATTATAATACCCAAGACCTTGCCTGTATCACTGGCCTCCTCTATACTCTGTATAAAAGGGGATCCAGCATGCATGTCTTTCTGCTTTCTCTTATAATTAAATAAGTTACTATTCAAGCCTTTGGGAGTTGTGACTGTTGGTTGATAAATCCATTTTGACATCACCAAGTGAAATAAAATACAACAGTGATGTCAAGTCCAAATAGAAACAGGGTCACTAATCCATAGATATGAATCTCTGTGGGCTGTACATTGATTTAGTTTTAAAATATAACATTATCTATGTTTCATTGTATTTTTATTTATTTTGTTAAATATTTCTCAATTACCTTTTAATCTGGCCTGGTCTACTCTCAGGAGTGTTAGGGGACTTATGTAGCCTATGAGCCATGTGCTAAAGAGAGAGAAAAGAAGAAAATCCAGGCCAGACCCTTTAGGGACCAACGACATCTCTTCAATCATCTCCACAAGAATAATATGAGATACCTTTCTAAAGCTTTACTAAAAAGTATGCTCCTCATTAACTAGTTTAGTAATTTGGGGGCATGAGGAGGGAAGAAATTACATACATAGACTGTACTAGATGGTCACTAAGGTCCTTCTTAACTTTCAGATTTCTGATTCTGTGACCTGTTTTAGCTATAAAATACTTTGATTCTTCATGATTGGCCTCATTCATAGTAGAAGTGCAATTCAGTGAGAATGTCATAATGGTACTGCTTGGAGGAGTGTCATCTCCTATGTGTTCTTGGTATTTATAGACATGTTCCAATTTCCTTGACATTTCCTCTTGCTATTTTCATATTTCCCAGACTACCATAGTGTGATTAGCTAATGAAGTATGTGTCTTAACTTCACAAAACTTTACAAAAGAGACTGAGATTCATTCTTTGTGTTAGGGTTGTCAGTCAACTATATTTATATAATGCGCTTTGTTGAGCTAAGTGCATGGTCTGAGATATTACTTCAGGCTTACATGTTTGTAGTAATACTTACTTGAGAGGTGGGGTGGTAGGAAAGAAAGGAAGCAAGAGAATTACAGAGCAAATGATAATGATGGTACCTCCCCTTTAGGACTGTGCAATCTGGGGGGAGAGAATAAGCATTTATATAGTACTTATTATGTGTCAGACACTGTACAAATATTATCTTATTTGATCCTCACAATAACCCCTAAGAGGTAGGTGCTATTAATATTCTGATTTCATACTAGAGGAAAATAAGGCAGATAGAGGTTAAATGACTTGCCAAGGGTCATGGAGGTAATAAGTGTCTGAGGTTGGATTTGAATTCAGGTCTTCCTGCCTCCAGGCCCAGCACTCTATTCACTCTATCACCTAATATCCTACATTGTGCAGTGGAAAGAGCTGGCCCTGTAGTCAAGGGGACGTAAGTTCAAATCCAGCCTCAGACACTTACCTGGGCAAGTCACTTAACCCTGGTTACCTCAGTTTCTTATCTGTAAAATAAGCTGAAGAAGGAAATAACAAAACGCTTCAGTACCTTTGGGGTCACAAGGAGTCAGACATAACTAATTGACTAAACAACAACTAGCTTACTCTAATAACTGAGACAGAGCATGAATCTTTGTTAATTCTTTTGTTATTGTTGTTCAGCCATGTCCGACTCTTTGTGACCCCATCGAAGATTTTCTTGACAAAGATACTGTAGTGGTTCACCATTTCCTTCTCCAGCTCATTTTACAGATGAAGAAACTGAGGTAAACAGGGTAAAGTGACTTTGCCCAGAACCATAAAACTGGTAAGTGTCTGAGGCCATATCTGAACTTGAGTTGTCCTGACTCTAGGGCTGATGCTCTATTCACTTTGCCCCCTTAGTTGCTCTTGTAATTTCTTTACTGAAGAGATATGATCCTTGTTATCTCTCCAGGGGGATATAAACAATAAGCCCTACGGGCCACATCATAATTCTTTGATTTCTTCCATGAACAAAAAAGAGGTTATTCCTTAAAGAGCTAGATTACTCCCCCCCCCCCGTCTTGGAAACAATGAGTTCCAACACCTAATTGTGTAAATTCTGGGGATCATAGTCCCAGACAGATAGTTCTATTTTTCTGGCCACCCTAGGAGAGATAGAGAGAGACTCTTATCTAAGTGTGTGCATGAGACAGAGAGGGTCAGAAGAAAACACTGACACAGCAGATTCAAAGAAAAAGGTGCAGAAGCAATAGCAAACAAATATAATTGGTAACTTCTATTGGCTTCTTCCAAGTTTACAAGAGTGATGATGGGCTGTGGTCTGTAAACTGGATAGGGACAGACTCTATAGTAGCTTCTTTGAATGGGGACTAAGACTGTGGTATTAAGGCAACTTGAGGTCTCTTCTATATCAAAACCTCTGTCTTTCAAAGAAAGGAAGGTGTTTGGAATGATCTCTTGGAGTGTTTAATCCCCTCTCCTTCCCAGAATCACAGCTATGGTATTTGCATTGACTCTTAATTGTGAAGGGGGTGGAGGGAGGGCTATAATTGAGTAGGTTAGTGAATGGCTAGGATTAATATGGAAAGGAAGACAAAGTCTGACCTCATAGTCTAAAAACAGCTAGACTTTTTTTTTCCTTTATAATCTTTTGAGGGCTCTGAGCTACAGCAGAAAAATGTTATGATTTTGATTGCTGATAATTTTTAATAAAATCCCCAAAGAGCAGGTGGGAATATGTATGGTACATTGTCTTCCCCCATTGTTTTTTCTTCAAACATGTTTGTGTGGTAAGAGTGGTGACAGGTATTCTGCCTGGTGGGAAGCAAAAGGTGTGGCCTAAAAGGTGAATCCATTCCCCCAGATACAAAAGTGGGGCCCAGAGGATGGAATAAGCACCTCTTCCCTTCTCTTTCATCCTTAAGCCTCCAACCCGGGGTGGGGGACCTTCAGCCTTGAGGCCATATGTGACCCTTTAGGTCCTCAAGTGGGGCCCTTTGACTGAATCCAAATTTCACAGAACAAATGCCCTTAATAAAAGGATTTGTTCAGTAAAACTTGGACTCAGTCAAAAGGCCACACCCAAGGCCCTAGAGGGCTACATGTGGTCTTCAGGTTGCAGGTTCCTCACCCCTGCCCTAAACCTTATCAGACTGCACTACCTCCTGATTACACAGGGCTTGAAAATGCAAAAGAACACATTTAAAATATAAATGCACGTCTCTCTGTGGCTCTCCTTTGAACACAAGGGTCCAAAGAGAAACTCTGAGAGTATAATAGATATTCCTGGAGTGGAAAGGAATTTAGACCTATTCATATGAGATTATATCTTCTTAGTTGGTAGAGTAATTGAGTATTTATTTGAGCTTGTACAATTCATAATTTGCTGTTTACCCATCCATTAGCCTCTTACTTCACATGGTGACCAAGATCTATTTGGAAAAGATAAGAGCTAAGTTTCTTCTATTTGCTTTTAAGTTCTGAGGAAATGAACAGGCTTTGATGCTACAAGAGTATCAGAAGACTAAGCAAACATAGAGTTCAGTATTGTAATCAAATAAAACTTTAGGAAAATTGTCAAATCATAAGCACCTTGAGAAGAGGTCATATTTATCACTGTCTTTTCCTCTGCAGATTGCCTGTAATATAGAAGAGCATGTAATAGATGCTTTTTAAATTTGAATGTGAAATTTTTAAAAAATTGCACACTAATGATATGCATAATAATTATTGTGCTGATGGTAATTATCCATAAATCATAAAGCAATTTTCATAAATCAGCATAATCACTGACTTTTACATAGCCAAACCAAGTCTTTAGATTTTTGTATTTGTGGAAATTTTAGTATCTATAAAGAAACATAAATGTTCCTTGTTTTCTCTGATTCCATATATGGTTTTATGTATAAGATAGCTAGTTGGCACAGTGAATAGAATATGGAGTCAGGAAGACCAAGATTCAAATCCGGTCTCAGATACTTATTAACTGTGTATGACTTTAAGCAAGGTTCTTAATCTTCGATTGCTTTAGTTTCTTCAAACATAAAGTGGATATTATACCTCCCAGGACTCTTGTAATGATCAAAGAAGATAGTATTTGTGAAAGGCTTAGCACAGTGATTGGTACATAGAACGTGCTCAGATTCTGGTTTCCTTCCATCCTTTTATCTTCACTGAATACTTTTATCACATGCACACACACACACACACACACACACACACACACACACACTAATATACATTCATTAAAAGGAAGAAGTTACTGGATCTGATTTCCCAATAGTCAAGAGATGATGATTCCTTAGCTTCTGAACATTTTCCCCAATTCTCTTCCCTCCTATTCTTTTTGCCTGAAAGATCCTCACATACACACACACACACACACACACACACACACACACACACACACACACACCCCTAGTTGGTGCCTGCGTTCCACCCTCCATTCTAAAAGGTTGACTATAAGAATTCTGAGTGCTAGAGAGCTTGAGGTAAAACTTCTGGGGTATAAACTATGTGAATGGTCAGCCCAGCAAGATCACTATTCCCTGAGAGGGATAGTGAATGAATAAATGAACAGGGGGAGGAAAGCAGCATTAAGTATCTACTCTGTGCCAGGTATTGCGCTAGGTTCTAAGTACACAAGTGCTAAAACTGGGTAGTGCCTACCTTCAAGGAATTTACATTCTAAGAGACAGAGACAGAGACTGAGACAGACAGACACAGAGACAGAGAGACAAACAGAGACAGAGAGAGACAGAGAGAGAGACAGAGAGAACATACATAGGGGAGTGGTAGCCAGAAAGGGAGTTTTGATCAGAGGATTCAAAGGGATTGTGAACAGAGTCATGGGGAAGTTACTTACTTGTTCCTCCCTTTCTAGTAGCAATGGTAGTGATGATTAGATTACTTATTCTCAAAACAAAGAGGTTTGAAGACCCAGAGTAAGTAGGTGGGGAGGTATGGGAATGGATGTGCACAGAACATCAGGACAAAAACGTAGAGTGACTGGGGAAGATCCTTGAGAAGCACAGTCTGGGAATTGACTAGATATAATGGTTATGAAGGAGAGAAGGATAGATTATTATTGGAAAAGGGAGCAGGTACAGCATAGTCAAAGGTGGCTATACTACATTGGAGGGGTACAGTATGAATGGATTCCAGATCTCCAATATTTGGGAGTCTTGAAGAAGGAAAGAGAAAGAAAGTAAAGATGGGGAATGATGGGAATCAGTCAATCAGGAGAACTGTACTTAAGCAAGGTGGGTTCCTTGCCTTGGTTTTTGGTTAGGAAAAAATGGAAACATTTTTCTCCACTCTTGGTAGTTCTTTGGAATAGGTAGACTTCTAAGAAGTCAGGCTCTGGAACACTTTTACCTTAATATCAGCCTACATCTGGTATTAGGAGGGGAAGAAAGCATGAAACAATGCTTTTTCAAAACAATGAAACAATGCTTCCATCTGCCTGAAGCTGATGGAAATAAGGTGAAAACTGATTACATTTAAATTTTATACCTTTAGCATGCTGTCAGAGAAACCCATTCTCTTTCTCATTCTCATGTAGATGTGTAAACTGTCCTAGGTAATAATCTGTTTTATGGAAATAATAACTCACATTTATATGAAGCTATAGCTTCCACTGTAAGTTACTTGCAATCAGAAGCCATTTTTCTTTAACTACACACATACCTACTACCTACCCACCTAGCTAGCTGTTTACCCAACTGGAATTGTTATGAAAAAGTGCTTCGTAAGCCTTAAGACTTAGTACAGTGTCTGTACTAAGGCATTATATAAATTCTTAGTCCCTTCCTTTCTCCCTTCACATAAATATAAATTATTAATACCCTTCTAGACAAATTGTATATCTATTATCTGATGACCAGCCTAGGTAGGTTCATAGAGATACATCACCAGGTTGGTTGAAATGTGATAAAATTTTTCCCACAGCAATTCCTGAAGACTATCTACTAAGCTATAGAGGAAACACCCTCACTGATAAAGCCATAGATCTTTGAAGTATTGAAATATTATGTATGTCATTTTTTTATAATTCCTTCAAAACCTATCATACAGTTGGCACTTAATAAATGTTTATCTAATTGGTCCTAGTCCTGCCAGCTGAGGTAGAACAGAAATTTACTTCTTCTTTCATATAACAGATTCTCTCTCTCTTCTTCTTCTTCTTCTTCTTCTTTTTTTTTTTTTTTTGCTTTTTTGGAGGGGGGAAGGTAGCACAATTGGGGTTAAGTGACTTGCCCAAGGTCACACAGCTAGTTTTGTGTTAAGTGTCTCAGGCTGGATTTGAGCTCAGGTCCTCCTGACTCCAGGGCCAATGCTCTATTCACTGTGCCACCTACCCGCCCCTAGATTCTCTTTTTAAAAATTCTACTTTTCCATTTTTATTCTGAACTTAATAAAAAAGAACATTTCCATATACGTTATAGAATAGAACATGAAACTCTGACTATTATAATAGACATGCATCTATTTCTTTCCTTAAGTGTATAATAATTCAATATGTAACTTTCAAAGATGTCTTACTTTTCTGTGATTCCTTCTGACTTTCCTTTTGTTGCTCCATTCTTATTTTTTAGGAAGGAGAGATGAAACCTTATCCTTACTCACCCTTCTCATTTCCCATTAAAACAACAACAGCAGCCTGGTATTAAATATGCTTAATTATGCAAAATATATTTCCATATTGGACATGTCCAAAAATATCCTTTATTTTTGTGCCTTCATTATTCTCTTCTCCAAAATACCTGTTCCAGGATCCTTTAGCTATTCCTCAGATAACATGGTTTCAAGGCCCCTCATCATCCTGGTCACTCTCCTTTGACCACATTATACCTTATCACTGAACAATTAGGTTACAGACCTCAGAACAGAACATAGAGTACTGTGGAATGTGGTCTGCCCAGAGCACAGTACAGCGGAGTGAGAACACCATACTTTCATTAATGTAGCATGAGATTGCATTAGTTTATTAGTCTATAGCCTGATATGGCCATAATGTTAAAAATATAATAATAATAATAACAAACCATTACACATTTAAACCCTGACCAAGGGAGACATCCTTCTCCAGATTTGCTTGCTTCTCTGGTTGAATTTGACTTTTTCATGTTGTGAAACAACATAGGGATTGCAGATCCCAGATGTGAGTATCTGACAAGGCAAGAAAAGTCTGGGAGGAATCACTGGAGCAGATGTTAAAGGCTATGTTCTTATTAAGATGGCAATCATCAGAAAATTACAGCTACTTACTAGTGATTAATGACCACACTGTTACTTAGCAGTCTGAAATAAAATGGAACTGTTAAGGCTATTACAAAGCAAATACCTTTTGGAATGCATTCTGTTTAGAGTATATTGCCTCATAAAAAGGGACAAACAACCAAAATCGGTGACTTACACTGGCCTTGTCCAACCCTGGATACAGGAATTCTTGGCTTTGATGAGCAAGACTATTCACCTTGTTTTTTTCTACAGAGAAAGACTGTTTCTATATTTTAGCCAAAATACAAAATCCAAATATTCTAGAAAGAATTTGTCTACTGAAACAGAGTGTGGTTGTTTTATCTTTTTTTTTTTCTGTGCCCAGACACTATTGCTTTTATAAGGAGTGAGATTTGCTAATCAAGTTTCTTATAATACAGCCAAAAGAATAAGGCCAAAAGTTAGCATTCTCAGGTTATGCTTTTGATATTCCTGGTTTGACATATGCTATTTTAGGGGAATTCTATCAAAAGGGATCCCATTTCCATATCAAGGAGATTTTTTGCTCACTGAGGCTTTTAGAGGCAACTATATTAGAAAAAAAAAAAACTCCATGCAACAAAGTCAGAGGATTTTACAGCCGCCAGGGGCCTTAGAGAACATCTGCTCCAGGGGCTTTTAACCTAGGATCCATTTAAAAGAAATTTTTTGATAACTGAACCTTAATATAATTAGCTTCCTTTGTCATACTATGTATTTATAATCCTATGTATTTTATTGTTATGTGTTCACAAATATTCTGAGAAGGGGTCAACAGGCTTCATCAAATTGCTCAAGGAATACATGACATACAAAAGACTTAGCCTTTTTAGTTAGTCCAAACTGATAATTTTACAGATGAGGCTGAGAGAGGGCAGATAACTTCCCCAAAATCGTATAGGTAATAAATGATCAAACTATGATTCGAACCCAGGTCTTTTGACTTCAATTCCAAGTATCTTTTCACTATACCATATTAAGAAACATGCAATTCTCTCCTGTTTAAATTCTATTCTGAGCAAAACTTCTTAAGGAATAATTTGAGTTACCTAAATCTATAGCCATATGACATTGTATATGCACGTATTAATATTCTATTCAGGCTCCATTCTTAGCTTCCTTCTGCCCTTGAAAGATGCCTATTGAATTAAACAATTCCTGGCCCAACTGCTGAGCTTTTCCCACACACATCTGCTGGGTCTCATGTCTCTCTCTCTCTCTCTCTCTCTCTCTCTCTCTCTCTCTCTCTCTCTCTCTCTCTCTCTCTCTCTCTCTTTTAAATGAAGGAAAGAGGGTTCTGAAATTGAAACCAATCAAATCCCTGAAATATCCTTCCTTAGAACCAAGCTGGAGTTTCCATTGCCAACCACTGAGGAAGAATGATTTCTAATGCAAAGCAATGTATAGCAGCTGGCACATTGTTAGGGGTCAGAAAGTGTCTAATGGAAAATAGCATGTAGTACCAGACCACCTTTGAGGGGAAGACTTGGAGATTCAATTTACACAGTATGGTAATGGACCACGTATTGAGGCTGCTTCCAGACTGATATGATTGCTAGAGGAGGCACCAGGAATAATCAGTCGTTTCTATCTTATCATGGCAACCCACAGAGTATGAAGTTAGCTGACTGGTCAATAGGAATATGTTTCCTAAGATTTAGGAAGAGAGGATTGTTGCTGCCTTGTAGCTAGTGCATTTCTTCTGTGATTATCTCCAATATATCTTGTTTGTGCAAAATTATTTTCATGTCATCTCTTCTGTTAGATCACAGACTACTTTGAGAGCAGGTACTTTTTCTTTTTGTACTTCCTTTGTATCCCCAGTGATTAGCATAGGGTCTGTCAAACAGTAGGCATTTAATAAATGTTTGTTTACTTGACATCTTATAAATGCTTCTTTTTCCATTTAGAATCAATTAATACATAAATAAGCATTTATTTGTTTTTGTTTTTTTTGGAAGGGGGAAGGCAGGGCAATTGGGGTCAAGTGACTTGCCCAATGTCACACAGCTAGTAAGTGTTAAGTGTCTGAGGTCATATTTGAACACAGGTCCTTCTGACTCTATGACTGGTGCTCTAGTCACTGTAGTCTAACTGCCCCTCAATAAGATTTATTAAAAACTGTGCTAGGCATTGGCTATACAAAGACATTACTGAATTAATCCCTGTCCTAAAGGAGTTCATATTCTAGAAAGTTTTTTATACTGATAAACCAACATTGAAAACTAGATTTTTCACACAACTTCATCCTGTGGAAAATTCTACCAAGGGCTTCATTTCACAGAGTGAACAGTTGGGATACTTTCTCTGAATATGCCAGCCTGTGCTATGTTGTTTCAAAGATGCTTGAAACTTTGGAAGAATACTATACTTTTACTGTAGCTTCCCTTCTCTGAGAAGAAAGATTGAACTTTGTTGGGAAGCCATCAAATAATATTCTTGCTAAAGAGATCCAGCATACTAATCACAACTAGAGGGAATCAAGGGTAATTGTTTGCTGCTCTTTGAGTGAAACACTGCCGATTGTTTCGATTGTTTCTATTTTGATGATTTTCATTCCATTAAGGAATGAATGAGTAACCGAGGGAGTAGGAAGGATACACAGAAGTTTTTTCCAAGTGAAGAAATTCCTATCATGTAACATACTTCTCTCACCTATCTCTCCTGCCTATTTAAGAAAGTCCTAGATTCAGTGAAGGTAATAATAAGATCTAATAAAAGTAAAAAACCAAGGCATCCATTGAATTAACTACACTTTCATTTGCATAAGAACACATTCACTTTTCCACCTTTTCCCCTTTAAAATGCCCAACAGCAGATTTTTCCAACTACTCAATCCTGCTAGGACTGTAAATCTGAGACTGAAATCTCCCTTGATCTTTCTCTGCATTGTTATTTCTGAATAAATCACTAAAGTAAACAAATATTTATGGAGCACCCACAGTATGCTAAATGATTGGTTCTCTGGAAGCAATAAAGCATAGATAGCTTTGAATGCCCTTGTTACCCTAGGCTGTGTGAATAAAATCCAAAGGCCTTGTTCTCCTCCAGAACACTGAGTTTCTTGTCATGCTCTGCACATAGCAAGGACACTGCCAAAACCCTATTGTCTTCCAAGAAGGTACATTTTGTCTGCTCCTGCTTGCAATGAACTAAGTGATAGAGGCCCTGCAGAAGACAAAGTATCTAAAATATTAGTGAATTTATGTAGTACTGATGGATAAAGTTGTCAGTATAGAATTCTGTCCTAAATTGTCAGGCAAGTTATAGGAGTATTTCCTTGTCACTATCTTAATTTAAGGAGAGTATGCTTTTTGAATGAAAGTACACTATTCATTCAATTCAAATGAAAGCAATATTCTTAGGCATAATTTTCATATGGATGACTTAGTAAACCTTAGAGTAATTAAACAATTCATACATTTTTACATTTTAAATGTTGCATTACCTTGAAAATTGCAACACCCCAGTAGAAAATAGAATATATTTCCAAATCTTTGAAATACTTAAATGAGCAAAGAAATATGTTTTGTAAATGTATGTTTATTTAAATGTCTACATTTAAAAAAAATCTTCGCATGCTACTGATATCACCAACCATGGGAGAGCATTCATTTTTATAATCTTTTTGGTGTCCTTAACTAATTTTCAGGGAAAAATTTGTCTTTCTTCTCTCTTTGACTTCTATTAAAGATCAATCCAGTAAGCATTTATTAAAAGCTTACCATGAGCTAGGCACTGAGTTAAGTTCTAATGATGCAAATACAAATAAAAAGAAAGACAATCCCTGCCCTTAAGCAACTTAAATTCTAATGGGAAAGGACACCATATAAAACTGAGCTAAAATACTGGCTGAGAAAGGAATCTAGAGAGTCAGGAACAAAGTCCAAAAGGAGTAAAGGTAATCTTTAGTGTAAATTTCAAAATCATTTCACAAGAAAGGTCAAAACAGCCATGCCCATATTTTATGATTTTTTTCTTATACTCAAAGTTTTCTTTAAAATTAAACGGCCAAACCTAGGTTCTGCTTGACCTGAAAAAGCAGAAATAAAACAGACTAGGAATTCCTAACTAGAAATGAGCTGAATATGAAAGAGAATGTGGGGTCAGATAACAGGAGAAAAGGGTTTTTGTCTAGACAGGAGACTTTGTGAATCATAAGAATTACAAATGTTGTGTATAAGAAAGTGCTAGCCATTCTGCATGGGGAGAACTAAGTACAGAGAAGCTAAATCAGCTCCAAAATTCTAAGTCAAATGGTTAGTGAGTGTTTCTCAGATCCTGACTCTATGGTACAGCCTTCTCATGTAATTGCTGGGTATGTGTGTTGGAGAATAAAAGGAGTAAACTCTTTGATTTACAGGAAATGTCAATTGTTATTCTATTCATGTATAATCTTTAACAGAGGGCTCATTCTGTGCCAGGTTCTGTGCTTGGGGTGGGAAGACTAAGGAAAACATGTGACACAATCTTTCCGAGTTTACTTTGGCAAAGGGTGAAATAGCCAGTATTTCTACTTTTACCACTGATTGTTCCCACTGATAACTTTCCATATTGATTCAGTATGAATTTCTGTCCCCTACCTTGTGGCATGATGAAGGCAGGATGTCTTGCTTGAAAGGTAGTTCTAGGAAAGTAAAGAGGCTATGATTGCTATGGACACTTGCACAGTTGTAGCCTCTAATGAGGAAAGAGAGAGTCAGGCTTGTGCTTAATGTAATTGTATTTTCTAAAGGAGAATACTTGTCCCCCAAGATATTAGTACCTTGAAACAAAGCTCCTGTTGTTGGGTCCTGGTTCTGGCTCTGATTGTATAAAAGACAACAAAATGGTTACCACTCTATTGAGACTGACTCCCCAGGGATCTGAGTTTGAAGCTTAACCCTTGTACTTATTTGCTGTGTGATCCTAGGCAAGTTACCCAGCCTTTTTGAGTCTTAGACTTATCTGTAAATTATAGATTGTACCCTCCCTACCTCCTGGTGATATTGTGAAAAAAGTAATATAAGATTATGAGTTATTATCATTAGGATGTAGATCAGTAGAAGGAAAGGGAAATCATGTCTGACCAACAGTTAATTCTCCAATTTATCTATTCTCCTGCATTGGACTCTAATGTATATAAGAACTCATAGTCTCTGCAAAGGCACATGAAAATATTACACATGATTTATCTGCCATGCTTAAGATCACAACATTAGAAGTGGAAAAGAACATTAAAGCTGTCTACTACAGGTGGAGGGTCTGAGGACCAGAGAGATTTAGGAAGTCACTCCAGGGTACTGAAAGGTAGTTAGGAGCCAAAGCACCATTAGATCCAAGGTCCTCTGATTCAAAATCCAGTACTTTTTCCATTTCACTTCATCTGTGTTTTAGATAACACTTAGCTTTAGGGGAATATATTTCGCTCTCCAAATAGTTTCTTATTATTCTATGGAAGTAACGAAGCTTCATTATTGGAATGTACCTCATACACTCATCATTTTACTCATATACCATTTATTTACGAGGAATTATTGTCCTCTCCTTTGGGTAGCTAAGTGGCAAAGTGGATAGACCACTGAGTCTGGGCTCAGGAAGACCTGAGTTCAAATGCTTACTAGGCTGGACCCTTACTAGCTGTGTGACCATGAGCAATTCACTTAACCCCTAACTTTGTCTCAGTTTCCTCATCTGCATAAAGGGAATAGCAAAGCACTCTAGTATTTTTTGCCAGGAAAACCCCAAAAAGGGTCATGAGGAGTTGGACATGACTGAAAGGACTGAACAACTGCAGCAACATTTTCCTCTTCAGGCATTCATGCATTCATTCCTTTATTTGTCCATTCAACCCATTTCTAAGTCTGGGAGGCTTTTGAGTGGGTCGAATTCATATTGCCTTTAGAGGGAGCTCTAAGGTAAGGGGTAGGGTGGAGGGTGAAAAGGCGAGGAAGCTGCTTTATGGGTTTCATTCTATACTTAGTGAGCAAAACTGATGAGAAAGAGATTTGAGGTGTAAAACCTTAGAGCCATTTAATATTACACATACATTTGGCAATTGTTAGTGTCAGAGTGATTTAAAATAAATGACAGAATCTTTGGTTCAAGATAAGAACTCTAATCCTTTCCCACATCATGTACTTCTAAGGAACTGAGCAAATTTGAAAAGTATACACTTTATAGGTATATTGTCAGTGAGTAGGGTCAAATAACTGAGAGACAGAACCACTGTTATTTAGGGACCCGTTCAAACGGTTTTCTTCTAAAGGGATGAATCATAGGCAAGATCACTTAATGTAGCATACACTACTCATATCAACCATATACTAACAATAATAGAAATAATTCTATTGATTTTAGAAATTTATTTTTAAAGGAGAGGTAACGGACACATTGGATAGAGAAACGAGGTTGGAGTCAATCAACAAATATTTATTAAGCTCTTACCTTGTACTAGGTGCAATGCTTGGAACACAAAGACAAAAACACAGTCCCTGCCCTCAAGAAACTCACATTCTAATGAGACTGAGGAAGACCTGAGTTCAGTTCATGCTTGTGACACATACTGACAGTGTGACTCTGGACAAGTCACTTAACTTCCCAGTCCTCCAGGAAATTCTCAAAGACTGTGAGTTATAAAACTATAAGGAGTTGACCTATATCAACAGAGCTAGTTTCCTAACATCTAGGACAGGGGTGGGGAACATGTGACCCTCTAGGTCCTCAAGTGTGGCCCTTTGACTGAATGCATCACAGGTTCCCTAACCTTGAATAGAAGTTCAGTATATCAATTATGCCACAAGTCCAGTCTCTATCTTTATCACAAAAAAGTTATAATTAAAAATACTCAGAGAATAATAAAAGCTCGCATCGATATAACACTGATTGTATGTCAGGTGCTGTGCTAAGCAATTTACAACACATGTTTTAAAATGGAAGAAAACTAAGGCCAGCAGAAATTAAGTGACTTGCTCAGAGTCATGCAAATATGTGTCTGCAGCTAAATTAGAACTCATATCTTCTTGACTCCAAGCCTAGTATTTGGGACAGAAGCTCCCCTGGCTGGTGGCAGAGCCCTACTGTGGCAACAAGCCCAAAAGTCAAATAATTGAGTGGCAACATGCCTAGGCAAAGGAAACAAAATAAACAGAAAAATTCAACATTAGACTCCTATTTTGGGGGCAAAGAGGATTGAAGCATGGAACAGGAGGAGGACTGGGAGGTCAGAACTCCTGCACCAAAAGCTCCAAATGAAAATATGAGCTGGTTACAGGCCATAGAGGACCTTAAGAAGGATTTTGAAAATCAAATAAGAGAAGTGGAGGAAAAATTGGAAAGAGAAATGAAAATGATACAAGAAAATTATGAAAGGAGGGTCAACAGCCTTACTGAGGAAAATAATGCACTAAAAAATAGATTAACTCAAATGGCAAATGAGGCTGAAAAAGGAAATGGGGAGAGGAATGCTTTAAAAAGCCGAATTTGCCAGATGGAAAAAGAATCTCAAAGGCTCACTGAGGAGAATCTTTCCTTCAGATTTAGAATGGACCAAAGGGAAGCTAGTGCTGTTAAACAGATCCAAACAAATGAAAAAAATAGAAGACAATGTGAACTATCTCATGGGAAAAACCACTGACCTGGAAAATAGATTCAAGAGAGATTATTTAAAAATTATTGAACTACCTGAAAACCATGATCAAAGAAAGAACCTAGAAATCATCCTTCAAAAAATTCTCCAGGAAAATTGGCCTAATGTTTTAGAACCAGAGGGCAAAATAGAGGTTGAAAAAATTCACTGATCACCTCCTGAAAAAGATCCCAAGAAGAAAACTCCTAGGAATATTATAATCGGGTTCCAGAATTCCCAGATCAAGGAGAGAATATTACAAGCAGCCAGGAAGAAACAATCTGAATACTGGGGAAATGCAATCAGGATAACATAGGATCTGGCAGCTTCTACACTGAGGGATCGAAGGGCTTGGAATATAATATTCCAGAGGGCAAAAGACCTGGGATTAAAAACAAGAATCACCTACCCAGTAAAACTGAGTATCATGTTTCAGGGGAAATTTTGGTAATTCAGTGGAATAGAGGACTTTCAAGCATTCTTGAGGAAAAAAACTAGAGTTGAATAGAATATTTGACATTCAGATACAAGAAGCAAGAGAAGCTTGAGAAGGTAAACAGGGAAAAGAAATTATAAGGAACTTATCAAAGGTGAACTATTTACATTCCTACATGGAAAAACAATAACTGTAACTGATGAAACTTTTCTCAGTATGAAAATAGTTGAAGAAGGGTATATGGGCATATGAATACATATGTGAATGGGTGTATATATGTTTACAGGTATACATAGTTAGAGGACACAGGTTGAATTTAATAGGAAGAGATGATACTTAAAAGGTGAAATTAAGAGGTGAGAGAGGAATATATTGAGAGGAAATGGGGACAGACAGAATGGGGTAAACTGTCTCATAGAGAAGAGGCAAGGGAAAATGGTTACAAGGGAAGGCAAAAAGGCAAAACCTTATTCTCATTGAATTTGGATCAGGGAGAGAATGACATACATACTAAATAGGATATCTCATCCTACAGGAGAGTAGGGGGAAAGGGGTTGAGGGGGGGGATGATGGAAGGAAGGGTGGAAGGGAAGCAGGGGAGGGAAGTTGGAAGCACCCACTTGTGAAAAGGGACAGGATCAAAGTAGGGATTAGACCAAGTGGGAGGTGGGATAGGAGGGAGGGAAATATAGTCAGTCTTTTAAAATATATCTACTATGGTAATGTTTTACATAGCTACACATGCACAACATATACTGAATTGCTTATCTTCCCAGTAAGGGTGGGTGATAAGGGAGGAAGGGAATGAATCTGGAATTCATAGTTTTAAAATCAAATGTGTAAAAATGTATAAATACTATTATTAATACTATTTTGCATATAATTGGTAAATAAGATGTACAAGCATTGGGGCATGGAGATTCAGCTTGCCCTACTGGAAGAGTCAGGGGGGGTATGGGAGAGAGCATATTGGATGAGGGGATATCCTGTGGGACTGCTATTCTGGGGTGGGGGGGGTAGGGAAAATGGGGGAAAAAGTTGTAACTCAAAATCTGGCAGAAATGAATGATGGAAACCACAATTTAATAAAGCATTTGGGAAAAAAGAATGGATGGGGCAAAGAGAGAGAAGAAATAATAAGAGGTTATGATTAGATTAAAGAATGTCAGAATTTTTGGTTGAGGAAGCATGACACTTGTAGGTAATGCTTTTATTCACGGTATGAACATCCCTACGAGTGGCTGAGGTATAGGGAAGGATAAAATAATAGGATTTAAGGAGACTGGGGAATTGGAAAGTTTGAGGATCCACATGAACATTAGAATTCCTTAATATGGGGAGGAATTTGAGGACAAGACAAAGAGAGTGAACCAAGTGCTAACCTTCTGGAGAAAGAAGGAAGAAAAACCTTTTGGAGAGATAATGGTATAAAATAGCAATAATTTTAAAAGGACAGAAAATTATAATTCATTGAACAGTAAAAGAGGAGATTTTCTGATCAGGACCAGGATATGGGAGCATGTGAGTGAAGGTGGATCCAATGGCAAAGAGGATGACCATGAATGTGGTGTTGTTTATGGAAAGCCAAGAATCTGTGACAACACATAGATGAAGGGAGTATGAGAGTCCAGTTTGAAGGGGAATTTGTTTATTATGGAATGTGAATTCTAGAAGCCATGGTTGAAAAAGTAGACAAAAGTTCAAATGGAGGGGCAGCTAGGTGGCGCAGTGGATAGCATACTGGCCTTTGAGTCAGGAGGACCTAAGTTCAAATACTGCCTCTGACACTTAACACTTACTAGATGTGTGACCTTGGGCATCATTTAACCCCAACTACTCTCCCTTCCCCACTCCAAAAAAAAAAGGCAAAAAAAAAAAGAGTTCAAATGGATATGGTTATTGAGGCAGAGCTGAGGATTTAGGGGTGAGCAATAGGAACCTTGTTCTGATATGGCCAGTGATTGAGTAATATCTGGATATGGAGAAAAGTAAGGTACACAAGGAGTCTGTTAGCTATAAGGGTGGTAGTGAGTAGGTGAATAATAGCACCCACAATCTTGAAGGGGTGTTACTAATAGGCCAAGGCCAGGACCTTAGTTATTCTAAGCCCATGAATGTATGCTTCAAAATTGAGAGGGGAAGCTAACCCAAAAGTTCAGAATATTGCCCCATCTCAGGCCAAGATAATAGGGGCCAACATATTTACTAGAGAGTACAAATTTCTGTGATTTTTAGTAATCTCTAAGATACACATACCCTAACCTAGATCACTGCATGCACTTGAGAGAAGGTTAACAATGAGAAAACATTCCAATCAATCTGCATAGGCTTGTAGAGAGGTTAAGTGAATTCCCCAGGGTCATACATCTAGGATGTATAAGTGTCTGAAGCAGGGTTTGAACTAGGGTCTTTCTGACCCCTAATCCAGCACTCTATCCATTAAACAACCTAATTAACAAGAAATAATCAATGATGATAAAGTCACTGGAGTTTCCTATATGTAAAGGTAAGAAACAGTTTCAAGTCACAAAACTCATTATTTTCATCCTATGGTGTATGTTCTTTAATATGTACATTTTAATTAAATCTGAGGATTTTTTTAAAAGTAGAATTTAACAATGCATTGGTCAAAAGGTGACTATGTCGAGGTTACATGTGTACAATCAGATTTAAGATATTCTTGGGATATAAGCTATGCTGGTACTAGAAATAAGAAGAGTAGGTTTTTTACTATTTAGGGATAAGTGCTCTCTGACCGAAATTTCCCTCCTCCCTCAATCCCACACAGGAGCTTTAGCCTGAAATTCCACATTAGACACTCAGTAATTTCTCTCTAAATGCTTTTAAAGTGTTCCTTAGAATGGTAACATATTATACTGATTATAATACTAATAATACTGATAATTATACTAAGGTGACAAGTGATAAATGGATTTAATTGATCCACTTCCTTCCTAAAGGAAATAATTAGGCATGTTGAGAACATAAGATATATGGAGAAGGTAACATTAAATGCAAGGAAAGTCCCCTCCACCTACCTCACCCCCATATGGAGGTAAGGCTCATTGTAAATAAACTTCACTTGATAAAGTTATGCTTAAGACTGGTCCTAATTGTAAATAATGCTATTTGAAGGTACAATAATTCTTAACTATTATTTAGAAAATAATTATTTCTGAACCTTCAGAATCTTAGAAATCATTTAATCCAAGCCCTTCATTTGACTGATAGAGAAACTGAGCTTCAAAATGATTAAGTGGCCTATTCAAGGTCCCTGAGCTCATTTGTATCAGAATGAGAGTTAGAATCTAGGTCTCCTACTCCCCAGTCTAATGTGTTTTTTGCCTACTATATCTTACTAGATATATGGTACAATGGATAGAGTGCTGGGCCTAGAGTCAGGAAGATTCATCTTTCTGAGTTCAAATCTGGTCTCAGACACTTGGTAGCTGTGTGACCTTGGGCAAGTCACAACTCTGCCTCATTTTCCTCATTTGTTAAATGAGCTGGAGAAGGAAATGGCAAACCATTCTAGTATCTTTGCCAAGAAAACACTAAATGAGGTCCCAGAGAGTTGGACATGACTGAACAACAACTAAAATAAGAATAATCTCCCATTTATACAGATGCAAGTAAGATTTACTGAGCAATAAGATCACACATAATCCTTCACATTTCACACACCACATCATTACTAGATGCTAGTAGCAGCATCTAGTATTGCTAGAATTACAGTCTGCGTCTCCAGATCATGATCTTCAGGTAATTTTTCTGTTTATTGATCACCTCACTAAACATAAGGAAAGATTTATCATTTTGAGTCTTTAAAGAATCCTCTCAGATAACTCATTTGTAAAATTATAACATGTTGGAGGCTGAATCCTGACAAGAGTGAACAGGTACACTTTGGGTACCTTTCCCTTATATGATACATTGTCCACACACAAGGGAAATCTGAGAATCTTAGTATCTGGTTCTCTCCAAACACAGTTAACAAGTACTCTGGCTCACAAGGCCACCAAATGAAGGACCATTTTGTTTGTAGGCTAAAGACAGAAATAATTTAAAGATGAGCCCAAGAGGAGTTGAGAACTTTCTCCCCTTTTGCAGTACCCAGTCCAGCACGCGTATGGTCTGAACAGTGGGGAAGGACTGAGGGCTCAACACTCTTCCACATGGGTTCTCTGCCACTAAAATCCTCTCATCAAGTTGATATATGCTACCTTGGCTCCCTGTCTTGTTGTCAGTTAATTTTGCTAGTTAATTCTACTCCAAGGAAAAGTTCTCTCACTGATTTCTCTATTGCCCTTCTCTGTTTATTTTTCTCTGGAACTGGTGGATCTGGTTTCCTTTTTATCTATGCACTATAATATGAATCTTACTCAAAGGCAGCATTGAGATATGGAGGCAATCCTGGGCTTCTGAATGCTATGCCAGAGGATGATAAGTTCTGGAAGGTCCTACCAAGACTGAAAAACTTAGAGTGTAGGCCTAAATGAACTATGTATCTGCTAAGTTCAGAGAAGCTGATCACTGGGAGGTTGGCCACCAACCACACCACACATGAAGATAATATAAGGCATGAAGGCAGTGATTGAGGGAGAGCCTACACCAATGTGAGATCGCTGATCTTTGAAGTAATTGTGTAATAGGGCTCCAGATTCTAAATTAAAAGTGTTTTAGAAATGCATGGCTATATATTGTAGTATAGAAGTGGGTATTGTTATGTAAGCTTGGTTCAGTAGAAGGACATTGAATTTGGAGCCAGAAGACCTGACTTCGAGTTTCACTTAATCCCAGCGAGACCTTGGGTAAATCCAATAACTCCTCTGAACCTTAATTAACCCTTGTTTAAAGGTGGGGCAGCTACGTGGCACAATGAATAGAGCACCAGCCTTGAAGTCAGGACTTGAGTTCAAACTGGCCTCAGACACTTGACACTTAACTAGCTGTGTGACCTTGGGCAAGTCACTTAACCCCAATTGCCTTGCCTCGACCCCTGCAAAAAATAAATATAAATAAACATATAAACAATAAATGTAAATAAACAAACATAGAGGGTTGAAGTAGGTAGTATATAAAGTCTCTTTCATAAAAGCACTATTATACGGCCTCCCAAATCATTAATAAGAGCTATGATTATCTCCATAAAATTTACAAAGACTTGTACTCTTTTGTTGATCTACCTCCTAAACCTTTCTCACATCCATCTCTTTTTCTTCATTACTACAACTATCATCCTAATTCAGATCCTCATCACCTGTCACTCTAACCTATTGCACAAACCCCCAATTAGTTTCCCTGACTCTAGTCTCTCACTTCTTCAACCCTCCCTTCACCCAACTGATAAAATAAATTTTGCAAATCATATCTGACCATATCACTCCACTGATCAAGAATCTTAAGTAATTCCCTATTGCCCTCAGGATAAAATTCACATTCTTTAGTTGGCATGTAAAAGCTTTTAACACCTGACTCCAACTTTTCTGAGATATTTAATATTTCTTCCTTCTTTTCCTATGTTTCAGCCAACCTGGCCAATTTATTTTTTCATAAATTCATCTCTCCATCTCCCACCTCCATGCCGTTGCACAGGCCATCCTCATGCCTGGAATGCATTACCTTATCATCTCCACATCTTAGAATTCTTAGATTCTTTAAAGGCTTAGCTCATGTGCCACCTTCTATGAAATCCTTCCCTGATGCGCTGTTAGGGTCCTCTACCTTCTCAAATCATTTTACAATTCTTACAATTATTTCTCTGTGTAAATGTCTTAAATACTGGCACCTTAGTATCCCATTCCATGGCCCAATGCAGGCTCCTTGAGACCAAGGACTATTTTTGTTTTGTGTTTGTTTTTCCAGAACCTAGCAAAGGGCTTTACACATAATAGGTATTTAATTTGTTAACTTGTTGAGTGAATGTTTTAACTCCCAGTTCTGGGTACCATCCTCAAAGGGAGTAATGGTGTTTCAAATGGGTATTTCCAAGGAATCTCTTAGTCACAATAACTTAGAAAAAAGCCCTTTGGATCCGTGGAAGGCATGTTATTCTTTATCTATGCCTGGTTTTATTAAAGAACTGAGAGCCTCTCTTTTGCTATCTGCCTTGTGATTGAAAATGAGAGCATTTCAAATGCTAGTTGGCATAGACCTTTTATTTTCTCTATAACTTAAGTTTGTAGAGGTCAAATATCAATTAAACTTAAAGGAATTAAGGCTTCATATCAAAATCAATAGAGCTAGGGATAAAGTCAAATCATCACACTGAGCCATTGCCTGGGTATGTCCTGACATTCTCCTCCAGTAATAGCTGTCTGATGCATTGGCAGTCTATTTTTCCTGTGCCTCCTAAGGATTGCTGAAGCACTCAAGGGCAGGCTCTGATCAGTTTAAACAGTTGCATTTTGTTGGCTAGGCCCTGGGCTTTCCTTGTCAGACAGCAACAAGAACCAGCCTTTTATTAGGATGTGCAGGGATCTCCAGTACCAGCTCAATGCCACCGTTTCAGAATGCACGGATTACAGGACAGCACATAGAACTTTCTTCAAAGGATTTCTTACCCAGTTCATATAAAATGCACTCAATATTTCAACAATTATTTATTTTGTACCTGCTAGGGAAAGCTTAAGCTATTAATCATAGGATTTTAGGCTTTAAAATAGAAACCTTATAATCTAACCCCTTCATTTTACAAATGAGGAAACTGAGTCCCAGAGAAGTAAAATGATTTGTCCAAAGTCACACAAGTAGTAAGTAGCAGAGCTGGGATATGAACCCAAGTCTTCTGATACCAAAGCCAGCTTCAATTTCAATGCATTCACCACATAATTATTCTTTAAAGGGAAATTATCTATGGCTTAGAGAATTTAGTTAAATTCATACATTGATATCCTCGGAAGGAGAGAAAAGTTGAATATACTGATTTATTTTATGAGTTCTGTAATTAGATTTGTGTAAGGGAAATCTGAGTGTAGACCATCTCTACCAATGAAGATTTGAAACTAAGCTAAGAGGAGAATTTTCTCCCTAGGAAAGCTTGAGTAATCCTTAGAATCCCACACCACTCCTTCCCAATGGCTGCTGCCCCCAAATCAACATGAGTCAGACTGTATGGCTATCATCCCATGGCTCTTTTTTCCAGAAATGGTCTGGCTTTTTATTTGGTCCAGGAAGCAAGACTACCCTGTATTAAGCATGTTCACTAGGTCCATTAAATTAGTATAAGCAAGAAAACTATTGGCAGACAGTGATTACCAGATGCTATGTCCGGTTTGAGTTTGCATCAGGGCCATCTCATCTTATCTTCCAATCCATCTATCTACCCTGCAGAAGTATTGCATCATTTAAAAAACTCGACTCTATCTTTAATCCAAACAGTAAGTGCAGTAGTTTTGATCTTCTGAGAGTGATGAGTAATTTGTTTTAACTAAATATAAGTTTCCATGTAAAACCAATAGCCAAAGGATTGTCACATATTCAGAATGCTTAGTCATCGTACACATTGTCCTAGCAATTATATTCCCAGAAAATTCTCTTTATCTCCTCACTGGGCTGTACTTTTCTTCCATGATTTCAGAAGCACAAAATCTCAGAGTGGGAAAGCCTCAGAGACTCTCTAGTCCATTGCTTCTCAAAATGGATCCCTGGGGTTTCCACAGACCCTTTCAGGGGTCTTTAGGATCAAAATTATTTTCATGATGATATAAGATGTATTAATTTCTAATATGGTAAATGCTGATAGATATAACCCATACATGGGGTAATCTTCAACAACTTTTAAGAGAGTAAAGGGGTCCTGAGACCAAAGAATTTGAGGACTGCTGGACTATTCCAACCTGTGACCAAAGATCTCTTCAGCTTACTCAACTGGTCAACAGGTGGTCCTATGTAGGGATATGTTGGATCCAGTTTGTATACTGATTGTATATATGTATGTATATGTGCATGTATATGTATGTATATATGTATATATACACAAAACTATATAACATTATTACGTAGTATTTATATATTATAAATATTATGCATAAAATTATAATTAAATAGAACATATATTACATATTATAGAAAAATTCCTTAATATTCTGAATAAATATATAAGTAAATATATAGTATATGATTGGGGGGGTTGACAAAGATACTGGATTGATTTTTCATTTTTTTTCAGCTCATTTTACAGATGAGGAATTGAGGCAAATAGGGTTAAGTGACTTGCCCAGGATCATATAGCCAGATTTGAACTAAGAAAGATGAGTCTTCCTGCCTTCGTGCCCAGCACTGTACTTAAAGCACTATTCTGCTGTGCTACCTAATTGTCCAAAAACAACAAATATATTATTATATGTACTTATGTTGTTATAACTAAATATAATATAACTATATATAATTAAATACAATAGACATAATTAAATATAACAAACTATATATACTACATATATACGCTATGTAAATATATATTACTATATTGCCCTCGATCTGACTATATTTATCTGTCTGCATATATTCCTCACTCTGACCAAACTCTTCTAGCCTTCCTTATTCCCTGGCCTAGTCTCTCTATTTCCTTCCATATGCCCTCCTATATATGTCTATATATACACACACGTATGTATATGTATATTATCTCTTCACTCTGAGCATATTTTTCTAGCCCTTACATATAACATTTATACATATACACACATACATATGTGTATACAGATGTGTCACAAACATAGACACACTTTGATTCAAATCCTAATCCTAAGGTTTATTAGCTATGTGATTATGGGGAAACGGGATTCAGTTTTCACTTCTGTAGGAAGGTTTAATAATGCCTACCATATAAAGGTTCTATATAATGATATCTCTAAAGTCTTTTGCAAACTATGAAGTCCTAAATAAATGCCTGTAATAAATAAGGAATTATTACCTCTTCTCTCCACGAATTCAAAAGATGACCAGTTGGAAGTTAGTTTTGAGTCTCTAAGATAACTAGGATATAATGCAACGAGGACTCAATTTGGAGTGACAGCCTGAGTTTGATTCCTAGCTCTGTATGACCTTAAGCAAGTCCTTTATATTCTCCAGGCCTCAATTTTGTCATTTGTAAAGTAAGAAGCTGGAACTAGATGTTTTCCAAGGTCTCTTTCTGTTTTACCTCCCTATCCTATCCATGCCTTTTTTTTCTTCTTGAGAGGCAGTGTGGTTCAGTAGATCTTGGAGTCAGAGGACCTGGGTTAGACAGTCAGCTCTGATACTTATTACCTATATGACCTTAAATAAGTCATTTTGTTCCTCTAGATATCAGATTCCTTCACTGTAAAAAGTAAGAGCTGGACCTCTGATCTTATGTCTCTAATTTTATCACAAAACTATTTTCTGACTGGATCAGAAAAGATTGTATCCAAGGATTCCACAAGGACACTGTTACATAGTAATACAGAAGTGAGTTGGAAGAATACAGACTAGGAATGAAAGTAATAACGAGATAAAGAGCACATGTAAAGAGTGAAATATTATGGAAATGTCAGATAATCAGACTCATAGATAGCCTTGGCCTCAATAGCATGATGCTTCCAACAACTGATCTAAGAGGATTTGCCTTTTACCTTGTAATGGTGATGGGAATTTGAAGATCTTCCCTGCCCCTGCCTAAGGGAATTTCCCTGCTTCTAAGGTTTTCCCTGTCCACTAATAGGCTGAATGTAATCACATGGAGCCTATGGTGGGAGGAGTTTGCTGAAGGGTGGAGCAGAGTCTGCAGGAAGCTGGGATTCAGAGCAGCTAGAGAGTGGGAGAGAGAGAGAAGACACTCAGGTAAGGAGACAGCTAGACTTGTGAGTTTTGGTTTGTGGGAAGGCTAAAGGATGGTATAGCTTTTTGCTGCATTGTGGTGTACTAACTTCTATGTTGCTATCATGGATTCGGTTTCCTGGTGTTGGGATTTGGTCTTTTGGTATCTGAATAAATCTTTTGCTTCTGTTTTATATATGGAGAGTCTGTTATATTTTGCAATTGAACACTATGCCAGCATATTCACAGTTGCTGTCAATACTGTGAATATTGCACTGTACCCACACCTTTAAATATTTCCTCCTGAATATCACCAAATTAAGGGGATATATGCATCTACCTAAAGCCAAATAATCTCTATATTTTCCTCCAAATAAGTACTGTCAAACTTTGCAAAACAGGAATAGAACCGAGTAAGAGAGTTTACTTACATTTCATTCTAATTTGTCACTAATGTTCCTTTTCTTACTTTTGTAAACCTTTTGTTTCATTTCCTTTCGGTCTGGTTTGATTTCTTTTACATCCTAGGAACTTGGACACAGTCCACTTTGCATGCATGAGTAAAAGTTCCCAGTGGTCTGCATGTCCAATCATATTGGTGGAATTATTTTGTATATTAGTCATAATTAACACTGAGATTACTTTCCCCTAAGATTTAGTTCATGTAGGGGCGGCTAGATGGCGCAGTGAGTAGAGTGTTGGCCCTGGAGTCAGAAGGACCTGAGTTCGAATGCGACCTCAGACACTTAATGCACACACAGACAAAAACCTAGCCATGTGGCCTTAGGCAAGTTACTTAACCCCATTTGCCCTCCAAAAAGCAAAAAAAAATAAAAATAAAAATAAAAAGATTTAGTTCATGTGTTACTTAAAGGACAAATGGAATTTATTGATACAGTTAATTGTTTAGAAAATAAATCTGAAATTATACTCAAATTCGTCATTTCATAATTCAGGTAGCCTGAAGTTGAACTTTGCTCTTCATAACTGGAAAAGGTAGAAATTCTTTTTTTAAAAACATGTATATCATGGAGCATGAAACATTATAGAGGCCACATATGACCAGAAAAGGAGGTGGGCTGATCTTGTGGCAAGTAGAGATGACAGGAAGACAGACAACCCAAAAGGTATATTGGAATCCATGAAACATTGCAAGAACCCAAGGATAGCCTCCAACATGTTGAATGATTCCTTTATGGAGAACTTCTGAGAAGACAGGGACAAATATTGCATAAGATGATGAGTGGATGGGTTGCATTTGCCATTTGTGGAAAGGGGGTCCACAATGATTATATCAAGCATTCACCAAAGAAAGCATGAAATTTCCCTTGTTATCCAACTGAACTTAATTTCTACTTTGAACTAGACACCTTGTTGAAGAAGAAAAGAATGGCCCAGTGATCAATCAATGATTGATTGATTTCTTCCTGTTTTCTTCCAACTAGAAATACACCAGTCATTCCACTCATTCCAGAATCATCATGTCCTTCACCCTCATGTTTATTCTAAGTACTAGATACATGTGTGTGTCTGTCTATCCATAGATGAAGATAATTTCATATATTGATATAAATATATACATATAGACAAATTATATATGTATATACAGAATAAAATATGTATATCATGTATTAAATGTATACAATATATATTTATTAGAGGACCCTTTATAGAAGCAAATAAATGAAGAACAAAAAGTGAATGAGCTTATTCATTTATTTGCTTGTTTTCTCCTCCCTTAGATTGTGAACTCCTTGAGGGCCAGGACACCAACACTTAACATAGTGCCTAAAAATATAGTGGTGTTTAATAAAATGTTTATTGACTGATTGACTGATATTTCCATCTCTTTGTAAATTGACAACATGGTCATGTAATATGAATGCACTGTTTGTTTATAAGTAGATCTTTCCTGATATTTTATTTGGACCTTTCCTATACAATCATATTCTAATTTGTGTTATCTTTTGTGTATGTAGGTAAGCATTTCTCCTAGAATCTAAGTTCCTTGGGACAGGGCTTTATCTCATTCTTCTTTGTAATTCCTATGTCTAGCATTGTGTCTTACACATAATGAGTGTTTGAATATTTATTGAACTAAAAACAGAATTAACTTGAGTCAAAGTAAAGAGCCCATACACACAGATCCATACACTCACAAAAGTTCATTTTGTTCTTGAGTTAGATGCTGAAATTGCTGTGTTGTAATTTATGAAAAAATATGTGCAATTCAAATTTCATCTAATGTTTACTAGGTTATAAAAAAACAAAAAACAAAACAAGTAGTTGAAGGCCTGCGCTTCCATGTATAGTAACAGTTAAGTAAGTTTTCCTGGTTTACTTACCTACCTTATCTGCTCTCAGAGACTTCTTTCCAAAAAAAAAAAAAAAGGAAAGGAAAGAAAAGTCAGTTTGCTTAATCAATTAAGTAACTTGCTCAAATCTTGACTATTGATTACCCCCAAGAAAAGACAAACTCTCAAATACCAAAATATCAAACTTCCATTAAATGTTTGAACAGTCTTCCAAAAGTAAATGAAAAACCAGGTTATAGTTTCACCCAGACAATGTAATGGTAAAGTAACTGACAGGAACGAAGTCACATTTGGACAGATTTCATCTGTACTTTTAGGAATAGACATGCCCAAGTGTGGACAAGAGATTATCTATTCACTTGGGCGAGAGCTTTCTGGGTAGGATATAGTTTGTGTTTGGGGGGTAGGGAAAAGGAGGGAGTGTGCAGGCTGAAATAGATACTTGAATGTGTGTTAGATAAATAAATAAACTTACATAAATTTTCTTTGCGTCACTAGTTGCTTCTTCAGGGAAAGGTTATTTTTACACTTTTAAAAATTTTCTGTTTCTAGCACAATGCTTAGTATATACAACTATTAATCATTACCAGTAATAATAACTTACATTTCTGTAGTGCTTTAAGGTTTGTGAAACAGCTTACATGTTATATCATTTAATCTTTACAACTTGAGGTAGGTGTTATTATTATCCCCATTTTACAGATGAGGAAACTGAGGCTGAAATACATTAAATCATTTGTTCAGGTTCACACAACCAATAAATATCTTGGGCCAGATTTGTATTCAGTTCTCCTTCATTTAGTTTACTGTATCATCTAGATGCCTATAATTGATTGACAAGAAGTTAATGACGAGAGAGAGAGAGAGAGAGAGAGAGAGAGAGAGAGAGAGAGAGAGAGAGAGAGAGAATACCGATCTAAGACAGTTTAGTAAATCAGAAATACAACTGGAGGAAAATCAAGACCAGAAATCTCATTTCCTTCTCTGATCAATGTTCCATACACAGAGCCTATGGCTGGCACTGTGGGGAATATAAAGAAACATAAAATGTGAAAACTCTCTTTAAAATGTGATTGTACAATCACATGGTACAAACTGTTGTATATGTTTGGTATAACAAGTCAATCTCCCTGTTCATGAATTTTGAAATCTCTATCTTTTACATTCTAGTATATGATGAGCTTAACACAGTAAAACCTCATTATTTCAGACTCTAGTGATTAAAATTTAGGGATAATTTGAACGATGACGGTAAAGAAATTTCCTGTTTATATTGTGACCAATCAGGAAATGGTTGTTTAATACATTATGGCTTCAGAGCACTAAGACAACCACTGGAGACATATTAGACACAGTCCTTGTCTTCATGGAATGTATGGTTTAGCAGGAACATAAGACAGACTTAACCATAATATAGATGATTACATTATAAAGTTGCAAAGCAAATTATTTTTATCAAATCATATGACACTTATGTCTGTTGATTCGCATGGTATATTTGACTTTTCTAGAAGGCTAGAAAGGATCTATAAAGACTATTAAATTTGAGGCAAGACGCTTCATGACTTGAAGGCACATGCGATTTTCTCCTCTTTATATAAATTGAGGGCTGAAACCTTTGAAGGGTCTATGTAAAATGAACACCTGGCTGCATAGTCATGCCAAAAAATAGAATTTGATTTCCCAGACTTTGGCTAGAGAGTCCTGAGCTCATGGCATCTCACAAGGACTGAGAAGATTGGTTTGGTCTGAGATTTGTCAATATGACCAAGGAGGCTTTAAATAAAAATCAGGAGGGGAGTGGAAGAAAAATGCCCCCATGAAATTGGGAGGTCAACAAGTGGAACCGAACAGAGCAAATTTAAAATAATTCACAGAGATAAATAACTGGGAAGAGAAACAGGAACAATATTTACAAGCTCACCTATCTGAACACCAGTCCATAGAGTAATAAACAAAGCAAATTGAATATTTGAGATGGTAAATCCAACCAGATAAGAATTAATTAATAAGACGCACAGGCAGAAATAATGATCAAAGGTTATGCTTCAGTGAAAAGAGATGGATCTAAAAGAAAGGAGAGCAGAGTATCACATTATATCAAGAAAATCAACACATGGAATTTCAAGAGGAGCCATTCCAGCTCCCCTATAATGAATCACTGTGACCTTGTAGTGTTTCTAGAGCCTTGAAGTCTATGCCAGTGCAGCATATGCTCTGATGTCTTCTACCAAACTGGAAAGACTTCTATAATGTGGCCAGAGATGAAATGTATATAAGTCATCTAAGGAGCAGCTTAGCTAAGTTTGGAAAAGCACCTAACCAGGTTATTCATAGGATGATGAATATTTTTGGACCTAACAATGCTGAATGATCATTTTCCAAGTTATGATAGGGCTGTGATCTTCATTGGTATAAAAACTGATGAAAACATATAAACATATGCCTTTGGAGAATTAAAGGAGTGACAATACATGAATTTGGAAGGGGATTGAAAGATGTAGAATCTTGGAGTTGGAAAGAACCTCAAAAGTCATCTATTCCAAATGTTATTCAAATAATGAATACAAAGTCTTTCAGTATTTGCCACCATTTATCTAGGAAGGAATTGGAAAATTGGAGTTTGTCCAAATGAGTATGACTAGGATATCAGAGGTATTGTAGAGACTCTACATAAGAAAATCAATTTAGAAAAAAATGGGAAATCTAGCATGGAGAAGAAAAGACTTGGAGAGATATAATAACTTTCGTTAAGTATTTGAAAGTCTGTTATATAGAAAATGGGTTTGGCTTCTTTTGTAGCCAAAGGCCAGAAATAGGGGTACTGAAATGAAGTTGTTTAGGATCATATTTAAGCTTGACTTTAAGAAAAACTTGCTAAAAATTGAAACTCACCAAAAGTTCAATGGAATGCCTTAATAGGTAGTAATTCACCTATTCACCTATAGGTGAATATAACTATATATATAAAACTATAGGTAGTAATTCACTAATTCACCTATTACTAAAGGTCTCCAAACCAACATTGCACCCTTCTTGTCAAGGATGTTCCTGAGGGGACTCCTGTTGAAGAATGACTAGGACAAAACAACCTTTTAGATCCTTCAAACTCTGAATTTCTTTAATTTTGTGATCCTGTGACTTCATTAGAATAGATACAGTGAAAAGGATGGGCAGCTAGGTGGCACAGTAGAGAGCCAGGTCTGGAATTAGGAAGACTCATCTTCTTAGTTTAAATCTTAGATGTGTACTAGTTGTATGACTAGTTGTATGTACTAGGCAAGTCACTTAACCCTCTTTGCCTCAGTTTCTTCTTTTATTCTTCTCTAGTATCTGCCAAGAAAACCCAAATGGGATCACAAAAAGTTGAATATGACTGAAACGCCTGAACAACAAGTGAAAAGGTTGTAGGGAAGGAGCATGGGGAATTTCTACTCTTTTCTGTTAGACAAAACAGTATTCTGGTTGCATATGTTGCCACTTTCCCCTCTGGTCCCTGCCAGGCTGCTTAGCTTACTCATTCACTTGAGATGGATCTCTAACTTATTTTCCTTCTTTTAGGCTTTGACTTAGGAGAATGTCTTCCCTTGAGCTCAATCTTTGTCAGCCAAGTCAGTGACTAAGCAATATCTCCATTCTTTCTTTCCTTTGTACTCCCTGTCCTGCTTTTCAGCTTTGTGTTTGGGATCTCAAGTTGCTAGGCCACATGACCTCATCTCAAGAAAGCCTAATGGGGCCCTAGAAGAGTTAACAGTTTTTAATCTAATTCCATTTTCTCTGCAGTAGAATGCATGCTTGTAGTTCTAGATCAGGGGTTTGTTAACTGGGATCCATGAACTAGATTTTTTAAAGCAATATTTTTATACTGCATTTCATTTAAATTCACTTCCTCTGTAATCATATGTATTTTGTTTTTATATTTAATAATATTATTTTAAGTAGCAGCACATAGTTCTCACCAGACTGCAAAAGAGGTCTATGAAACAAAAAGTTTAAGCAACCCTGTTCTAGGATTATTTTTACAAATCATACAATCTATAGAGGCCATTCTTGAAAGATATTTATGTTTGTATTTGGCCTAGGAATTTTCCCCAAGGTCTATGTACTTCCTAATTGTCAGGAACTATTTTTCTGTCCCTAGAGTAAAACTCTGTCTATATTATTGCAGTAAAATCACTTCACAACTCATAGCTATTACAATTTTGCTGAAGATCTTGGAAATTACTGGCTGGGAAGGGGAATCAAATTATATATTTAAATGACTTCCTGATTAATATTGGGGTATAGAAGAAAGGCACTTCAGCTTGAAGTCAAGAATTGAGCTTTCAGGGCAGCTAGGTGGCACAGTGAGTAAGAGCACCAGCCCCAGAGTTGGGAGGAACCCAGGTTCGGGCCTCAGATACTTAACACCCACACAAAAATAACTGGCTGTGTAACCTTGAGGAAGTTACTTAACCCCGAGTGCTTTATAAAAAAAAAAAAAAAGAATTGAGCTTTCTATGAATTTCTACTTCTATGTGACCTTCAGCAAATGACTTAACCACTCTGGGCCCTAATTTTCCCATATAAAATGGGGATTTTTGGTGAAATTAAGGGTGAGGGGTGAATAGGACTAGCAGGCATAGATGGGTTGCAATCTATATCATTGATGGGAATACTCAGAAAAAACCACAGAGTAAAATGAGAATGATATCCTCTCTGCTTATGTCACTTGCTTGTTGTTGGTTGGGATCTGTGATTTCATCAGTGTGCAGAATTCTCTCCACTGATGCAAGTCAACAACTTCTTTGTAATTTAATAGCTAGCAGTGATTTTTAAGATTTGCAAACTTCTGTATATATTATTTCATCTTCAACATAACCTTGGGAGGTAGATGCTTTTATTATCCATGTTTTACAGATGAGGGAACAAAGACTGAAAGATGTTAAATGACTTGTTCATGTCAAACAACAACTTACTGTCTGGGGCAGAATGCGAATTCAGGCATTCCTGAGAAGTCAAGTTACTTGATTGGAATCACACAGCTATTATGTGTCAACATCAGGGCTTGAACCCAGATTTTCTTTGAGGTATTTAGGCAAGTCATAATGGCTAGGACACTAGATTTGGAGTCAGGAAAACCTGAGTTTAAATCTTGCCTCAGATACTATTGTGTGGCACTGGGCTTTCAAGCCACTAGACATGTTTGAGACTCAGTTTCCTCAACTGTAAAATGAGAGCATTGGACTTGATGGCCTTTAAGATCCCTTTCAACACCAAATTTATTATCCTGTGATCCTGACTCAGGTCATATCCTCTTTGGCAAAAGACAATACTTTCACTTCTAGATTGGGGTGTTCTAGTGAGCAAGTCTCCAATATGGAGGAAGAATTCATGAAGTTAGGGAGAAGATAGAAACAAGTTCTATATGAATATTTGAATTTTTATGTTTTCTCTAGAAAATAAAAGGCCTCATTTTTCTTAGGATTAAGTGAGATGATGCCTATGAAAATTCTTTTTTTAAGGTGTGATGTGCTGTGTATGTTATTAATCTCATGTAAAATTTTAGTTGGAAAAATAAAGAATCAATAGGTCTAACAGCAGGAAAGACTCAAGTCTTTCAAGACTAGCAATGGAGAATATTTCATCACCACTTCATATACTATCACAATGATTTGTACTCAATAGGTAATCTAAAAAATGCCTAGCAAATATATGTTTGGGGAAAAAGGTGTGCCAGGCAAATAGTAAGAGGGAGGGATAGTAAATAGGGACTCTAAAGATTGCTCTCATGCCCAAATAATCATAGGTATACATAAAGTATGACCTGGGTCTGTAGGTAAACCCAAGGCAAGCACTATAAGTCCCCTTCTCTTTCCTTTGGGGGAAGGGCAGGGGTAATGCTTCTCTTGGAGGTCGAACATCTGGGCGCACTTGGCCCAATTCTGTGAATACCTATTAAAAAGTCATACATAGGGGCGGCTAGGTGATAAAGTGAATAGAGCACTGGCCCTGGAATCAGGAGGACCTGAGTTCAAATCTGGTCTCAGACACTTAATTCTTACTAGCTAGCTGTGTGACATTGGGCTTAACTCCAAATGCCCTGCCTCACCCCCCTCCAAAATGCAAAAAAAAAAAAAGTCATACAGGGACTCCTCCAAGAGGATTTATGGAAGGTTATGAACAAGAGTCAATGGAGGTGATAAGGTGTGGAGGAGGTTCAATCTGCACCACTGAAGAAGAGATAAAATAGATGAGGTCACAGATCTCCTGAAATGTGGAAGAAGGTATCTGATGCAATAAAGAGTAGTGTGTGTGGTATCAGTTATAAACTAGATAAACAAAGGAATAATAAATACACCTCTAGTAGGGCATATAAACTGATCTATGGCAGATATTATAGGCTAAGACTCTATTATTTCAAGAGATAGTTTTCTTGGATGAAAAAATGATCAACAACCAACCTCATACTAAATGATCACTTTAAGCTTCTGTGCTTATTGTATATGGATAAATTCCACCAGAAAAATGAGGAGATATGAACAAGGGTATTGCCTTTTCTCGAGAAACTTGTTCCTTGATTGATGTGACTACAGTTATCTTATTTCCTACTCTGATTTCTTTTCTCTTGCAATAATTCAAGGTATTTTTAGAAGAAAATGCAGAATGAAAAGTATTCTATATGATAAAATATCCCAAAAGGCTCATCAGACATCAGAAAAGGGGTGGGGGGCATAGGAGGATGTGCTTGAATGGATTAGCAAAAAGTCAGTTTGAGATAATTAGGTGTGAGCAGAGTGGTCTAGGTTTTACAAAACCTTTATTTTGTGATAAGAATATTCCACAAAATCCAAAGCCATATCACTGTAACTCCGTAATCCTTTGAAAGAAAAACAGTGTTAGGCAGAAAAGAGGAATACAGTTTCTCTGCTTAAGTATTTAGGATATTAAATTTTTAAGCTATAAAAAAATGCATTCCTGAAAATAATAAAAAAAAGTTCTGTTTTCAAACCTTTCACAAATTTTGTTTTGTTTCCTAACTATCCTAGGTTACTGAGCTGCCTCAACTACCAAATACCTTCTCTCCCATCAGGAACCTTCTAGAAATTCTTAAACAGTGACAAAATATCTATTGTTTTGGACATCACAGTTCAGTTTTATTTTTGTTCTGAGATTGCTTCTTGTACTCATACAACAAAATCATGGGCCTAATGGGGAGAAAAAATTTACATCCTCCCCCACAATTCCAAAGAGCTCTTTCAACCTCCCTCCTATGGGGTTATACTGAACAGTCTCCAAAGGGGAGGGAGAGCTCATGAAGATGTGGGGGAAGATGTGAGTTGAGCCCTCTGTGAATATCCTAATTTAGATATTTTTCTCCAGAGATGAAAAAAAATGTCAGCTGAGATAACATAATCTTTGGTCTCATCATAAGCAAAAAGAAAGAGACAGAATCAAAAGCTGATTGTAGTAAAATTGTGATTGGCACAGAGGCAGTAGGCATTACTACTGTATACTTGTTCTGGGATTGCGGTGGAGGTCCTCTATATAGCTTGTAAGGTATGTAATGCAGTACCCCAGCACACTTGATCATGAGAAGGAAAATTCACTCATTTAAAAAAAAAGTCAAATCTTTACTTGATTTAACTTTGTTGGTGGGTGACTTTAGGTACATTCGAAATTCTGTTACCTAAAACACTCCTGACCTATCTGCTCTCCACCTCTACTTGTAACCCCACCAGCCCTCATCCTCATTACTCCACTGAAACCACCTTTTTCTTTAAGGTCATCAGTGTGAACATAATCACCAATGATCTTTTTTCAGTCTTTTTTTCCCCCATCACATCTCACTGGTCTCCTTGCAGCATTTGCTACTGCTGAACTCTGCTTCTGGATATTCTTCATATCCCCCTTGAGATCAAGAGCTGTCTTACTTTTTTTATTTGTATCCCCAGCATTTAGCATAGCACTTTGCATATAGTAAGTGCTTAATAAATGCTTTCATTTATACATTTGCTCACATGATTCAAACAAGAGTAAATTGTATTATAAATTTTGATGGGATTAAATCATACACTTAGGTTAGAGATGAGTCTAGGGAGGCCCTAAAGGGAAAAATAGGGAGAGCCACGGACCAGGCAGGTCCTAACAGCACATGAACAAAGGAAATAGGCACTTAGAGCCTCAAATGTCTTCTCCCACCTGCATGGTTGGACAATCCAAGACTTGGGGCACCATCTGGAGGTTTACCCAACTGTGTAGTATCTGGAGGAGCAATTTTAGCAAATTTCTTAGGGGTGATGTAAATAAAGTCCTCTTGTGAGTATAGCATGGAACAGAATTCTTTTTACATAGAAATTGGTACATTGTGGCATTATGTAGTAAGTTATCCTGAGATAAGAGACTAGATCGGGGTGCTTAACCATTTTTGTGTCATGGACCCCTTTGGCAGGTGGGTAAGGTCCATTGGCCCCTTTTGAAAATTATACTTTAAATCATAAAAAAAATACAAAGATTACAGAGGAAGCCAATTATGTGCAAATAAAATTAATTTCTTTTTTCTCACCTAAGGTCAAGGAACTCCCCCGAAATCAGTCTTTGTACCTCATTGTGATCCATGGATCCCTGGACCAAGTGAAGTAGACCTGTTATTAGGTAAGGAGGTGGCACAGTAGATAAAACATGAAATACAGAGTTCTAATCCTGCTTCAGACTCTTACTAGTCGAGTGACCCTGAGTAAGTCACTTAACCTCTATCTGCCTGAGTTTTATCATTTATAAAATGAGGATAACAGTAGCACCTACCCCCCAAGGTTATTGTAAAGAAAATGAGATAATATTTGTAAATCATTTTGTAAACCTTAAAGCCCTATATAAACACTAGCTGTATTATAATTATTATTGATGTAGTAGTTGTTGTTGTTAGTTTAACATCAGGGAAGTGTCAACCAAAATTCCAGTTTTTATTTTTGGTTCAATTGAAATGTGGTCTGTTAGTACAATTTGTTAATACAAGATGTTTTGAAGTCAGTGTCGATGACTAAGTTCTGTAATGAGGGATCTAGTTTTGTGGTTTTAAGACAATGGGCTATTCTCCTAGCCCCATCCACTCATCCTATAATTATAATCTGTAATGCTCAGCATTGGTCAAAAAAAATGATTAAGTGCGGGGCGGCTAGGTGGCGCAGTGAGTAGAGTGTCGGCCCTGGAGTCAGAAGGACCTGAGTTCGGATCCGGCCTCGGACACTTAACGCACACACAAACAAAAACCTAGCCATGTGACCTTGGACAAGTTACTTAACCCCAATTGCCCTAAAAAAATGATTAAGTGATGGAAAATCACAAAAACATTGATGATTTTATCCACTTAAAACTTATGTTGTAGACTTAGATAACCCCAAAGTTTTACACCTACAGAATACAGTCTTCAAGAAAACAATAAATGAACCACTGGATATGATTAGCATAAAATAACATCATGAAAAGTAAAACTGACTTCACTTTAATAGGCAGGAAGGGATTCATTATTCATATAGGAATAATTCCTGAATTGGTGCTAATGAAAGGAATATTTTAGTGTAAAGATTAAAATTAGTGCAAAGCTAGAAGTAAAGGGAAGCTGGGTGGCTAAGTGGATAGTACAACAGGCCTGGACTCATGAAGATCTCAGTTCAAATCCAGCCTCAGACACTAGCAGTGTGACCTTGGGCAAGTTACTTAGCCCTGTTTGCCTCAGTTCCTCATCTTTAAAATGAACTGGAGAAGGAAATGGCAAAAAAAAGTCCAGCATCTTTGCCAAGAAAACCACAAATGGGGTCATGGAGAGTCAGACATGACTGAAACAACTGAACAACAAATTGATTCTATCAATTTTCCATTGAAGGCCTTTTCAACTTGTATAGCAGAATGGGAGATATACCAAGAAGGTAAATGTAGGGCCTCTGAGCAGACTTTCTGACAGACAGACTACACTATATTTCTATAAATTCACAGCAATCCTGTAAGATAAGTACTGCATAGGCAGGTATGTTAACAAATGATGCTCAGGTTCATAAAGGGACCTGAAATGAAACAGAATCCAATTCATCAATTAGGTGCCTTTATTGTCTGAGAAAAGGGGAGAGAAGACCCTACAAGGGAGCAGAGAGGTAGAGAGAGTTCTTCAGTTGCTCAAAATGGAAGAAAAGAGGGTGAGATAATATAGTTTCTAGAGGTTTTTGGAGGGGAGAGGGGAGTGTTAAGGGGAGAAAACATCTGTAGGTACAATGAGCCAGGGAGTAATGTGTTTGTTAAGTCCTGAGTCTGCAGCTTCTGCTCAAGGTGGCCTCCGGCCATTCAAGGCTGGTCTGGCCTCTGCAGTCATCTCCAAGTTCACACAGAGTTCACTTTGCAAAGGATCACTGATGTGTCAAGCATCTCTGCGCCTCAGATATCCTTCTGATTGGCTGGTTGTTGTGTAATTCCATTGTCCTTGCTCCCCTGTGAAGAAGGAAAGTTCTAAACATATAGTATAGTTATTACAGAAGCTCATGTCCACAGGCAATACTAATTGTTATCCATATTTTGCACCTGAAAATACTGAGGTTTATAGAGATTATGTATGTTGTATAGTCATACACACACACACATACATCCAGAACATACTTTTTCTAAACCAAGTTATTTTTTGGACTACCCTTTGTAATTGTCAGCTCTTTTACAACTAGGCTGCTCTTTTTCTTTAGGAAGTTTCCACTATACCAATGATCACAGCCCATATTTGTCACATCTAGGATATTTCTAGTTATACGTAGGCTATCAGAAATTCTCAAAACAGGATTTATTTAAATGATTTTTTTTAATGCTGTAAAGTACAGTTTTAGTGGGAGATGAGAGGTGTAGCTCTGTCACATATCCAAGAAAATCCAAATAAGCTAATGTCCTCCTCAAGTCAGTAATATAAAAGGAAAGGAAATTAAAGACCTGTATCTATATCAAATTTTCTATTCACAAGCATAAATCCTACTTAATCATGTATTAGTGCTTTCCATAGCTCCAGTATAAGAAGAAATGTCTCCACTACTTAAAGATAAGTATTTGCCATTTTCTTTTCTCTAGGAACTATGCAGAGAGTTAGGAGTCTACAAACTCTCTTGCAAAGCTGAGATCTTTACATTAAATAAACCCAGATTAACTGCACTGTTGCATTCCATGCCCAAATAGACAACTTCTCTCCAAGAACTGAAGGAAAACAGTCACTGTGAGATCTGCTGGTGATTAGCTTAATTAGTTAATGAATTATCAAAGCATACACTCATTTCATCAAGATAAGAAAGAAGCACAACAAGAATAAATACTGATTTTGCATGCAAGTCATGTTACAAAAGGGAACAAAGTGGAGATTGAGTAATAGACACATAACAGAATTGAAATGCAGAACAGAAGGTTAAAAGGTAAAGAGGATATGAGCAGAGAGGGAGAAATGCACCATGGGGGTGGAAGGCAAGGCAAAAGAAAGCGGAAAGGAAAGGAAAGGGGCAAAATGGGTCACTTCATTCCCTTTTTTAGGGAATGTTCCCAAATGGCTAAAGAGAAAAACAAAACAAACAGAAAGTAAAAGAATGGCATAAAATTGATGTTTGAATCAGTCGTCTCTGGGAACTTCTGAAGTTCCTCCTTTGGCAATTATTTAATCTGGTTTTATAGATGTTTATTTAAATAATGCTTTAAAGGTTAAGCAACCATGTTAAAAAATAAATAAAATGATGTGGTGTATTAGAAAGAATGCTGAGTTTGGAATCAGAGGACCTGCCTATGTGACCAAATCTCTTAGCCTCACTGAAGCTGAACCTCATTTTTCTCATCTCCAAAATGAAGGACTTCAACTAGACAACTAGGTGGTACAGGAAACAGAGTCTGAACTGGAGTCAGGAGGATTCATCTTCCTGTGTTCAAATCTGGATTCAGACACTTACTAACTGTGTGATCCTGGGCAAGTCACTTAACCCTATTTATCTCAGCTTCCTCATCCACCAAAAATGAGCTGACAAAGGGAAATGGCAAAACCACTCCAGGATCTTTGTCAAAACTCCAAACGGGGGTTTTGACAAAGAGTAGGACTTGACTGAAACAACAAAACAACCGAAAAGGTCCTATCCATTTCTAAATTCTATGATCCTCATCTAGAGTGACCTTTTTGCTTTTATGAAGCCATGCTGCTTCCTAGGGATCACTACTTGCCTTTTTTATATGCCCAAAATACAACCTTGTGATGTTTTTCTTCAACCAAACTTCTTGTTTCATTAGCATGGGAAACTCCAGGTGAAGAAACTTCATCTACTGAAGCAGAATCCTTTGTAGGAAAGCCAACCAAGCTAAGTTCCCAGAGGCTTATCATTAGAGATAGTAGATCTGTACCAGTTCTGTAACTTTCATGATCCTAGAGAGTTACCAGGACACTGAGAATGAAGTGATTTTTCCAATATACACAGCCATATGTGTCAGAGTTAGGGTTAAACCCAGCTATTCCTGATTCTGGGGCCAGTGCTCAATCCACCATGCCATGATGTTTCAGAATTTTGCCAGGAAGTAAAGTCAAGCTCATTGGCCCATAGAGCAAAGATTCTTCTCTTTTTTGAAAATTAGTACATCAGTTGCCCATCTTGAGTTCTGTGGCACCTCTCCATTTTCTTCAGTCTTTCAAAGATCCTTTAACTACAGCTTGGCAAGTGCTAGGAGAACAAAGCATGCTTAACAGTTCTGAATAAAGGATAACCCAAATCAATTCTCTCTCTACCTTTCCAGAAATATGAATCTGATTATAATAGTCAGGAATAATATAATCTGAGTGTTGATAGACTCAGCTATGATGGGGCCCAAAATTATACTTTGCATCATTCCTGCATTTTTCTTTATAAAAAATTACACAATTTTTCCAAAGTAATTTTTCCACTGATGTGTTGGTTGTGAGAAAAGCTATTTTATATCCCCTCTCCCTCACCAAAGTTTGTCTTTATGACAAATACTGCATTCACTTTGTCACAATTTTATGTTGCCTGACTCTCCTGCAAAAAAGGGGAAAAAATCGAGTAATTTCTACTACCTAGTAGTCTTTATACCCTTTCCTTTGCACCTAATTTTCCTTTTGTTTTTCCTCTGAATTTAGTTTTTAATTACTACACCATGCTCCACTCTTTTAGCTTTATGTGAAAATATATAAGGGATTTGTGATTTCTCAGGGCTAGAAACTACTAGGATAGGAAAGCCACCCACCACTGAAGGTTGTATCCTGATTATAATGCAATAGATAAGTCCTTCTTAAGGCCCAAGAAATCAAATTACTTGCCCAGAGTCATATACCTAGTAAGTGTCAGAAAAGGGATTGGAATCTGTCATCTTGTTGGACAGTTAGATGATATAGTGGATAGAAGATAAGACCTAAAGTCAGGAAAACATCTTCCTGAGTTCAGATCTGACCTGAGATACATACTAACTGTTTGACCCTGGGCAAGTCACTTAACCCTGTTTGCCTCAGTTTCCTCATCTACAAGGAAATGGCAAGCCATTCTAGTATCTTTGTTAAGAAAACCTCAAATGAGGTCAGGAAGTAAGACACAACTGAACAAAAACAACAAAATTTTGTCTATAAGCTCATTATTCTATCCACTATGACATTACTTCAATTTTGGCTTTATTTATTCTCTAACTAAGGTAGTTTAGTATTGGTTCTAATTTTGAAGATACGATGGTAACTTTCTTTATAAACCGTTCTGTTTTATTGAAAGGGTCATATCATGTAAGAGCTGGAAGGGGCCTTAGAGATCAATTAATCTATTCCTCTCATTTTGGGACAGGGAAACTGAAGTCCAAAAAGATTAAATAATTTTCCCAAGGTCACATAGTTGTTTTGGAAAAATTCAGGAAAAAAAAAGTGGTTGATCATTCCAAGAAGACTGGCAAAAAGCTAGGTTAAAAAGAAAAACCCTGCAGATACTAGAGTTATTTCTTCTAAAATAAGTGCTGATAAGAAGGGAGCGAGTTGAGAATGAATTAGTAATAAGATTGTCAAGTGAATTCCCTCCAGACTGGGAAAAATATTTACAAGAAAAGACAGCTAGGAATGTGGTGTCTACATGATCTATTGCATTTGATTTTCTAGCCACAGAGGAAGCAATATAGATGGGCTACTTTACATTTTAGAAGACCAAGTATGGCTTTTCCTTGGAGGAACTGATAGTTTCTATGCAAAGAAATGCAAAGGAGGCAGAGTAGCACCCACTTCAATATAGGATAAGAATCCATGGCTTCATCTGGGTGAGTATTCCCTCCACTGATGCAAGTCAGATTTCTCCATGTACTCTATGATCCAGTGATAGTCACTGGCATTTCTTCTCCTCAAATACAACACTCTATCTGCAATCCCTGTGCCTTAGCCCTGGCTGCCCCCATCCCTGGAATGTTCTCTCTCCTCACCTCCTCTTCCTGGCTTCTCTGGCTTTCTTCAAGATTCAATTCCAATCCTTAGGCACCCCCCCCACCCCACCCCACCAAAGTGCCTTCCCTCTGAAATGCTTTCCTATTTGAAGTGTGTATATCTTGCATTTAGATAGTTGTTTATATGTATCCCTCATTAGCATGTGAGATCAGCATGTGAGCTCCTTGAGGAAAGGGACTATGTTTTGGCCTTTTTTGCATTCCCAGAGTTAACTACAATGCCTAGCACTGTGTAAGCACTTACTGACTAAACAAGAAATTTAGGCCAAAGGAAAAAAAAATAATTATTTGAGGCCAATCCTGTGATGAACCTCTGGCTAGGTTTCCTACAAAGGGCACATAGTCACTGAGTCTATTCTTGAAGCCTTTTATATTGACAGAGCTTGCTCTTCTCTACCCTAGTCTTTGAGAGCCAAGGGTCACTTTCATACAAACCTGAGTCATGGACTGGCGAGTACTCAGAGTTAAATGGAAGGGTTAAATGGCACTTAAAGATCTTTTCTCTAATAGAAGGATTAGGTGAAGTGCTCTAAAGTACCAAAAGACTATATTTTTTGAGTTTCTAACTCTTGGGGGAGGGGAGTAGATATTAGATAATAGTTGGAATTAATAATAGCAACAAATACTTATTAGGATATATTCAGATCACTGTGCATAATAATAAAATTTGACATGTATATGGTAGTTTAAGGAATGTAAAATATTACCCACAAAACATGTCTTTTTAAATTATTTATTTATTTTTAGTTTATAACATTCAGTTCCACAATCTCTTAAGATTCAAATTTTCTCCCCTCCCTCTCCTTGCCCCTACCCCCCATAGTGGCATGTAATCAAATATAGGTTCTACAAATACCTTCACGTTGAAGGTTAATCATGTTGTAAAAGATTATAACCAATAGGCTGAACAAAGAGAAAGAAGGGATAAAACAAAACAAAGCAGAAACGACAGAGAGCAAACATTTTGCTTCCATCTGCATTCAGACTCTGTAGTTCTTTCTCTGGATGTGGATAGCCCTTTCCATCATGAGTCACAAAACATGGCTTTTGCTCCACCCATAAGGACAGTGACTTAAGAAGTTTGGGGAAAGGAATCATCTGGCTGATAGGAAGGGTTTACCAACGTTCTCTAAGTTCCTTAGTTCTGCCCTGGGTCTAGGACTGGAAGAACCTTCTGAGAAGGAGGCCTGAGGAAGCCATCTCAAAATGGAAGAAGTAAAAAAAAACAGCATGGCTACCGTGGTGCTACTGGAACTGGTGGGTGTGGGAGCAGGTATGAGTATCTTGTTAGATCGTGGTACAGACCAAAGACCAAGTATGAGCTGGGAGGATGAGCCTGGGATTAACCTGCAGCACTGACCCAGATGTGGGCTGGGAGGATAAGATGGGGATCCTCTTCCATTTGACTCCTCTTTAGGAAAAAACAATTTTCTCTTGCCTTATTCAATCCCTTCACTTTCTGCCCCTGTTCTCACTCTTTGAGTGGCAGAGTTGGAAAACTCCTCTGTTCTTTCCTTAAATACTTCCAGGTTTGTCATTAATCTATGATAAAATTCATTGGCCAACTAAACCCAGTCTATTAGATTCATTATTTAATATGCAGATAAAAAAAGGGGGAATTGCACTATTCAGAAATGAGACATTTTGCCCAGCAAGACCAAGCTGGGAGCAGAGCCATAAAGTGAAACACATAAAGGCAGAGAGATGGCTGTTGTTATACTTCATAAACCCTATAGAAGTACCTGAGACAAATAGAGATACCCCTGGAGATAAATTCCAAGGTCAGAAAGCAGTGCACTGTAGAAATTTTTTTGTAAGTGCCACAACTTCAGTATGAGTGATTTGGCAGCAGGCTTTCTCCTGCATCTCAAAAGTCAGCCCCTGGGGGCAGAGAGTGAGTAAGGACCTCAGTATCTCTCAGATATGTTTGCTTCTCTTCTCTGACACAGCCACAATTCTAGAACAGGTCTTATTACTTCAAACATGGAGTACTGTAGTGGCCTGCTGGTGGGTGTGTTCAACTAAAGTCCAATCCATCCTCCATTCAGCCATTAAAATGATTTTCCTAAAATTCAAGTCTGATTATGTCACACACACAAAACCTCACCCTACCCAATAAGCTCCAGTGGCTTCCTATTGCCTCTAAGTGAAAATATAAAATCCCGATTCAGCATTCTAAGTCCTTTATAACCTAGCCCCTGCTTACTTTTCTAGTCTTCTTATACCTTGCTTCCAGACAAATACTCTTCTATCCAGTGACATTGGCCTCCTGGCAACCCTCAAACAAAACAACTCCTTCTCCTAGCTCTGGGTATTTTCTCTGGCTGTCCAACATGCCTGGAATGCTCCCCCTCCTATTCAGTGACTACTGACCTCCCTGGCTTTTCTTAAAGTCTCAACTAAAGTCTCACTTTCTACAGGAAGCCTTCCCCAGATCTTAATTCCAGGGCCTTCTCTCTTTATTTATTTCCTCTTTACCCTGTCATTTAGCTTGCTTTGTATGTATTTGTTTGCACTGTCTCCTCCATTATGTCATCTCCATAACATTGTTAGCTCCTTGAAGGCAGGGACTGCCTTTTACCTCTTTCTGTAGTCCTAGTGCTTGGCATGGTACCTGGAATTCAGTAGATACTTAATAAATCTTGGTTGATTGGTAGCCTAACTAGAGGACTTCAAGTGGGCACATGCAGCATTACCTTAGCAGTATAGTGCAAAGACCAGGGCCCAAATTCACTCAAAAGCTCTGTTTGATGGTAGACGATACTTACATAGTCTTTGTCCTCCTGGAGCTTATGTTATAGCATGGGGATGACACCAAGATAGGATAGACAAGATACAAATGTATATTCAACAATAAGTATATTAGAGAGCTATAAAACAAAGTGCAATATGAAACTGAGAGACCGAGAGAAGGAACTAAATGAATGTTGGAGTTACATACAGAACTGGAGAAATCATAATAACAGATTGAGGGGGCAAGATAATGAGCCCATTCTTGGGTATGCTGTGTCGGATGTGCTTGAAGACCATCTTGGATGAGATATTTTTAAAGAAAGGTCTGGATTTGAATTCAGAAAATAATTGCCTCATATATTCACATAATCTTCATCTCTGTATATTTTTTCTATGTTCATAGATATTTGTATGTTATTTTTCCCATTACAATGTGTGCTGCTTACAAGTATGATTTTTTTTCCTCTTGTGTATCCCCAGAGTTTAACACAGCTCCTGGCACATTGTTCTGTTATTTCCTCCTGTTTGACATATATTATGACCCTGTATGGGCTTTCTGGAGTGGTTTTCCATTTCCTTCTCCAGTGGATTAGGCAAATGGAAGTTAAGTGTCTTGCCCAGGGTCACTCAATCTGAAGCCAGATTTGTATTCAGGGCTTCCCAACTCTAGACCCAGCACTCTATCCACCGAGCCATCTAGTTGCCTGGTACATAGTAAGCACTTAATAAATAATTGTGGACTAAATGAAATAATTGATTACATTTCAAGCTACTATTTCAAAAAAGAGTTATATTTTATAGACAAAGTCACTGGCTGACCTGGGATGTATCCCTATATTTTCAATTATCCACATCTTGTATAAAAAACTATTTGTCCAATGTAAACACAAACAGATATGACCATTTACCTGTTGACAGCTTCCTGAAGTACAAAGATGATTTTCTTGAAGGAAATCAACTCTGAAAGGCTGTCCTTTTTCAGCCATTTAGTAAGCAAGCAATTATTAACTCCTTACTTTGTACCAGACATTGTGGTAAGCTTTGTGAATACAAAAAAGGGGGGCTTTGAAAATCCAAGCCTATTAAATGACAGAAATATCACATTTCTTATCTGTATCCTGTTATTTTCCCACCAGTCAAAGCACTCTAACTGCTATGGGAAAAGAAACTGTAGGGATGGTCAAAGTTCATAATCAATGTAGTGGTTTCGTGGAAGGTAAAGATATCACAGAAATAGAGATCATGAGAAGTGTAAGCCTATGCTATGACTAATTAAGAATGGCATCTTTCCATGTTAACTGCCCCTGACTCTCTTGGGCCATTCCTTTTGCTTATTTATTGACTGATTGATTGATTGGAATAACATCAACATTGCCATACTAAATAGCTTTGAGCATGATGCCAATGAGGCAAAAGTCATAGAGGTTTGATCCTACATTGGGCTGCTTAGATCTACCCTGGTCTGTAGGTCAGTAATCTGGCAAATGCCTTCCTTTCTAGTTATAACAAACTGAAGAGATTCTTCCAGCCTCTAGGGAGAGGAGACATAAATTATGTCAATACAGTTGGACAAATAGGACCTAATACTAACAAAGAGAATAATGACATCTAGCATTTCTATAGTATTTTAAGGTTTGCAAAATACTTTACAGATATTATCTCATTTTATTCTCGCAACAACCCTGAGATGTAGGTGCCATTATTATTCCCATTTTACAACTGAAGCAAATGAAGTTAAGTGACTTGCCCAGGGTCACATAGTAAGTGTCTGAGATCAAAATCTGAGCTCAGGTCTTTCTGTGCCACCTAGCTGCCTTAAAGATTAAATAGTTCATTTGTTTCAATTCATTGTAAAGTTGAGAAAAGGGCAGCTAGGTGGCACAATGGATATTGGACCTAGAGTCAGAAAGTCTCAAGTCATCTTCCAGAGTTCAAATATGGCCTCAGACACTAGCTGTGGGACCCTGGGTATGTCACTTAACACTGGTTGCATCCGTTTCTTCATCTGTAAAATAAGCTGGAGAAGGAAATGGCAAACTACTTGAGTATTTTTGCCAGAAAACCACAAATGGGGTCATGAAGAATTGGACACAACTGAAACGATTGAACAACAAATGATTGAAAAGTGAGACCTAGAGAAACTAGGTGACTTTCCTAAGATTACAAGGACAGTTAGTAACAGGGATAGACCTTGAACCCAGGTTTCTAATGTTCTTTCCACTGGCCCACTGGAAACTCTTAAACAAAGAATAATAGGGAGAATTTGCAGAGATAGATGTGGGTTCATTGCAAAGATAAACTTCCTGATAACTAGAGCTGTCAGAAAATAGAATGCACTCCCTCAGCAGATAGCAGGTTTCCTCTCATTAGAAGTGTTAAAGGAAAGTCCAGAATGCCCAGCTGTTGTGTACAAAAGATTCTTGTTCAGGTAAAGATTAGATTAGCTAATCTCCAAGGCCCAATTCTGAGATTCTGGGTCTCAGGGTTATATAATAAGCTTCCCTAGTCATTCCCAAACCTCTGTGACCCTTGCCCTTAGATTACACAATAAAACAACAGTGCATCAATATCACAACTCTAATTTCCAAGAGATAATCTCAAGAGCTTTTTGGTGGCTTAGTAAATAGACGTTGAACTTTGAGTTTGGAAGACCTGATTTTAAAACCTGCCTCCAGTGATTACTTACTAAATGACCCTGGGCAAGTCACTTAATTTCACTCCATCTCAATTTTCTCATCTATAAAGTGGAAATAGTAATATTCACAGGTTGTTGTGAAAGTCAGTCAAATGATAGATGTAACTTATTTTCTGAACCTTAAAGTGCTATATAAATGCTAGCTTTTTAAAAATATTTTATCTGAGTATAAAACCTGCTTCAAACATTTATGAGCAGTATGACTCTGGGGATGTCACTTAACCTCTTTCAGCCTCAGTCCCTTCATCTGTAAAATGGGTATAATAAGAGCATCCACATCACAGGGTTATTGTGAGGACCAAATGAGATAATACACGTAATGCACTTTGCAAACCTTAAAAGACTATATAAATGTAAGCTACATTGTAGAATGCAGGCTTTCAGGGTAAGCCCATGAGACCCAATAAAACACTCCTTGTAATGGATTCAAGGCCGTTTTTCTTGGGTCCTTGGTGGAGTCTTCAGGAAAACATGTTAGAAAAGGAGCCAGTCCCTTGCCCAATGCCCTGGAAATGGTAATAGGGTGTTAGAAAACCAGCTGTACCAGAGAATCAAAGACTGTGTCACGGAGGTCACTCTAGTAACAACACATAATTCTAAAAGATGAGTTGTCAATAGAAGGGTTTGATGGTTTGAGATAGGGTTGTAAAACCATTTTGTGTGTGGTTTCGAGAGAGTGTGTCTGTTGGCAGGAGCAGGAGAGGGAGTGGATGCTTGTGGCTCGCTGTTTCTCTGAATGCAGCATTAACCTGCCTTAACCTCTGTTTGGCTGGGTGCCCATATCTTTCCTGCTAAGAGATGCTATTTTTCACTTGCCTTTTTTTTGTTCCCTTCATGCCATTTTCTAGCCTTGTTGCCGCAGTTGCAGACCTGCTGGGGTGTATTTGCTCTGTGAGTGGGCCCTAAACAAGGGTGCTGGAAACTGGAGAAAACACCCCCAGGGAAGATGTGGCATGTGATTTCTACCACTGCCACTAGCCCAGGGGTTCTTAACTTTTTTGAGTGTATCACAGATCCCTTTGGCAATCTGCTGAAGCCTAAGGACTCCTTTTCAGAATAATTTTAAATAATTGAAAGAAATACTAAATTTCAGTTAAACACTAGTAAAAATAAAGGTAATTCCCACCCCCGCCAACCAAGTTCACAGTAACCCCTGAAACCTAGCCATAGGTTTCTTGGGTATCTGTGGTGTTCAGGTTAACTCTTCCTCTAACTCATCTTCAGGCCAAGCCTGTCTGCCTAGGGGGAGCAATAATGTAACTCTGTGCTGGCTATCCAGAGAATATCATCCTGGAAATAGTGCAAAATAAAAAGCTTTGGCTTCCATTGCCTCTCTGGTACTGTCTTCTTAAGAGTAGAAAGGGTTTTGTACACATTTCCATTACTGCTTTACAGAAACAAGGACAAAATTGTGATCATGTCTGTCTCATATATAGCAGAGGCTCTTAATCTGGGGTTCAGAAATAGCTAAGAGATCTGTGTATAGATTTCCAGAGGTCTGAGAATTTAAATTGGAAAAATGATTACATTTTAATTTTAACTAACCTTCAATTTCCTTTGTAATAGTACACATTTTATTTTATACATTTAAAAACATTAGGGAAACTGAGGTTCAAAGTGTTTTAAGTCATTTACATGGACAGTAGTAGCTCACCAAGACATTTTCAGGATGGGGATAATTAGGGATTTGCTCCAGAATGCTAAAGGGAAGAGAAGAAGGGAACAAGCATTTATTAAGTCACTGTGCTAAAGGCTTTACAATTATCTCATTTGATCCTCACAAAGCCCTGAGAGAGGTAGGCACCATTATCACCCCCACTTTACAGTTGCGGAAACTGAAGCAGATTGAATTTAAGTGACTTGCCCAGGGTCATATATCTAGTAAGTGCCTAAAGCCAGGCTCTTCTTGACTTCTAGACCCAGTACTTGAACTCCCAAATCTAGAGATCACCAAATTTAGAGGACACTCGCAACACTCAGGCCTTTAAGAACACAGACACAACCAAGCTTAGCACTCATTAAGCAAGACTGATTTAGGGAGTGTACTAGCTCCAATGAAACCATTATCTCTATGCAAATGATTCTCTTATCTATTTGTCCAGCTCTAACCCTCTCCTGATCTTCATTCTCTCACCTCCAACTACCTATGAGACATCTCAGACTGGATGTCCCATAGACATCTTAAACTCAACATGTCCAAAACTGAACTTAATTGTTTTTCCTTTTAAACCCTCCCTTCTTCCTAATTTCTCCATTACAGTGGGGAGTGCCACCATCCTCCTAGTATTTCTCATCTCCAATATCCAAGTAGTTTTCAAGTCCTGTTGTTTTCACCTTAGTAACACCTCTCCTATATGCCTCCTTCTTTCCTCTAGCTCTGCCAGTATCCTAGTCCAAGCCTTCATCCTTTTATGATCACAAGCGTCTGATGGTTGATCTCCTTGAATCAAGACTCTACCCACTCTAGTTCACTCTCTACTCAGTTATCAGTAATTTTCTTAAAGCAGAAGACTTTGTTCTTTGTAATTGTCTAAAGAAGTCATGTCACCAATCCTCACCCCACCAATCAATTTCATATCACCTCCAGGTTCAAATATAGAACCCTCTGTTTGGCATTCAAAGGCCTTACAACCTCCCCCCTCCTACCTTTCCAATTTTCTTACACTTTACTCTCCCCCGCTTCATCCCACCCCCATGTTCTCTGTGATTCAGTCATACTGACCACCTTGCTGTTCCTTGAACAAGACACTCCATCTTCCAACACTAGGCATTTTAACTGGCTGTCCCCCATGCCTAGCATTCTCTCCCTTCTTCTCTACCTTCTGGCATCCCTGGCTTCCTTCAAGTCCCAGCTAAAATCCCACTTTCTACCAGAAGCAATTCCAGATCCCCTTCAAAGCTAGGATCTTTTCTCTAAAATTACCTCCCATTTATCCTGTATATATTTTGTTCTAACATAGTTGCTTGCATATTGTCTCCCCCACAAGACCGTGAGCTCCTTGAGATCAAGGAGTGTCCTCTGTTTTTCTTCATATCCCCTTAGCAGGGGACCTGGTGCACATTCTAGGCACTTTAAAAAATGCTCATTGATTTATTGCTTATTGAACAAGAAGCTACCAGATGGTGAGCTGAGGTGAATTCCTCTCCCCATACTGTTCCTCCCTTTCTCCTCTTCTCATCCAAGGGGCATTTTATGCTGCTTTCTCCAAAGAGGATGATGATACTTGCCCTGGGCACAAAGATTCCTAGCTACTATTTTGTTAGTTGAGGAGGTGGGACTTTCTGGATGTGCATACATTTGGACAACTATGGAGTAAGATCCAACCCAAACATAGGACAGAGAAAGAAACACTAGATTGATGACTGGCATTTATCACTGGTCTCTCACTTCTTCCTCTTATTAGAACTTTACCTCCAAGACCATTTTTGGCAGTAGTTTGTTTAATGCTCTTGTTTAAACAACTAAGTGTCTTAAAGGTCTAAACTCATAAAAATGTGGGAGAACAGCAAGAAGGAAGCCCAGTCTATGAAGTAAAAACTGAGTTCTCTCTCTCTCTCTCTCTCTCTCTCTCTCTCTCTCTCTCTCTCTCTCTCTCATGGACACACACACACACACACACACACACACACACACACGGGAAAGCCTCCTTTTCTAGAGCTATGATTTAGCTTAATGAGGAAAAAGAATCACTAATTATTCTACTGAATTGTTTTCCTATTGGGACTGAAAAAAGTTCAACCAAAAACGACCAAAAAAATTTCCAGCTTAATTATAGTTCTCGTGGTAAATTGCAGGATATATATACGTATATTATTGTTATTATTAAACAAAAAAGTGTTTCTCTTCCCTCTGACGTAAGTTCTGACTCAGTATGTAGAACAGTAACAGCCACAAAAGAAGCTTAAGGGGAACTGATGAAACTCAGTTCAGCACAAATAATGCAATCTAACGACTAAATAAATTATTCATGGTAGCTATTTATATGGTGTAATTCCTATACTTACCTGACAATATGCTGACTGGCTCCTCACTCCCTCTTTCCCTAGGTAAACTCAGCCAGTCTATAACATCAAAGTTAAGGGGAAAATGCCAGTTTCTTTTTATAAAGTGATTATTTTAGTTGTGGTTGTCCTGAAGTGCAAAGAATTAAAAAAGGGCTTCGATTCTATTTCTGTTTAATAGGGAACCAGATTTGCATCAGATGTAGCTCTTCTTAAGATGAGAATGTAAGTATAATTAGGGGACAAAATGGGTCACCCCAAACTTGCTTTATATTATCACTCAATAATAGCATTGGAAATTAACTTAAAACTGCCTCTCCCTCATTACTGAGTAAGAACACATTAGCCATCCCAGGCACATGAGCATCCATCCTATTTTTATACCTCTACATAAGTGGAGATTCCGTAACTTCCCCTGGGAACTCACTACTGTATAACAACCATTGATGTGAGCATTTTTTTATATCACTAATTCTCATGCTGCTGAATAAGCCAATTTTTTTTCTTATTCTATTCTCAGGAAATTAGGATAGTCATCAACATATCTTAAAATAGAGCACTTGACTTGCAGGCAGGAAGATGTAGATTCAAATCCTGCCTCATACACATATTAGATGTGTGACCCTGGGTGGGTCACAAACTCTCTGGGGTACAATTTCCTCATCTGTAAAATTAGAAGGTTGGATTTGATGGCTCCTAATTGTCTCTTCCAGCTCCAAATCCATGGGCCCATGAAAATACTAACATTTACTAAATTATTCTTGGGCCTTCTGATCTCCCATGAAAATCAGAATTAATTCTTAATTCTTTTCATTTGTCCTTTCCGACCTTAGTCATTTTGAGGGGGAGAAGGAAGGAGGGTAGAGAGGAGACTTTTCTTTGAACTTCTCTTGCTCCTTTACATTGTGCTCAACTTTGTGGAGACTAGGACAGAGCATAAGCATCTAACTAGGGCTCATAACAAAAGGAGAATCAATTGCACGTTATTTGTGAAATCAACAAATGAATGTTTTCTGAGTACCTTCATAAGCAAGGGATACAGAGCCTTGAGATCCTTCAGATTCCCAAGGAGTCTATTCTTTGTGTTCAATAGTTTTTAGCTGTGTCCAACTATCTGTGACCCCATTTGGGGTTTTCTTGGCAAAGAGACTGGAGTGGTTTGCCATTTCCTTCTCCAGGTCATTTTACAGATGGGGAAACTGAGGCAAACACAGTTAAGGTTAAAAGTGTCTGAAGTCACATTTGAACTCAGGGCTTTCTGACTCCAGGACCTGCACCCTATCCACTGTACCACCTAGCTACCTGAGTATACTTTTGTAACACTTTAATAGTGCCAGGATAGAAAGTACTCTGGTACAAAGGAGAGAATGCTGAATTTGGAATTAAAGGAGCTCAGTGCAAAGGATATTTCTGCTACTTACTAGCTGTGTGACATTGGGCAATTCATTTCTCCCCTGTGAAACTCAGATTCTTGGTAAAAATGAGATTTACAGCATATATGATTCCTTCTAATGTTTTCTCTCAGTCTCTCAGTCTCTCTCTCTCTCTCTCTCTCTCTCTGGCTATTCCTCTATTGAAGCAGATGACCCCTCTACAACTTAGTAGGTTTTCACAAAAAACTTGCTGACAGTCTGAAATTTAATTATCTTTTAGCCCACTGGGCAGGTAGGTGGTGTGGTGGATAAAGTAGTGGGCCTGGAGTCGGGAAGACTTGATTTCAAACCCAGACTCAGACACTTAACAGTTATGTGACTCTGGACAAGTCACTTCACCTCTGTTTGCCTCATTTTCCTCATTTGTAAAATGGACATATAATAGGACCTACTTCCCAGGGCTGTTTAGAGGATCAAATAAGATATTTGTAATGTACTTAGCACAATGCCTGGCACATAGTAAATGTAATAAATCCTTGTTCCCTTTCCTTTCCCCTTGATGAGCCTTCCTGAGGTTAGATAGGATTGTCTTAATATAATGTATGTACAATCCACCAATGAACTTGTACTCAAAACCTGCTAAGGACTGCTACAATTCATGTTCAATAGGCAAAGCCTTTAAGAAGCCAGGGTTGTCTTCACACCATGGTCACACATTGGAGTAGGTCTTTAATGGAAGGAATTGTAACACATAGGACAATCAACACCAATACAAAACAGTATGTAATTAAATGCAACTAATTTTGTGGTGAAACTGTGGAGATAGAGTATAAATGTGATGATAGAATATAAATGGGTATTTCAAAGACCAAAGAAGAGATAAATGAGGACTTGTTCAGTGAGTAAAGCCTTTGGAAAGAAGATGGAAGATGAATCATGCCTTGAATTAGAATGTGAGCTCTTTGAGGGTGCTCCTTGAGGGTAAGGACTATGTTTATGTCTTTTTCTGTATTCCCAACTATAATGGTAATGGGAATTTGAAGGCTTTCCCTCCTTTTAAAATATACTCTGCTCCCTAATAGGCTGAATATAATCACATGGAGCCTGTGGGCAGGAGGAGTTTGCTTAAGGTTGGAGCAGAGCCCACAGGAAGCTAGGAGTCTTAGTCAGTTAGTTGTAAGGAGAACACGCTTCTGAGGGAGACAGATAGGTTTGTTAGTATGTTGGTTTGTGGGAAGGCTAAAGGATACTGTGGCTCTCTGTGCTGTGGTGGCTTATTAACTTCTTTGTTGCTATGATGGAATTGGCTTACTGGTTTTGGGATTTGGTTTTCTGGTGTCTAAATAAATTTTTTGCTTCTGTCTTCTACATGGAGAGTCTCTTATATTTTTCTATTAAGCACCATGTACATATGTTTATAGTGATTGTGGGTGCTGTGAATATTGCATTGGCACAAAACTAATACTAAGCACAGTGACTGGCACATAGTAAGCTCTTCATAAATACCTACTGATGAGCTGACTGACTGACACTATCAACCAACAAGCTGCTTAATTATTACTGGAGAGGTTCATTTGCTGCTGTGATGAAAAAAAAAATTTAGACACATCTCCCAAAGATCATGGCTTCCAAAGAACCTTCTACAAAAGGCTTGGAGGGGCAGTAATCAGAGATCACATATTTGCTTTTCTTTATATCCCCACTCCTTATTATAGTCCCTAGAATATAGTAAGTAAATAAGTTTTTTAAAAAGCTTATCACGAGTGCCTAATTCACTTAAATGCTTGAAGGAAAGGTAGGATTCAGAGAAATAAACATAGAAGAGTGAGGAGAAGGGTTTGACTAAAGTGGAAGGAATATGTTGTAAACTACTGGAAAATAAGGTTGATTAGCTAAAATGAGGCCAAAACAGAGAAGCACTCTGACTGTCAGGCAGACTAGCTGAGTTTTAATGTAGCAGGTAATCAATAGAGATCCACTGAAATGGTTTGAGTGGAGAAGTGACATGTTAAAAGTAATGTGAAAGAAAGCACTGATAACCAGAGAGCGGTTTCAGCAGAGGCTAAGTATGGAACCAGATGACAGAAGAGAGATGGTAGAGAAATGGAAGAAGCAGAGGTAAGCAGTGAGTTTGGAAATCTGACACTGAAAGAAGGAAAAAGGGGAGAATAACTAGAGGGGGTAAGTCAAGTAGCATTTATTAAACACCTATGTAGTGTCAAGCACTGTGCTAATCTTTGAAGAAAAGCAAAAAACAGTTCCTCTTCTAAAAGTATTGATAGTGTGAGGGGGGAAATAACATGTGAGCACCTATGTAGAAATAGGATATATACAGGGTAAAATGGAGGGAAGCCAGTAAGATTAAAGAGAACTGGGAAGGGTTTCTTGGAGAATGCTGAGACTTGAAGGAAGCCAGGAAAAGAGGAAAGAGAAAATCTGAGGCATAGGTATAGCCCCTGAACAGGGCCTGCAGTAGGGTGGTTGCAGAATCAGAGGAGAGAAGAGGGCGTATGGGAGTGATACTATTATAGCAATACTTTCATAGCATTGCATTTACCTTCTGATCTTCAGTGCTATATTCAATCCATCAATTTAACAAGTCTGTATTTAGTGCCTATTATGTACAGGGCACTGTGCTAGGTCCCAGGGACACAAAGATGAGTAGTTTATTATTGTCAGGACCCTCATCCATATCGTAAATTCTTCCTGAATTTTATTTTTGCATGATTAGTTTCTCTTCATTAGTTATCAAGGTTATTCTACATAGGTCTTTTTTTGGATATTCTGTTAATACATGCTAAAAAAAAAAACAAAAAAAAGAGGATGTTAATTGAAATGCAGATTAAGCTAGGAAGTACTATATTGGAAACACTAATGAGGATAAAAAGATTTAAGAAAATGAAAAAGCTGTGCAGAAAATAAATTGAGATTCAACTGTGAGAAATTTGAACTAATACACTTGGGAAAAATAATTCTAGTTATAAAATTATTAATTGCCGGGAGATTCTAGAAGGTTAAAAAAAAGGATTGGGGGATGGGAATAACCTAGGAAAGAACAAGAATAAATATTAAATCTGCCATCATTGTGCGTTATGGCATAACAAACTATGTACTTGCCCAAGTCATACGTGGTAAAGCCAGGACCAAAACCTATAGTGTCATTTGTAGCTGGGCAATGAATAGAGATATAGAAGGGGAGGTGTAGCTGCCAGACCTATTCCATAAAAAATGCAAAAAAAAAAAAAAAACCTAACAAACAAAAAAACTGGGCACTTATAAGTATCCTTTTCCTCCTTTTTGCTCCATTTCTACCTCCAGCACTAGCTAATCTATAACTTAACTAAACATTAAAGTTATTATTATGTCTGATTAGACCTAAAGGTGTGGCTCTTCCAAGATTATTTGCATTTAAGAGGCAACTTTAGAAATCAGGCATTGTTTCCTGACCATTCATCTTTAGGGCCTTGCTTGGTTTTAAGCCTGAAGTTCAGGGGAATGTCCTTGAGAGGCAGTATGATGTTGTGGAAAGTACATCATTTAAGTTCAAGTCCTAGCTCCGAAACTTGTTTTGACCATGGACAAATCTCTGATCCTGTTTCCTAATCAAAGTGGAGATAATACTGGCACTACTTACCGCACAGGGTTTTTTTCTGAGGATTATTCTTTGTAAACCTTAAAGTATTATGTAAGGGCTTCCTTCCTAAGCCTGTGTGTGTGTGTGTGTGTGTGTGTGTGTATACACACACATAATATATTTATAATATGTGTCTTTACACACACATACCTGTTCATATGTGTATTTTTTAATGACTAGAAAAAAAGCAATTTGATTTGAAATATTAGGAAATTTATTCTATGTGGTTTGTAAAAAGCAAAGCAGTAAACTATACTAATCTGGTTGAATGATGGCAATATTAGTGCAAGGTTATATGAAATAACAAAAAAAAAGTAGACATCTGTTGGTAAGAGGCAGTGAAGAAGAAGAGATGTCTTTAGTTATAGTGCTAGCTGAACAGAGAACTTTAATTATTAGTATTTCCACAGCAAAAACAAATTGATTATGAGGAAAAGATTTTTCTCATTACTTTACCAAAGGGAATATTTTATGCAAATAATGACTGTGTTTTTCTATTTCATAGCTCCATTTTTACCCTTTGGAAAAGTTGATTTTTTAAAAAGTATTATATTAGTTTATGTTAGCCTTCATTATGTAAAAAAAAATCTGATTGACTCACTTCTTGTTGGTAACAGTGGAATTTATGCTAAATTCACCAAATTAACTGGTTCTATGCAAATTAATTTTCTTTGGCCACTATTAATATAATGGTTCACATCTCCACACTATGCTGCCTGAATTTCAGACATCATTCTCAATGTTTCTTCCACCAGAACCTTGGACTTTGGGAATCTAGGTTTCTGACAGGTGGATTTTCATCTCATCTTGCTGAGGACTAGGATTCAAGGTTACCTCCAGACATCCCCACACCATGTATACCTTCTGCCCACTCCACTTTTCAGGTCTCCTAATTGTCTTATATTCCCTTAGAATGTCACCTCCTAAGGGTAGGGACTGTCTTGGCTTGTTTGAATTTATATACCCCATACTTAGCAAAATGCCTCCGTAAATACTTTATTATCTATTTATCTATCATTCATTCTATGTATGTATGCATATTTTTATCTATCCAGCCATCTATCTGAAAGTGACCCAATTCAGTTGTTGAGACAATTTGAATATCTGGATTGACAGGTTGGCCATGGTCTACCTAGACTGGGCATCCCTAGAACTCAAGAACTAGAGATCACTTTGATTGAGTAGATTTGTTGTTCCAAACAAGGATGCTGAGTCTACCCCATAAGGAATACCAGGAAAGCACACTCTCACTGATTTTACTGCTAGCCCCTTAGGCCTGTGAATTACAAGGGCAGCACACCTGATCAGAAGCCATATCCTATAGTGTGTTATACACATGTAAAAGCATGCAGGAGGCATCAGAGTGAGTTAAGATGCTCTCCTCTAGTGGGAGCCAAGGATGGGAAGAAGGCTGCTAGTATTCATAGTCTTAGTTTGGTCACATTATTCAGAGAATGTTTACCCCCTCCACCCCTTCCCTACCTTTTCCATTTTTTTTTTCAAATTTGAAAGTAAATCAATGGTGCAAAGTTTCTTTTTAACAGATGTTTCTTTTCTCAGTTAATTAACACTCCTGTCACTTCTTTGTCATGTGTTCCACCTCTTCACCTACAAAGAAAACACAAACTTACCAGCATTTCTTAAGCCCATCTTTCTATAAAGTCTCCTTCATGATCTGAAAACTTCAGCATCTATGATCAATGAACACTTGCTTTAAGAAGAAAAAAAATGATAGGTAACAGCTAAAATTTGCATGGTGCTTACAATGTGCCAGGCGATGTGTTAAGCCCTTTACAATTATCTCATTTGATCCTCATTACAACTCTGGCAGGTGGGTACTATTATTATCCCCATCTTACATACGCGGAAACTGGGACAAACAGTGGTTAAGTGACTTGCCCAGGGTCACACAACTAACAAATGTCTGAGACCAGAGTCGAGTTCATAGAGAGACCTCCCAAACACTGACAAAGTATAAAATTAAATATTGTAAGTGATCTTTAAGTGAATTGTAACGATAACAGCTCTCTCTCTTTCTTTTCTTTTCTTTCTTTTTTTTTTTTAGGATGCATTGTAAGTATGTTCAGATACTAGCTACTTGAAATTCCCTCTTCAAAGGCATCCCAAGTATGCATTTTTTTCTATAAGTCCTAATTACCAAATCATTTTAAAGAAATATCAGAAAGAGGGAGTTCTTGTGGTGGATAGGGAGCTGGTCCTGAAATACAGACCAGGTTCAAGCCCCAGCTCTGACATATATTACCTAGTGTTCAGTGCAGTTCCTGAGACATTGTAGGTGTTTAATAAATGATTATTGACTAACTCGCTGGCCAGGCAGTTCAGTTCACCTCTCACTGATCTAGTCAAATGTCTACGACAATAAATTGCAGAACTTATGCTGACCTGCACTGGTAGGGGAAATTCCCCTATACTTATGAAATCTCAGGTCCAGTCCTAGCAACAAGTAACATACATACACACACACACACACACACACACACACACACACACACACACTATGGATATTAATATCATCTACATAATCTTTTAAAACATAAGCTAATTACATTAAAATATAAAAGCTCTGATTCCAGGTATTTTGCCTATGTGGTAAAAAGAATGAAACTGATCCAAGATAAATTGCCTTTAACTGGTGAAGCAAATATTAGGTGTCATTCCTCAAACTTTTTTTTTGTCTTTTTAGAATTCTTGACCTTGACAGAATTTATGCATAAGGTAGGAAAAAAATCCCCCTTGGTAGTACATATTATGATGTAACTTTTGAATATGACAGAGATGGAAATTATATATAAAATCAACTTTAAGAGCATGGTTAATTTGATTTTTGTTTCTCACTTGAAAATTTCTTAATTATATTAAAATATGTTAAAATGGCATATTCTATGTCATATAGATTATAAATGTGATGCTGAGGAATTTGGAGAATTCAAAAAGCATTATTTTGCCCTTTAGTGTAATTAAAAATATTTAAAAGGTAAGTTGTCCAATGTGGTGGAGGTGCAATGAGGGATTATTCCTAGATTCAGAGTAAGTACATATAAGAAAGGGTAGCTAGGTGGCACCATGGCGTTATAGGAATGCAAATTTTTAAGCTCTTCCTTGCCCCAGGTTAAGTGCACCTGGAGCCTGTGGTGGGAGGCTCATTTTTCAGGAATGCCCACAACTTGGTGCTCTGTGATTGGGCCAAGATGGTTGTTACATTCTCTGACCCAGAAGTCAGCTATATAATCCTTGATGTGAGACTTTGTTTTGGAGCTAACTTTGAGAAATGTTGTGTGACTTGATCAGACAAGACTGGGCAGCCATTGTCGAGCCCCCTGGCTTTGAAATACCCAGATGTTGATGCTCTGTGATTTGGTATGGATGTAATGGTTGAACAGTTGGATGCCTGTTTGCTTGAAATGTTTCTGTCTGTATAATCTGAAGTTCGGGGTGCTGACCTTTTCCCCCTGAACTACGTAAATGATATGTTTGATTGATTAAAGCAAGATTGTTAACCCATTTTGAGTTGCTTTCCTTTAGAAAGCAGATCTAAGAACCTGTATTGGCAGCCACCCTGGGGATGCTGGGGTGCTTAACCTTACTCAGTTCAACTCTGGCCTTAGATACTTACTAGTCAGGAAGTCTGGATTCATCTTCAAGAGTTCAAATATAGCCTCAGACTCTTACTAGATCTGTGACCCTGAGCAAGTCACTTAACCCTTCGTTTGCCTTCGTTTCCTCCTCTGCAAAATGAGCTGGAGAAGGAAATGGCAAACCACTCCAGTATCTTTGCCAAGAAAACTCCCAAAGGGGGTCACAAAGAGCTGAACGCAACTGAACAACATGTAAGAAATCATTTCTGTATTTAATTTGGTGTGCCACTTCAAAAAATGAAAAAGTAAAATCATCTCTAGAACTAGAATTTTAAAAGATAACAAACACAACAAAACGTCTTCATAAATAAATTTATTTTACAATGGCATAGAACACAATTCCTGTCATAAGGCATCAAATGAATCAAGGAGAAAGCTCACTGACCATAGTAACAATTTTACCTTTAACAACTCAAAATTTATACTTACAAAATCAAACAAATGATAGTTTTGTTTGTTTGGTGAATGGTTATTATTATAGGCATAAGTATTAGGAAAACCATAAACATTAAAAATTGTAAACACATTTAAAACAGCAATAATCCATCACTGTTTTCTGGGAGTGGGATAAGAATTAACTCAGGTCTGGTTCTGTCAAGGAAGGCCCTGGAATGGCAGTGAGAAAAATAAAGCTGGCTGTTCCTTAAACAGGAGTTTCCATGTTTCCTAAAATGAGATAATGGCCCATATTAAATTTAATCCGTTTCAAAACATACAAGAAGCTTGTGACAAGCCTAAAACTGTGAGGTTAAAAAAATACACTTTCATGGGGCTGATAAATATGCAAAACATTTATTAATTAAAGTGTTTTGTATGGAGGTGGATTCCAAAAGCCCTCTTCATAAAGAGCAAAGGGCAAAGGCTTCTATAAAGTATCTATAATCTTCTTTTAGTTTGAGGCTAATAAAGCAAACTTTTTTTCCCTTTTGTTTTTAAAGTCACCCTTAAGGTTTACCATAGCTCTCACATGAAAATTATTCTGCCCAAATCCATATATACACATGTTTATACACACACATAAGCCCATGTGTGAGCACACCCACACATGGCTCACTCAACTCACTCTCTTTCCTAAAACAGTGGGTCTCAAATATTTAATTTAAGAATTGACATGGCTACAAAATCAGATCACACTTTTTCCAATTAAAATCAGCTGTAGTGTAAGGGCTCTCTTCAGACAAAGCACTTCCTAGTATTTGTGCCCATTAAAGTTGGCAGAATAGGAATCTCTAACTCATGAACTTACACTACTAAAAATCAGCCTCGGGGAAGAAATTTGTTAAGGTCCTTTCTCTTGAGCCTTCTGGAGAAAAGAGAGCTAGACTTCATTATAATTCTTCTCCTCATGATCACTCTTTATGACTGATACTGATAGAGGTCAAATCCCATTACAATGAACTTTAATGGACTGCAAGAAACACTTTAGTTGAAATAGAACTCGGTTGTGTTAAACCTAGCCATCGGCTACAGCTTGTATATATATATATATATATATATATATATATATATATATATATATATATATATAGTGTGTATATATATACATAGTAGTACAGACTGTTGGTTGCAATGGAATTTGACCTTGATTGACACAATCCTTCATCCCACACTGATACAGAAGCTTTGTTTTAATGTTAGACAATCCAAATAGAAACTGGCATGCTGCTGAGATTATTCACATGAAAGATCAAAGGAGACAGGTTCCAGTGTTCCTGATGGGGAATTTTGTCCTTTACAAGCACATAGGTAGACAAGTCTAGTCATTTGGCTCCGGATGCTGTGCAGGCTCGTCAGATGGCATTGTGCCCTTTCATTCCTTTAGATTCTTCCCTAATGGATTCGAGGAAAATAGAAATGAATTTGGAAGGACAGCCTGCCTACCTAAAGTAGCTTTTCACCTGCCTTCTGTGCTGGCGTTATTGTAACCCTTATAACAAATGAAGTCTGAGAAAAATTGATGAGATATATTTTCAACTCACAAGGTGGGGAATGCTAATGGTCAACACCTAGGAAATTCACAAAATCCTATTAGGTCTGTGTGTTTGTGGTAAAAGGGGTTAGAAAGGGGCAATTGATTATTGACAGAAAGCAAAACTGGCCTATGCATAATAAGTACAAACTTGGCCATCAGATATACCGTCATTCAACACCTATGGAATAAGGGGGTAGTCCAAAACAAAAAATCTGAACCTTATGAGGTGGCATATACCTCATCAGCTCAAAATTTCTTGAATTTACATTCAGTATTTGTAGGATATTTTATTTCACTGACATTGGTACTCCAGTGATTAAGACTTGCATTGCATCTTCTTATATCTTTTCTTGGGAAACCCAGAGCACATTCTGTATATGCATTGCTGGCAAACTTTTAAGTATTTTTAAGAAGCACATTCTTAAGTTTGTACACAGGATATCAAGTACACAGAAATCCTCTACCTTTACTTGGGAACCAACAAAAGGCTAAAAATGTCCATCAGTGGAAATTAGTTCCCAGGAATAACACAGAAAAATAATGTTCCCTAGGGATTGCTTTGGTTTACATGCTGTTTTCAGGTTGTCTTGCTGAAGTATACTGCTAACTCTTCAAGGTAGAAAGATGTCTTGGACATCTGGTTTCCGAAAGGTTGGAATTGGAGAATAGCATTGTGGGGGAAAATATGTCTTCCTGGCTAGAAATATAAACCAATTAGATAATAACTGCTATAATGACAGAGGAAAATTATAAGGTCATTAAAGTCCATAAAAGAGCTGGGACCAAAACAATAGTTGTTACATTTATAATGTCCTTATGTTTTATAAGCTCTGGCCAAAGCACTTTTTAAGAAAAGAGAGTTTTAAATGATTCCTTTGTGTCAGTGACTTGGAATAGTGATGTAAGAAGTTACTATAGTTTTTACTTTCGAGTGTAAGCTTCTCAAGGGCAGGGACTGTCTTTCCTTTTCACATTTGTATCCCTTAGTACAGTGCTTGGCACATGGCAGGTGTTATATAAAAGCTTATTGATGGACTTTCAGTACAACTCATGCCTTCTCTATATAATCATAACTGAGGTTACAGCTGCACAGAAATATATGGAAAAGTTTAAAAAAGAGCTAAATTATCCAAATGTTTTGTGTACATGATGCTAAATAAAACATACCAGTGATTGAGCGAAGTTGTCACTTTCTGCCCAGATGTTTTGACATTTTGAAGACAAGGCCTTAAATATAAGATTTCTGGATAGGAATGAAATGTCTTGGAAATGCTTTATACACAAGTAAATGTGAAGTGATAGAGTCGAAATTTCAAAGATAAAAAATTTAATTGGAAAAATGGATTTTGTTTAAAAAATGCTGGGTGGAAGAAGAAATGAAGACCTTGGGAAAGTCACTTCATTGAGTTTCAGTTTCTCATCTGAAAATAATGGAGTTGAACTAGATCAGCAATTCTCCAACCCCTGGGGGTCCCTGAGGCCCTTTAAGGGGGTCTGCAAGGTCAAACCACTTTCAGCATAATACTGAGACATTTTCATTACTTAATAAAGTAAATACCAATGCAAACAAGATCTCTGTGGAGAAACCAGTAATTTTTAAGAGCCTAAAGTTTTCTTCAGACCAAAAATTTTGATAACCTCTGAATTAGATGATCTCTTGAAGGGAATAAGTACTGTTTCATCATTGTCTTCATATCTCTACTAAGTAAACACTTAACTGTTTAAAATGAATTAGATAGACAAATGTTTCACTGTTTCTGAATTCTTTTCCTTTTTGTGATTTGAGTATATTTTTAAAATTGCCTTTGACCTTATTTACAGATATGATGTGATATGATTTGGCAATAATGTCAAGATTAATCAAAAGTTTTAACCTTTTGGGACATGAACTTTACAGACACCGAAAAGGCTCTTGGAAACCATTTACAGAAGCTTGATTCTTGACCTCCTAAGATGATATTTTGACCTCATGGTAATTAACTTTTTCTAGCTAGTACCTTAAAAAAAAAAACTTCTTTTCATAATGAACAAAAACAAAAATTGGTCACAAGAAATCAGTTGATCCACACTGTACTTAAATAAGCATGTGATTAAAAAAAAACAGAGAACTACTATTCACTGTACAGTTTCCCATCAACATAATTTTCACTGTCTTCAACATGGCTAACACATTCATGGCCTTCAAAAGCATACCAAATATGTATCTTGTAAAGCCAAGAAGAGGCTTTAAGCCAAATCCCATGATGTTAAATTTATAATGGGAAAAGAGCTTAAAAAGCACAGAAAGAGTGAGGCTTAAAAAACAAAGGCCATTTTTTTTTTTTTGTGAATTAACATCTTATCTGAAGCAGCAATACAGTGCTGTTCAGAATGACATCCAGATTTCGGATACAACTACCTTCTTGGTGAATGGTCTTACTGGCATGTTCTCATGGCTACTTCTACCACTAGCAACAGATCAAGGCTGGGCCCAGTCTGAGTGATATATGGAGGGTTTGGTAGGAGAAATTTCTGGTAAGACCACAACCCTCCTCACCCTCTTCTGACCCAGATTATGTGTCACTGGTTGTATACTTGTGTGCTTACTTGTGGTTATATATGAGAAAGATGTGAATACCTCCGTGCCCCTCACTATCCCAATTCTTTTAGTCCTCTTGGAGATCATGACGGTCATAAGACCACAAAGGTCACTGCTACTGGTTTCTGAAGGTAAAGAAAGTTGCAAGGCTTGTAAAAGCTAAGTCCTTGATGCTGGTGCATGGCCAGTGAATGCACAGTACAAGGAAAGCCTCCAAGGGCTGAGACTGGGGATAAGGCTCATTTATGAAGGCAAGAGTGAGCTGCAAGGACCAGTGTAGATCACAAAATTTTCAGAGAATTTTATTATTATTATTAAAATTTTTGGGGTTATGGACAGCTGCAGCCCTAGGGTTCCTAGCTTGGGCTTGGGGACTATGGCAGGCAGCTGTTAGCAATAGGAGGGGATGTGCTAAAGCATGAAGAGCCTTGTATGTAGGCAATGTGATCATATAAGGAAGTGTGGACACTGGAAGTGAGTGTGTGAGTGAAGGCTGGAGTAAGTTCAGCTAAGAGAAGAGAACCTGACTATGAAAGGATGAGTGAGTTTTTCCAACCCAAGAACTGTCACTTTGAAATGTCCCTGAGTCAATCACTATCCAAGTTCGCATCTGGGTGCCTCAGGAAAGAAAAAGGAGCTATCTGCTGCCTGGGTTCTCTCTTAGTCCCATGAATACCAGGCTGTAGAAGCACTACTAACCAGTGTAATGGAAAAAAAAATCACATCTTAGAAACTAAAACACAATCACCAGCTTCGGCCGCTGAATAGACATAAGATGTTGGCACGCTGCTAACCCTACAGAGCTGGATAAAATTCAGACTGCTGAGAGACAGATCTGTATCCTTGTGACTTTGATCTTCCCTAAACTTTATTTCTGAAGGGTAAATAATTTCAACTGCTTAGGCCCTTTCTTGATCTGGAGCTGCCTCAAAAAAGATTCCAAACTCAAAAACACTGTGAGGTTTCTGGTTGGTCAATGAACAGAATGGACAGATATTGAGAAAAATGAAAAAGACTGAGAAAATGTAAAGTCGGTCTTACTAATTATTAACAAGAATAAGAGCTCACGTTTCTATAGCACTTTCGGGTTTTACAAAGCACTTTACATATATTATCTCACTTGACCCTCACAACAACCCTGTGAGATAGGTGCTATCATCATCTCTCATTTACAGATAAGGAAACTGAAGCTGAGAGGTTGACAGATTTGCCCTGGGTCACACAACTAGCATCAAAGGTAAGACTTGAACCCTGGATTTCCTGACTCCAAGTAGTTTTCAGTCCATTGTACTGTACTGTTTTCTATTTCATTACTTCTCATCATCTTTATTACAAAGTAAATTATTAATAACTTATGTATATAAGCAGTAAAGATAAGCATCCTGAGGGCCAGAATGATGGTATTTATTATGAGGGAAATAAAAATTAAATAAATTTTTTCTTGAAAATTTGCATCTTAATAAAAGTAGAAATAGATGCTTATCACTAGTTCATTGCTGTTCAATTTGTGTATCAATGCTTTAAATTATAAAGTTGGGTTTCTGTAATTGACCCTTAAATGACTTTTATTCGGGTGAAAAACATTTCCCCAAAGAAAATACTCAATGGGTATTGGTTAACAAATAAGCTTTTCTTGTCAGGCAAATAAATCACCATTATGTGTTAAGTAGTGTTTAATAAATGATACTTGGTTGTTGGTTTTTTTGGTTTGTTTTTTTTTTTTTGTTTATTTTTTTCTGAGGGAATTCTGGGGCAGATACTCAACCTGTGGACCATCACTTATTTTATGTTCAATATAATAGGAATATCTCCTGTGCCTTTTTTTTAAGGAAATGCATAGCCACAATTAACTATCTATAGTGAGGACATCTTCTTCTACTAAGGACAATTCTAGTGTGTTATCATTGGTGCCAGCTTTCATCCTGAAATTGAAAGAACCATAGAGTTTTGCAGACTCTTTGGAAGAAGCAAACCTATTCCTCCTGTACAACTCCCCCTTCCACATGGACATCATTAACAAACAGGACAGAACCACACCACCCAGAGTAAGGAGGCAGAGGCCAGCTATCACACAGCGATCCAGGTGAGCCCCAATTCTGGCACTCTCATTCTCCAAGCGTTCCATCTCCCGGGCTGCGACGGTGTTGGGGTCCACAGTCACTTCCCTGGGGACCAAATAGGAGATGATCACCAACAAGATACCAGTGACCAAGAACAAGATGGCACTGATGAAGCCATAGTCTGTTGACTTCCCTGAAGCAGTGGCTTCAGAGCCCATGTCATCTTCTTCAGATATCAGGGACATGGCAGCCTCATGAGCCCATTCATTTGTGTTCTCCCAGCCAGGGTCTCTTTGGTGGCTGCCATCCTTTTCTGGAGAAAGGCTGCCAGTACAATGTTCCAGGTTGACATTTTCATCAACATAGGTGAAGGAGGTTTCAAGTTCCTGGGCATAGCAGTGGCAGACCTTCTCTTCAGCCGTTATTGGCTCTTTTTCTAACTTGAGAGATCCTGATGGGTGACCATCTGTCTGAACAATGCTATCTTTCTGAGGGAGGAAGTCAAATGTGGGAGGAGGGCTGGTCTCATTATCCTCTATAACCCTTTGTGTAGATTTGCAGTGCTTTTGACAGCAGAGAGCAGCTCTGGTCGCTGCTTCAGCCAACTTTACATCTCCTCTACTCTGCTGGTGGTCACAGGGAGGAGCCCCCAAACTCCAGTCCATATTGTTGCACTGGTCTGCCTGCCCTCTCTTCTTGGCAAGGTGGTGGAGCTCCATGGGAGCTATTCAGATGTCCCCAAGCAGTCTCATATCTAAGACATCCTCTTGGAATCTCTGCCAATGATAACACAATTAGACAAGATCCCAACATGGAAGCTAAAGTTCTCTATTAAAAGTATTTTTCCAAAGGGGCCAGGAATATTCAGCAACTTTAGACCCTACTTTTTTTTCCTAATGGGGTAAGAAAAGAAAAAAGATGGCAAAAAAGCAGGGAATGGGGTACAGACAAACCTTTAGAATTGGTACAAGGAGTATAAGGTCAGGATGGGAAAGAGGAAGGAAGAAAGCTGGAGTGTCCCTAGGAAAGGTACTATGACCCTAATTAAAATCTATGTGCTCACACACATTTCTGCTATATTACCAAATTCCTCCAACAAGGGAGAAACATGTATTTCCTCTAAACAAGGGTTCTTAAACCAGGGTATGTGTACTTTTAAATACATGCACACACATACATACATACATACATACATATATATATATATATATATATATATATATATGAGACTTTAAATTTAATTTATTTCCTATATATTTTATTTTATGCTTTTAAAGATATTATTCTGGGAAGGGGTCCATAGGATTCTTTAGGCTGCCAAAGAGGTCCATATAACAAAAAAGGTTGAGTCCCTGCTCTTGAAAAAATAAACAAACTGGGAAAGGTAGGGTCTGTTATGAAGAAAGTAGCTGACACCCAATGGAGAGGAAGTGTAGAACACAATGAAATGTTCATTGTTTATACCATCTGCAGTGCAGAACTGGTTTGGATTTTGATAAATGCAGTGTTAAATTATCTCTAAAGCACTTCCCTGAGTATGAATCAAATAGATGTAATTTGTGTTACAAAGACATTCACTATAGAAGTCCAGGAGGATCATAGAGATGGCTATAAAGCACGATGACAGCCCAAATGTTACCTACTCCTTTTCTCAGCTGCTTTCCCAGACCTTACATCTGGTACATCAAATGACCCTGTATTACTGCTAGACTTGCCCACATTTTCAAGCCTGCATCATTCTCCCTGCACCGACACTGTCTCCCATGCTGCTACATGGAGCTAGAGCCCTTTCAACCACTGGGGAGTTACTGCTTCCTGACCTTCCACAGTATCACAAAGCAATACACCCCACTACCCTTTCCACCTAGCTATACACATTAAAACCTGCTCATTACATTTCAAGAGTGAATCTGAGCAATTCTCTTTGTCAGCTAAGACATAAAGACAGATCTCCGGATTAGATAGGAAAATATTGTCCATCTCCCTCCTCCAAGCTGCCTTCCCACTACAGAACTGCACACTTATCACCAAGTACAGAGATTTCAAGCAACTTTTTCCTTGCTTTGGTTCTGATGCCAGGATAATAACTTATTTAGCTCACAGTGTAAAGCATAAGATACTTCAAATCCAGTGACTCTGAAAGCCAACAATCCAGAAAGGCAGGAGCAAAAGAATTACCTAATGCCAAGTAGCCAATCATTAATCAATCAACAAGCATTTATTAAACACCTTTTATTTGCTAGATTAGTCCTATGCCCTGGGGATGTAAGTACAGAGTTTACATTCTCAACCCAGGTTAAACTACAAGGGAAGCATGCTTTTTATTTAATAGTGAGTGATTTATTGAAGGTCTTTTTTTTTTTTTTAATTTTTAAATGCTGCTTCCCTAATAGAAGACTTTCCTCCATCCACAATTGAAAATGCACATACATTCCTCCAGGGAAGACTATAGCCAATCTGGAACCTAAATACCTTTTAACAAGGAAATAAATGAATGAAGGAAAGGTAAGTGGTTTTATCCATTACTTAAAAGAAAAAACCTTTCACAATTCCTTATGCTATGCGGAACTGATCACCTTCTGGCACAAATATCTCATTAAGCAGCAATGGTCTGGATTAAGTAAAGTCGCTAAAATTGCCTCCAACAAAGGGGCAGAGAGAGACTTACACTTTACTTCCCTTTCTTATCTCTCTCTCTCTCTCTCTCTCTCTCTCTCTCTCTCTCTAAAGGACAGAACAAACAACAACAAAAAACCCCAAAACAAACCAAACCAGGAAAATCTTGCTTTATCTTTGGTATAATGAAAAAGACATACAGTCCATCAATCTACTCCTTTTAAACTCAGTCATCTACACAGCTCCTTTCCCTCTACGGACAAGTGAATAATCCCCCAGGAGACGACCTAAGTAAGGGCTCTCTCCTTCCTTTCATATTCTCACTCTCAGTCTCTCTCTCTCTCTCTCTCTCTCTCTCTCTCTCTCTCTCTCTCTCTCACACACACACACACACACACACACACACACACATACACACATACACACTCACACTTTGATTAAGAGCCTCACTAACGAAATTATATCTCAAATGGGGAAGGAGATGCTTCCTGCATCCCCTCTGCCCTTGCCATTAATTAAAAGCGATATTATTTCCGTGGTCCAAGGACGTCCAGTTGAGCTTCTTTAGGAAGCGATCCTGGGATCGGACCCCAAAGCCTTTCGTAGGGGAGGAGGTTCACTGGGCACTGAGAGGCAACGTGGGCGCTCTTCGCCTCTCCAGTGGCAATGTGCTAAAAATCTATTCCGGGCGCCCCCGGCGCCTGCACGACTGGAATAGCCCCCACTCCAGCTCCCTTTCTCCCCTGCACAAGCAGCATCTTTCCTGCCCGGGCACCCTGAGCTGGGTCTGCCTCCAGCCACTAAGTGCAAAAAGATATAGCAGGAGCCATGGGAAGGGAGAGGACAAGCGAGCCCCGGGTGACCAGAGAGCCCAGACGCTGCCTAGCTCTCTCTCTGACCGCACCATCCCGTTGTACACTGCCCCGTCCCCTCAATCCCTTAAAAAAAAAAAAAATTCTCTACCTACCCGGCTTCCTGAAACGCAAGGGAGTCTATCTTCTTCTTCCTCCCCCCTCCCTGTGTCTCGGAGTCTTGGAGCTTCCCTGTCCTCCACTGCTCGCTGGAAGTCCTTCAATTTAACCGGAGAAGGCACTTGTAGCCCTCCTGAGCTCCACAGCCCTCCCCAGTAAGGGTTGTACTGGGCTGTGCCAGGGCTGGGCTGGGCTGGGCTCTTCATCTCTGCTGGGGATGCTGGGAGTTGTAGTTCAGCAGCCCCAGCCCTAGGGTTGGGCGGGCAACGCCCGTAATTAATCTTCACTCCACCCCCTCTATCCCATCCCCTTTCTCCACCTTGGTTTCCCAAAGCCTTTGAACTACAAGTACTGAGTTAAGTCCTAGGCAGGGTGACTCAAGTTCAAGTTTCTTCTAGAATCCTACATGCCCACTTAATAATAGGTGGCATTTATGTGGGACCTACTATATAATGGCTGACTACTCTACATATAGTTTTCTAAGCTTTAGCAAAGTAGCTTATATTTATTATCTCATTTGATCTCCACAACAACTTATTTCCCCCATTTTAGAGATGAGGAAACTGAGACTGAGAAAGTTTAAGTATGATATAGTGGAAAGGCCACTGAAATTTCAGTCAAATGATCTGAATTCAACATGTGATTCTGATACTTAATACATTGTGACCTTAGGCAATGCAGTTAACCTCTCTGGGCCTTGGTTTGTTCATTTATAAAGTGGTTAATCTAGATCATCTCTGAGTTCCCTAATTCTAAATCTGTAGTCTAATGACTTTCCCAGGGTCATAGAGGTGTCAGAGGTAGCTTTCCCTCACCTATACAACGCTGCAGATATCAATTAATGACTTACTCGTATTTCAAAGGCTGTTAAAGTCATGACAATCCATGATGAAGAGAAGGAGATTATGCTGATTAGTCTTTTTTAAATTATAAGATGTAGTTTTATTTGTTTGAATATATTTTAGAGATTATTTTCTTCTAAGGATGAGGAAATTAAGGTTAAGTAATTGACTTGAGGTCACATAGTCAATGGTAGAGGGCAGACCCAATGTTTTTGCCTTTCTTTGTATTCTCAGTGCTTAGCACAGTGTCTTGTATACAGGAAGAACTTAAGTGCTTGTTGACTGACTGCCTTTATGTTGTAGCCAATAATTGGGGATTCAGTGAGTAGGTTACCTACACACCAATCTTCCGGTGCTTAGCATGCATTGCCTAGGCAGTTACTAAGTGTTTGTAAAGCTGAATTGAATTTTGTTGGCATAGTGGAAGGAACCCTGGGAGTTCCTGCTCAGCCCTTAATATCTATGTGATTTTGGTCAAGTTATTTTTCTTCTACAGACTCCAGTTTTCTCATCTGCATAATGAGGGAATTGATTAGGACTAAGTCTTTTCCTTACAAAGTTCAAAGGTATTTATCCTCTCCACTTGAGTAGATGAATCTGATATTAGTATTACTACTTACAAACTGCTCATATATAAAGTCTCTGTCTCTAGACTATAAAGTCTCTGTCTCACTTCCAGCCCATGCTATGCACATTGATATTCATGTTGTTAAAAAGTAATTTACACTGTGTAACCTGCCTGCTCAAAAACTTCCACTGGCTGTCTGTCAGGAACAAGTTTAAGTCTGAACTCCTTGCATTGAATAGCATCTAGAAATTGTCCCAACCTCATCTCCAAGATCACACTATCCAAAACCTTTGCTCCCACCAAGCTGGTTTAGTCATTGACCTCCCCGCGATAGGACATGAGTTCTGCCTTTGCTTGCACAGTTCTTATACTCTTTCCAGAAATCATCAGGGTTCAGTTCATGTACTAACTACCCCCACTCCATTACAACCCATGTGATTTCTTCTTTCTCTAAACTCTTATATAATGTTTATAGATTACTCATCTATGCATCATGCCACTCTTGTAGTAGATATTGAATACTTATTAAAGGAATAGATGGTAGAAAACAGGATGAAAGAAAAATGAGGATTTAAATGATCAATAATGTTTTATCCCTGTATCCTATTTCTATAGATTACTGCAATAGCTGATCCTGACTGTACTGTGAAGTCTTTATTAGTTTTAAGTTTTTCCCTGTGATGCTAAATCCATTTCCCTGGTGAACTCTCAGTAATAATGCAGATTGGACTGCAATCTTAGTGAGCTGGTTAAAGCAGGGAAATGTTAAATCATTTGCCCAGAGACTTCCTGCCTTGAAGCTCAGAACTCTATTCACTACACCATAAATATAATAATTAGAGTTAACATCTAGGCAGTACTTTAGGATTTACAAAGTACACAACAAACCTGTGAGATTAAGTGATATTATTATTATTCTCCTAATTTTAAATATGAGGAAACTGAGGCTCAAATATTCCCACAGGGTAACATAGCTAATAAGAATCTGAGTCAGAATTCAAATTGAAGTCTTCCTGACTCAAAGTAGAGCATTCTATTCACTATTCTATAAAAGGGAATAGTTTTAAGGCCAGTACCCAATTCACCAAGCCAGTCTGCTTCTATTGGATTAAGTACATTACACAATGCCCTTCAAAGCTCTGGAAAAAAGAGAATAAATGTAATAATCTGTGGATTGTGGCAGAGTGGAAAGAACCCGCTACTGTGACTTAGCCCGGCTCTGTCATGGACTGCATGATTTAAGCCAATCATTTAACCTCAGTGAACCTTGATTACTTCATCTTTGGAAGGAAATATTATATAAGATGCTTCAGACAAAAACAAAATCCTATAATTGTTTTTTGGGGGGCTTTAAATAGTATTTTTCCCCACAATTACAAATCCAGAAAATTTTAAGCATTCATTTTTATAAAATTTTGAGTTTCAAATATTTTTCCTCCATATATATACATATGTATATGTATATATATACACACATGTATATATATATATATATATATATATATATATATATAGTCTCTCACTTCCAATCCATGCTATGCACACTCATATTCATTTTGTTAAAAAGTAATTTACATTGTGCAACCTGCCTGTTATAGATATTATATCTATTATAATTGTATGTATATACATACACTTATATACACACATATATATGTATGTGCGTGCATATATGTACATATACATACACACATACATACATACATGTATGTACTATCATATAAAACAAACCGTGGGCTGCTCAGTGTCCAGCACTTAGCATGATCCGGAGATGTGAATAAGAAAAGACGAGGCCATGTGGGTAGTTCAAAGAATGATGAACTCCATTTATTGATTCTTAGTATGAGGTTTTTATAGAGCAATGAGACAAAGGAAGGGGATTCAAGTATTCATATCATTATCTTAGTCTGTCATATTCGGGAAGAAGCACAGAATAGATAATTTGATAAGGATTTGTTGTCTAGGTGACTAAAGTCTTAGGGTAAGACTTTTGATCTAGGCCTCAGGTACCTGGTAATGCAGTCAAAGTCATAAAAGGATACAATTGAGAGCAAACTTCAAAGCCAAAGCTGCAATCCTCAAAAGACAACACATTTAGAGCTGACGACCCAAAAATACCTGTATGCTGAATCAAATATTTTGGTTCTGAACAACTAAAGTCTTGGGGTATAGCCTGTTGGTCTCAGAACTCAAACAACATCCTTATAAGTGTAACCCATATCAAAAGAACTCAGGAGCTAACTTGACAAAAAGCCACTTCTCAAAGAGGTCTTTGATATTTGGGTCCACTGATATCAAGGTAATTATCTGAAGTCCTGGCTCAGGCCTCTTTGGCTCCCAACAAAATCATATTTCCATATTCATCACAGTTGTGGAAGAAGAAGAGATCAAAAGTTAAAAAAAATGAGAAAAAATAAAGTGAAAATATATGCTTCAATCTACATTCATAATCGATCAATTCTTTATTTGGATATGGATAGAATTTTCCTTTGTGAGTCCTTTGTGATCTTTGTGAGTCCAATGATCCTTGGGTCATTGTGATGCTGAGAAAAGCTGAATCATTCATAGTTGATCATCACGTGACATTGCTGATACTGTGAACAGTATTTTCCTGGTTCTGCTCATTTTACTTTGCATTAGTTATATTAAGTCTTTCCAGGTTTTCCTTTACGCTGTGTCAATGTGTTTCTTGTAAGCAACATATTGTAAGATACTGGTCTTTGATCCACTCTGCTATCCACTTCCATTTTATGGGAGAGTTCATCCCCTTCATAGTCACTGCTGTGATTATGTAACAGAAAGCACCTTAGCATACCGAGGATGGCTGCTAGCACAAGTTCTTTGATCTGCTTTTCTAAAGGAAAGCAACTCAAAAAGGGTTAACAATCTTACTTTAATCAAATATATATATCATTCACTTAGTTCAGAAGAAAAAGTCAGCACCCTGACCTTCAGAAAATACAAACAGAAATTACAAGCAGACAAAAAAATACAGAAAAAACAACACAATTCAACTGACCAACAGGGCTTCTAACTGTCTGACCATTATGTACATACATACCTACACATTACATACATACATACCTACATAGTTACCAGAGAGAGAAGCACCAACATCTGAGTTTTCAAAGTAGGGGGCCTCGGGAGGGGGCAGAGCCAAGACGACGGAGTAGAAACAGCACTTCCAAGGTGCTCTCCCCCCACACCACTTCCAACCATGTAAAAGGGGACTCTGAACAACTTCTGGAGCCCCAGCACCCACAGAACAACACAGAAAAGCTAACCTCCCACTGAGGACAGCCCAGCAACCCTGCAGGGAGCAGCCAGCACAGCGCTCTGGGAGAGGACAGCACAGCACTCTAGGAGCAGAGCCCAGGTCCGCATGAGCCACAGTTTTAGCCCCAGGGTGGCCAGGCCAGCAGCCAGCTGGAGGGACCCAAACACCAGCAGCTGTGGCGATTCTAGAATTATCAATGCATCAGCTTCTTCCCCTGGAGGCTAGAAGACACTGAGGAGACAAGACACACTCGCCATTTTGCAGCTTCAATGGCAGCTTCAGCTCCTGGTCTGTGAACTGTAGGGAGATCCAGCATTCAGTCTGGGGGCTAATTGTTCTTGCTTTAACCTGCTTGGATCTGGATTGTGATCTGGGGTGGGGGGGGGGTCTGGGGTGGGTATCCAACTTCCAGCATGTGGTGAAGCTTTACAGAGGCTACCCAATTCCAGAAGTTGTAAAGACCCCAACGTTTGGGACGGAAGCTCCTGTGTCTGGTGGCAGAGTCCCACTGTGGGAACAATCCCAAAAAGTCAAGTAATTAAGGACAACATGCCTAGGCAAAGGAAACAAAATAAACAGAAAAATGCAACATTAGACTCCTATTTCGGGGGCAAAGAGGATCAAAGCATGGAACAGGAGGAGGACTGTGAGGTCAGAAATCCTGATCCAAAAGTCCCAAATGAAAATATGAGTGGGTTACAGGCCATAGACGACCTTAAGAAGGATTTTAAAAATCAAATAGAAGAAGTGGAGAAAAAATTGGGAAGAGAATTGAGAAGGATACAGGAAAAGTATGAAATGAAGGTCAACAGCCTGACTGAGGAAAATAACACCTTAAAAATAGATTAATTCAAATGGCAAAGGAGGCCCAAAAGCACAATGAGGAGAAGAATGCCTTAAAAAGCCAAATTTGCCAGATGGAAAAAGAATCTCAAAAGCTCACTGAGGAGATTCATTCCTTCAGAGTTAGACTGGAGCAAATGGAAGCTAATGACTTTATGAAAAATCAAGATGCTGTTAAACAGATCCAAATAAATGAAAGAATAGAAGGCAATGTGAAATATCTCATGGGAAAATCCACTGACCTGGAAAATAGATCCAGGAGAGATAATTTAAAAATTATTGGACTACCTGAAAGCCATGATCAAAGAAAGAACCTAGAAATCACCCTTCAAGAAATTATCAAGGAAAATTGCCCTGATGTTTTAGATCCAGAGGGCAAAAAAGAGGTTGAAAGAATCCACAGATCACCTCCTGCAAAAGATCCCAAGAAGAAAACTCCCAGGAATATTATAGCCAGGTTCCAGAATTCCCAGATCAAGGAGAAAATACTCCAAGCATCCAGGAAGAAACAGTTCCAATACTGTGGAAACACAATCAGAATAGCCCAGGACCTGGCAGCTTCTACACTGAGGGATCAAAGGGTATGGAATATGATATTCCAGAGGGCAAAAGAACTGGGAATGAACCCAAGGGTCACCTACCCAGCAAACCTGAGTATTTTGTTTTAGGGGAAAATATATCCATTCAGTGGAATAGAGGACTTTCAAGCATTCTTGATGAAAAAACCAGAGTTGAATAGAAAATTTGACATTCAGACACAAGAAGCAATAGATGCTTGAGAAGGTAATCAGGGAAAAGAAATCAAAAGGAACTTATCAAAGCTGAACTATTTACATTCCTATATGGAAAAACAATAATTGTGACTGATGAAACCTTTCTTATTATGAAAATAATTGAAGAAGGGTATATGGGCATATGAATACATATGTGAATGTGGGTATATATGTTTACAGGTATACATGGATAAAGGGCACATGTTGAATTTGGTGGGAAGGGATGATACTTAAGGGGTGAAGTTATGAGGTGAGAGAGGAAAGTGGCAAGAGGATATGGGGAGAGATAGGGTAGGGTAAACTATCTCATGTAGAAGAAGCAAGGGGAAATGGTTGCAGGGGAGGGGAAGAATAGGAAGTCAAAAAGGCAAAACCATATTCTCATTGGTTTTGGCTCAGGGAGAGATTGATATACATACTAAATGGGATATCTCACCCTGCTGGAGAGTAGGGGGAGAGTGATGAGAGGGGGGATGATGGAGGGGAGGGCATTCTGGGGGAGGGAAGGTTGGAAGTACCCACTATAGAAGAGGGACAGGATCAAAGTAGGGAATGGACCAGGTGGGAGTGGGATGGGTGGAAGGGAAATATAACCAGCCTTTTACAATAAAAAAAAACCTATATATATATATATATATATAGCCTTCTCCAGGGTCAGAGGACTTCACAACCTTCATAACTCACTGCCTAATTACAAAGTAACAAAAGGTATGGATCTTCCTGAAAAACAAGCCTCTCCTAAGCAAGCTTCTTTTGTTGGGCTCCAACTGAGGCCCATTAAGGGGCAGGGAAGATCTTCAAATTCCATAGGCTTTTACAGATTACTACCTGTGTATTTCCCTCCATCCTATTCTTCCTCCTGTTTGTCCTCTTTCCCCTTTTAGCCTTTCCCACATTACCAATGCTTTGCTTCTGTCTACCACCTCCCCTGATCTGCCATCTCTTTTGTCAGTCCCTACCTGCCTCTTATTTAATCTCTTCCCTCCTACTTCCTTATATACAAACAGAGATTTCTATATTCATCTGATTGTGTATATTATTTCCTTGTTTAGCCAATATTGATGAAAGTAAGATTCAATCAAAGCCCATTGTGCCCCCTTATCTTACCCTCCACTGTGTTTATTGCCTCTTTGAGATAATTTACTCATTCTACATTTCCCTTTCCTTTGCATCTACTTTACTCCTTTTGTTCATCCCTTATTTTTCTTTTGTCATTCCCTCAAATATACCTTATACTGATACCCTGTCTCTATATTTATTCTATCTGTAGTGTTAGTGATTTAATTTTTAAGAGTGATAAGTATCTCCTTCCCATGTAGAGAGGTACACAGTTTAGCTCTATTGAATCCCTTCTATTTTCTTTTCCCTTTTTACTTGTTTATGCTTCTCTTGGGTCTTGATTTGGAGGTCAATTTTTTGGATTAATTCTGGTCTTCTCCTTATGAAGACTTGAAATCCTTCTATTTTGTTGAATAACCATTTTCCCCTTGATTTATGATGCTTTATTTTACCAGATAACTGATTCTTGGTTGTAGTCCTATCTCCTTTGCCCTCTGGAATATCATGTTCCATGAACTCCAGTCCTTTAAAGTTATAGCTGCCAAGTCCTGTGCGATCCTGATTGTGATTCCCCAATATTTGAATTGTTTCTTTCTGGCCACTTGCAGTATTTTTTCTTTGATCTGATGGTTCTGAGATTTGGCTATAATGTTCCTTTGAGGTTTTCATTTTTGATTCTCTTTCCTGAGGTGGATTCTTTCAGTGCCTTTATTCCCTCTGGTTCTAGGACATCAGGACAGTTTTCATTGATAATTTCTTGAAAGATGCTGTCCAGGTCCTCCTTTTGATTATGACTTTCAAGTAGTCCAATGATTCTGATATTGTCCCTCCTAGATCTATTTTCCAGGTCAGTTCTTTTTTCCCATAAGGTATTTTGTGTTTTCTTCCATTTATTCATTTAAAAAAATTTGTTTGATTGATTATTAATGCCTCATCATCATTAGCTTCCACTTGCTCAATTCTAACTTTTAAGGTGTTGTTTTCTTCAATTAGCTTCCTTACCTTCTTTTCCATTTGGTCAGTTGTACTCTTTAAAGAATTATTTTATTTATGGATTTTTATATCTCCTATTCCATTTGACCAATTCTACTTTTTAAGCAGTTTTTCAAACTGCTTAATAATTCTCTTTTATTATGAAACTGCTTTTCATAATTCTCTTGCATCACTCTAATTTTCTTCCCCATTTTTTAACCGTTTAAATTAATTTCAAGCTCCTTTTTGAGCTCTTCCATAAGATCTTTCTGGGCTTGAGATGACTTCCTAGTTTTCTTTGGGGTTTTGCCCTGGTATTGTAACATTGTTGTCTTTTTCTGAGTTTGTCTTGGTCTTCCCTGTCACCATAATAACTTTGTGTGGTCAGATTCTTTTTTTTTTTTCTGTTCATTCTGCCTCTGACCCCTCCCCTTCTTGGGGGTCTTTTTCCTTTCTTTTAAATTTGAGCTCTTCTCCGGAAAGGGTGTTGTCTCTGGCTTCTTATGCTAGTGGCTGCAGGCCCTGGCTGTTTACCTAATGCTGTACTGATGTTGCCCTGAGACCCATGAGAGACCCTTTTGTCTGGTGGTGTGCAGCAGATGTGGAATGGGAGTTGGCTGGTACTGTGGGAAGCCAAAGGGGTCTGGCAGCTTACCTGGTGCTAAGCTGGGGTCCTAGTGTCTGGCACATGCTAAGGCCCCATGGAGTTTTTCTGTGTTACCCCAGGGCTACACTGAAGCATGTGGAGGGTCTCACCCCTGAAAGATTCCTGTTTGCCCTGGACTGTGCTGAAGCTTATGGAAATCCAGTTGCCAAAGGACACCTGCCCTGGGTAATGCCAAAGCACTCAGAGGTCTGGTCACCACAAGATGACTACCCACCTACAGCTGCACCAAGGTACATGGTAGTTCTCAGAGCTGGAGTCTACCAGCTTCCCCAGCTATGCCAATGCATGTGGGGGTCCTGGTGTTGGTACCTGCCTGCTTCATCATACTGGTGCCAAGAATTTCCTACTGGTTTGGTGAGATGGGGCTTGCTGCTGGCTTGGTGGGACACTTCCTGTTCTGGAATGTGCCAAAATCCTATGTGTGTGTGTGTGTGTGTGTGTGTGTGTGTGTGTGTGTGTGTGTGTGTATTTTTTTGCTTTTTTAGAGGGCAGTTGGGGTTAAGTGACTTGTCCAAAGTCACACAGTGTGTTAAGTGTCTGAGGCCAGATTTGAACTCAGGTCCACCTGACTTTAGGGCCCATGCTCTATTCACTGTGCCACCTAGCCACCCCAATTCTATAATTGTTAATACTAATTGAGACAACTTCTGTTTTCCTCCTTGCCAATCTTTATCCATAACCTCCTTTCAAAGATAACCCAAGTGATTAACTACTACAAAAAGCCAATCTTGATGACCCACACCTATCTCTTAGCATTCTTCTAATTTGAATACTAACAGCATAACACCCTTTGTATTTTGCAGTTTTATGATTGTTTGTGCTATTTCTATTGTTCTTATGTTATTTCACTTGTGTCTACTGAGTGCCTCCTATTAGATGGAAAGTTGGAAGGATGATAGAATTATAGCCTATCAAAGAACTTGAGCTTGAAGGGACCTTAGAGGTTATCTTGTTCAACCTCCTCAGTTTTACAAATGAAGAATCTAAGGCCAAGAAAGATTATATAACCTTCCAAAGGTCACAGAGGCAGTCAAAAAGAATTGTGCTTGTTATGTACCAGACACTGTGCTAAGCACTAGGGGCAAAACAAGATGAAAAACCAGATGGAAGGTAATCTCAGAGATGGAAGACTGAAGCCTGGGAGAGGTCTCCTGCATAAGGTGGGATCTTTCATGTCTATATGCTGCCACCTAACTGTGAGCACCCCTAAGACTCTGTCTTGAAACCTCTTATCTCGTCTTTCTCTACTGTCTCTCTTGGTGATCTCATCACAGGTTCTATTAGCAAATGACTCCCAAATTGGTTTACCAAATATCATAACTCTCTTGAATTCTATCACCAAATGCCCATTAAACATAAATTAAATGTTCCACAGGTATCTCAAGCTCACTATTTCTAAAACAGAGTCCCCTAAACCATCATTCCATTCACCCAGGGTTTGAAACCCTCGACTCTCCTCTGTTTCACTTATGGCATCCTGTCAGTTGCCAAAATCCTGTTAATTCTACCTCCACAGTATCTCTTGAATCTCTCATTATTTTGCTCCTCATGTGGCCACCATCCCTCTTCAGACACTTCTCATTTCTCACATAGACTATTGCAACAGCCTCCCAACTGGACTCCTAGCTGGTAGTACCTCCCCACTCCAGCCAATCCTCCTCAAAATGCCAAAAGAATTTTCTTAGAGCACATGTGACCATGTCTCTGTGCCACAAAAGAATTTCTAGTGATCCCCCTTTACCACTAGATTAAAACAAAGACTCCTGAGCTTGGTATTTTAAACATTTTATAATCAGGTTCCAGACTACTTTTCCAGTTTAATTTCACAATACTATCCTTCATACAGTTGATATTTTATCCAAACTGGTATATTTATTGTTCCCCAAACTTGGAATTCTATCTTCTGCCCTTGTGATTTTGGTGTTCCCCAAAACCTAGCCTCCCCTTTGCCTCTTAGAATTTCTGGCTTCCTCCAAGACTGAGCTCAGTGCAAACTCCTAAGGTGAGTTTGTTTCCTGATCTCTATAGGTGATAATGTCCCTTTTTCCTCAAGGAATAATGCATAAGCTTATCTGTTTATGTATTATATATCCCCAAGAAAATATAAGCTCCTTTTGGTCAGGAACTGCTTTATTTTTTCTCTTTTATTTTCTCCCCTAACATCTAGCATGGTGTCTTGCTGGCACTTAAATGCTTGGTGGCTTTGGTTGAATTCTATTGGATGGGATTTTGCTAAATTTTGCTAGATTGTTCCGCCTCCCCCCCACCACAATAATTCCAAAAGTTTTCAATTCTATTGGCAATGAAGGCATGTACAGAGGCAGCTAGTGGAAGGGTGGATAGAATGCTAGGCCTAGAGACAGGAAGATCTGAATTCAAATATGATCTCAGATACTAACTAGCTGTGTGACCCTGGCCAAGTCACTTAACCTTTGCCTCAGTTTAGTCAACTATAAAAAATGAGGGTAACAATAGAACCTGCCTCACAGGATTGTGGAAATGAGATAATATTTGTAGATAATATTTGTAGAAATGAGATAATATTTGTAGAAATGCTTAGTACAATGTCTGGCACTATTGCTTATTCCTGTCCCAACAGGTTCTCTACAACCTTACCAACATCACTTCATTTTTAAAAATAATTTTTGCCTACTTGATTTGTATACCAGTTTTATAGATGAGTTAGTATTTCTTATTGTTTTCATTGGTATCTGTTTGACTAGAAGTGAGGTCGAACGTATTTTGACATAATGGAACCATATCAATATTGACATTTTCAGTGTAAGTGGAACTTGAAGATATAAGGAAGTTATAGCCAAATGAACAGATGGCTCACAGGTTCTCCTTGGAGAGGCAAATAAAAAGAATTGGATTGATCATGGCTCCAAAGGCTGCAAAACTGTCATTTCATGGGATACTTGGTCATCTCTTTGTGCAGTGCTCAAGATGAATGAGCAAAATGCTCAGCATGCATATAATTGCAATGTATGTGCCAACATCTGTTTCGAAGGATTAGCAGAGAATTTCTATGAAGAACTCAGTAAGACTCTCCAAATTAAACTGACATAGATGTTAATACTTGATGACTTCAATGCAAAGGGAAGGACAATGAAAAACATGTTGTAAAATATGGCTCTGGGTTGGAGGTTGGAGGTTCTATGTATTTTTTAAAATAAATAGAAACCTTATAATTATATATCACAAATGCTTTTTTTTTTCATTAAGATAGTTGGGAGGCACTGGTTATGGTGAATACCAAATAATATCTCTCTCTTACACACATGAGAAATTAACTGTATTGTAACAGAGAATCACTTACTACTGATATGATAATCATTTCTGAATCATCTTTCTATGTACTACTGCTAGACCACCAACTTCTTAAACTAAAAGTAAAAGTCAATCCCAAATTAAAAAGAAGGAAGTTTGAGTAAATATGGTATATAATTAAAATGGTTCCAATTTCATTGATTTTGAACAAGCTTTTGACACTCCCTCTCCCCTCCCCCCCAAAAGAAAGAACTGGCTAAGGGAACAGACATCAATTTAATTAAATAAACATTTATTTACCTCTTGTTATGCAGAAATCACTTTATGAGGTGCTGGGGATACAAAGACCAAATAAAATAGGCCCTTCGGTCAAGGATTTATGTGCATCTGAATGTGAACAAGGACTATCACTATTTCCTAAAGGATTTACTAATACCCCCCAAAACACACAGACACACACACACACACAGACACACAGACACACACACACACACACACACACACACAAACACAAGAATGCCACCAAAGCCATCAAGAGCAAAAAATACTCTATCTCCTAGTCAAGTGGAGAGATATGACAATTAAAAGCAACACTGGTTTAATTAGATATAAAATTCATTTGCAGAATCTTATGGAGAGAAATTATAGAAATTACAAGTATCATCTCAAAATATAGTGAAAAGCAGGGAAGGGAGAATCACTTCACGGAAAGCTTGGTGTGAGAACCAATTAAGCCACATCATCTTTAAGGATGATATTGGAAGGAAGAAAATAAACAAAAATCAAAGAGTCCTATAAGTATTTTAAAATAATTTTCTTCATCAATGATATTGGAGACATCTTACTTAAACTCTAGCACTGGAGTTCCTAGCATGTTTAATGGGGAAATTAAAATAGCTATTTAAAAAAAAAAACTCAGACAGAACAGCTGGTTAAGACCAAACATACACAGACGAGGTCCTTGCTGGAGGAAGTGACCCAGTATTAAGAGGGTTGAGGGATTCCATTCTCAAGATAATTAAAAGAAGCAAAGGTACCAAATGATTAGCTTTATTACAAATACAGGCAAGCAAGAGGACATCAGTTACTACAATCCCTTATGACAACTTTCTTATGTTGACAAAATCCTTATAGGAATTATTTAGACTTGTATTGAAGACATCTTTGATGAAATGCTGAGAAGGGAGCAGGCAGGCTTTTGCAAATTACATTCTACAGCAGGTGGTATCTTTACAGTCATAGAATTCATTTGAAAGGTGGAGAGAATAGAAGATCCCACTGCGCTTATTTGACAATAAAAACACATTTGATTTGGTAAAGGGCCTTCTAAAGGTTCTATTTCACTGATGTGTGTCTTATGCACATGTTAAAATCACATAAGATTCCTTCAAAACTAGAGTAATAAAGTCAGTCAATCATTTATGAAGGGCCTATTAGATGATAGGCACTGGTGGTAAGCACTGGAGATAGAAAAGAAAAAGAAAGTTCTTGCCTTCAAGGAACTCATAATCTAATGGGCGAGACAGTGTGTAAACAACCATGTGTACAAGTATGATAACGACAAGATAAATTGAGGGTAATTTCAGAAAGGAGGCAATTAAGGAGGACTAAAAATGGCTTCTTGCCAGATGATGATTTTAATGTATATTTTTGACAATTTAGCTTTATTGTCTCTTTCTGTTAAATTCAGCATGTCTAGCCATGATTTGTACATTTGTGGACACATGTACAACACATAATTTTCATAGGTTGTTCATCCCCCTTCATATCATGGTCTAGAAAATTGAATAAGTTTTTTTTATTCATTTAATATTCCTCTTTATGGAAAGATAGGGCAAACTCTTCTGATAATTATGGTTGTCATCCAAGAGGGCCTACAGTGGTCAAGAATTTGATTCAATCAGAACAAGGTCAACTACAAGTAGAAGCATGTGGGAGAACCAAACATATTTGACTTGGATTCCATGCTGGACTGCTTCCAAAATGGTGGTAAATATATCTGTCCCTGTTTTATGATATTTTCAGATATTTGTAACCAGAAGGGTACGAAATAAAATTATTTCTGTTATTCCAATTCTCAAGGTATCTTTTATGATTTTGGAATATTCATAAAAGACGTTTTCTTGGACAAGAGCCACGAAGGTGGTGCTTTGCTTAAAAGGTATCAATGATGAGTCATTATCTTCATTTTCATCCACTTGTCATTTTTTTTAGAGTCAACAGCTTGAGCTTTTTTTTTTTGAGAGGATATTTTTATTTAGTGTTTTTGTTTTTAGCTATTGATTTAATTTTTTCAGATATCATAATTTAAAAAAAAATCCCACTTAATAGTATTATAGTTTTGAAAATTCACTTTTATAAGATTTTGAGTTCCAAATTTTTTTCTCCCTCTCTCCCTTCCTCCTTCCCTAATATGGTAAGCAATCTGATATAGGTTACACTTGTGTAATCATATTAAATATATATCCACATTATGTTGTGAAAGAAGAATCAGAGCAAAAGGTGAAAAAAACAAGAAAGAAAAAACAAAAAAAGTGAAAATAATATACTTAGATCTTCATTCAGACTCCATAGTTCATTCTCTGGATATAGATAGCATTTTCCATCATGAGTCTTGGAATTGTTTCAGATCATTGTATTGCTGAGGAGAGTAAAGTCTATTGTAGTTGGTCATTATACAATGTTGCTGTTACTGCGTACAATGTCCTCCTGGTTGTGCTCACTTCACTCAGCATCAATTCATGTACGTCTTTCCAGGTTTTTCTGAAATCTATCATTTCTTATAGCACAAGGGTATTCCATTACATTCATACACCGCAACTTGTTCAGTCATTCCTCAATTGATGGGCATTTTCTCAGTTTCCAATTTTTTGCCACCACAGAAAGAGCTGCTATAAATATTTTTGTACATGTGGAAACTTTTCCCTTATTTATGATCTCTTTGGTATACAGACCTAGAAATGGTATTACTAGATCAAAGAGTGTGCCCAATTTTATAGTCCTTTGATCATAGTTCCCAGTTGCTCTCCAGAATGGGTGGATCAGTTCACAACTCCACCAGCAATGCATTCATGTTCTAATTTTCCCACATCTTTACCAACATTTATCATTTTCCTTTTCTGTCATATTAGCCAATCTTATAGGTGTGAGATGCTACCTTAAAGTTGTTTAATTTTCATTTCTCTAATCAATAGTGATTTAGAGCATTTTTTTCATATGACTATAGATAGCTTTAATTTCTTCATCTGAAAACTGCCTGTTCATATCCTTTGACCATTTATCAATTAGGGAATGACTTGTATTCTTATAAATCTGACTTATTACTAGTTGTAATCTCTATTATCAGAGAATCACTGTTCTCTATATATTTGAGAAATGAGCCCTTAATCAGAAAGACTCGTAAAAATTGTTTCCCAGCTTTCTGCTCTCAGAAAGTAGGACTTTAGCTGGCACTTGAAGGAATCCAGGGTGCCAAGGGAAAGTGCATTCCAGGCATGAGAAACAGCAAACAAAAATACCGACTTAGGAGATGGAGTGTCTTGTATGAGGAACAAGGAAGACAGTGCTAGTGGAACACCAAGTGTGTAAAGGGGAGAAAGTATAAGAAAGTGGAAAAAGTAGGAAGGGGACAGGTTATGAAGGGCTTTAAATACCAAACAGAGGATTTTATATTTGATACTGGAGTTAATAGAGAGCCAGGGAAGTTTATTGAGTAGGGAAGGTAATATGGTCAGATCTGTTTTAGGAGGATCAATGTGATAGAAGTGTGAGGGACTGATTGGTGTTCAGAGAGAATTGTAGATGGCAGACCAACCAGCAAACTATTATGATAGTCTAGGCCTATCATAGGGCAGTAGCAGTGTCAGGTGAGAAGGGGACATATATGAGGGCTGTTATAAGGGTAGAATCAACAGAATTTGGCAACTGTTTGTGTATCTGGAGTGAAAGAGAGTGAGTTTTGAGCCTGTGTAACTAGGGGCATAACTTCATTCAAAAATCCTATGATTATATCTATTTCTATCTATATCTATATCAAATGAATCATGGAAGAGAAAAGGAGATATCTACTCATCAAAAATGCTTGCCACTGTCTTAAGGATAATCATCATAGATGTCAGAGAGAGCCTGGATCTGATGCTACACATAGCGCTGATTCAACTAAACATGAGAACATTGCAGAGCCTTCTGATATCACTGAAAACCATCTACATGGGGATAATAAACATCACTACCAGCTGATGAAGGCAGCAAAATTCTCACTGTATATATCATAAACCCATCTGATCTAAACCAATGAGAATTGATTAAATTCCTGTTTCATTCAAGGATCTTTTGACAATAAACAAGTACCTGCTGGAAGCTTACATTCTGCTGGCATCCTACAAACCAAAATTTCTCCACTTAGAGTTTTACAAGACAGCGTGTAGCATGTATGCCTTTAAGATCTGGATCTGCTGTCTGAGGGGTTTAGTTCTATGTAACAAAGAAATGATATTCCGTAGACTCATTTTGTCACTTGCTCAAAACTTTTGAAAGGGTTTTTTCTTTACCTCAACTAGTAATAAGCCACCTTTGAAGAGAAGAGTCATTGAAAAAATGTTCTTATAACTTTTTTGGAGAATGTCATATTTGATATATACATATATATCAAATATGACATATATACATATATGTATGTATTTTTTCATTTAATGCTAGAGAGATTTTACATTAAACTCAGGATTTTTTAAAAATGATTTTACTGACTTTATTTCAAGTCATCATAATATAAGAGAGAGAATGTGGAATGATTATTTATTTTCTCCAAAAGACCTTCATTATATAAGCACATGAGTAGAATAGGAAAGAGGGCCCTGAAGAGTTTTTATATGGCTTTCTACTATTAGCACATTAATTCAATGACTTTGTTAGATTAGTTAATTGTTGCCTTGGAAGTCTGGGAGATCTTGGTCCTAAAGGAATGAATTACTTATAGAGGACAAAAAGAAGGACCAGAAAGAAGGTTTGCTGCAGTACCTGGGCAAGGTGTTAAGGGGTAGGAATGTGTAGTTATTGAATAGACCTAAATAAATGTTCCAGTGTGGATCATGCCCCCGGAAAATTTGTGTATTGGGGAATGTGGGAGGTCCAGGAGGAGTAAGAGGGATCAAAGAGTTGGACACAATTTATCTCTAAGCCTAGTGATTCAGATTTTTCTTTTATCAATCTGTTCCTCCCACTACCCCTTCTCAGTCATTGGGATAATAGGAAAAACAAACACATCACATCTCACTATATATCTACATAATACCCTAAAAACAAGTTCCCACAGAAGCCATGACCAAAATGTATGTGTCTTTCTGTATTTTAATTTCATCATCCCTCTGTCAGGAGAAGAGTATAGAATTTTTCTTCATTCTTCTATCATTTATCATTGAGTTCATCAGAGTTCTATAATTTTTCTAAGCTGTATTTCTCTATGATGTTATCATTGTATAATTTTTCACCAAGTTCTCCTAACTTCACTGTATCCATTCATAAGTGTCTTCCCATTTTCCTCTGAAGTAGTCCATTTCATTATTTTTATGGTACAGTAATATTCCATTTCATTCATCAACCAGTTAGTTAAAAAACATTTGTTAAGAGCCAACTATGCATGGAATAGGCAAGCATTGTCCTAAACACTGGGAATACAAAGAAAAACAAAAGACAGTCTTTGATCTCTAAGAGCTAAATCTAATGGAGGACACCACATGTAAACCATTACATATATGTGTATGCACATAAATGTATCTATATATACACATATGTATATACCTATATATGCATATGCATGTACATCATATTTATCTATATGATAGGAAACAAGACATGAAAAGTGTGTGAGATGAAAAAGTTCAGAGTCTGAATCTGAGATTAGAAAAGGTCTTTATTCTTTCTCATGATAAAGGTCACTACCCCTGTCCAAACGGTGTCTGCCAGGGAGTGCAACATGTGGAAGCTCATGGGCTTCTCTTGTCCCGATCCAAACTCCACCTCTAATACCTGTCCTACCTCACCATTGGAGGGTGAGGCAAGCTCACAATCTTTCTAATTAGTGCAAAGCAGTTTCAGTCCTTCATCATGTATTTTCTTTCACCAAATTTGGAAGTGCCCAATCAGAAGTGTACTGGTATGTTTTTTTTTTCAAATTACTTCATTTCTGGGAAATCATGAGTTACTCATGAGACTGAACTGGTTTACAAAGTATGGAGAAGAGATAGGAACGTAACAGGGAGTTAAAAGAAATGAGGAGACTTCACTGTGGGTCATCTCTTACAAAGGTATTAGAATTAACTGGGGTTGGAAAAGGCATCCTGTAAAAGATAGAATTTTAGTTTGGACTTGAAGGAATTCAAGGAAGTCAAAAGAGGGACATGAGCAGGAAGAATTAACTGGGTATGGGAGACAGTGACAGAAAACTGGAAAGATACAGAGGGGCCAGGTTATGAAAGGCTTTGAATGCCAGAGAATTTTATATTTGATCCTGGAACTGACTGGGAACAAATAGAATTCTTTGAGTAGGAGGGATGAATCATTGTCTTCATTTTTATCCATTTATCATGGTCAGATAGACCTGCACTTTAGGAAGATCATTTTGACAGCTGAATGGAAAATGGACTGGATGGTGGAGAGACTTCTAAGTACAGAGAGACCAAATAGTCACAGTACATGGTGATAAGGGCCTGAACCAAAGTAAAGACAATGCCAGACGAGAGAAGGGGGGATATGAGAGAGATGTCATGAAAGTAAAGTCAATAGACTTTGTCAATGGACTAGATATAGGTTGTGAGAGAGAGTGAGAAATTGAGAATGTAATATAGTTTAAGAGTCTGGGTGTCTGGAAGGATGGTGGTGCCCTTAATAGTAATAAGGAAATATGGGAAAAGGGAGGGTTTAGGGAAAACAATAATGAGTTTGGTTTTGGACATGTTGAACTAAAGGTATCTACAAGACATCCAGTTTGAGTTGCCTAAGAGACAGTTAGGGACGGGAGACTGCCTGGATAAGTAGATTTGAGAATCCTCAGATAATAATTTAATTCATGGGGGCAGTAGAAGCAAGCATCCTAGTATACCCAGGCTGGCTGCCAACACAGGTTCTTAGATCTGCTTTTCTAAAGAAAAGCAACTCAAAATGGGTTAACAATCTTGCTTTAACCAATCAAATATATCATTAACCTAGTTCAGGGGAAAAGGTCAGCACCCTGAACTTCAGATTATATGGACGGAAGTTATAGGAAGACAGAGAACCATTTCAGCAGATAGGCCTCCAGCTATCTGACCTTTACATCCATACCTAGTCACAGTTACTAGACAGGGAAGCACCAACATCTGGGTTTTCAAAGCCAGGGGGCTCGATGGCTGCCCAGAGTCTCATCTGGTCAAATCACACCCTTCTCAAAGTGAGCCCCAAAACAAAGCCTCATGTCAGTGTTTATATAGCCTTCTCCTGGCTCAGAGAATGTCACAACCCTCTTGACCCACTGCCCAATCACAGAACATTCCTGAAAACCAAGCCTCCCACCACAGGCTCCAGGTGTACTTAAGCCTATCAAAGGGCCTAGGGGCAGGGAAGATTTTAAATTCCCATTCCCATAACAGGGCTGATGAGACCACCAAGTGAAATAGTGTAGACAAAGAAGAGAAGGCCTAGAACAGAATCTGTGAGACACAGGTATGATCTAGACCTCCCCAAAGGAGACTAAGGAGTGGTCAGATAGGTGAAAAAAGATCCAGAAGGGAGTTGTGCCCCGAAACCTAGAGAGGAAAGAATATCATGGGAAAAGTGTGATCAACAGTGTCAAAAGCTGCAGTGAGGTTAAGAATGGTGATTCATATTCTACAATCTGTTTTGCCATTCCCCCAAAATCTTTATTCTTTTTCCCCCCTTTTCCCTCTTTTATCATCTTTACCGAGCTTGTCAAATAGGTGTGAGGTAGAACCTCAAAGTTGCTTTAGTTTTCATTTGTCTTTTCATGAAATTATAGAACTTTGAAGCTGGAAAGGATTCCATAGAGTCTCTAGACCCAATCAAATTTCTCCATTTACAGATCCAAAATAGTTAAGTGAATTGCCCAGTATAATGCCAATGCATATTCACAGTGCCCACAGTGGCTATGAATATGCTAGTGTAGTTGTGAATCACTGTAATGGAAATGCAGATTTGAAGATCTTCCCTGCTCCTGGCTTCTCCATGTGTCTCCATGCAGGCAGCTCACCATTCCTGCTCTCAGCTCAGTGAAGTCAGCATGTAGGCCATTCTTCTCTCCTGCTCCATGGCTCCACAGAATCACAGCTACCACAACTGGGAAACAAACAATTATCCCAGCTCCCATACTTTCCTTTTACTCAGCAGATCCCATCCTCATTGCCATTTTGTAGCAGCAAGCATCCCAATATCCCCAGGGTGACTGCCAACACAGGTTCTTAGATCTGCTTTTCAAAAGAAAAGCAACTCAAAATGGGTTAATAAGCTTACTTTAATCAAACAAACATATATTACTTAGTTCAGGGGGAAAAGGTCAGCACCCCAAACTTCAGAGTATACAGACAGATCAAACAGACAGGCTTCCAAACTGTCCAACCATCATATCAATACCAAATCACAGTTACGAGAGAGGGAAGCATCAACATCTGGGTTTTCAAAGCCCGGGGGCTCTCAACAACGGCTTCCCAGAGTCTCATCTGGTCAAATCACACAACACTTCTCAAGGTGAGCCCCAAAGCAAGGCCTCAAATCAGGGATTATATAGTCTTCTCCTGGCTCAGGGAATGTAACCACCCTCTTGACCCACTGCCCAATCATACAGCATCAAGGTGTGGTCATTCCTGAAAACCAAGCCTCCTACCACAGGCTCCATGTGACCACATTCAGCCTATTAGGAGGCAGAGCATATTTTCAAATCAAGGAAGGTTTTCAGAGTCTCTTAAAGCCAACCAAAATCTCTTAAGCTAATCAAAAGGCCTAGGGGCAGGGAAGATCTTCAAATATGCATTTCCATTACAATCACAAAATGTAACAGACTCTCCACATGGTGGACAAAACCAAAGCATTTATTCAAATACCAGAAGGTCGAATCCTAAAACCAAAAAGCCAAATTCATCATAGCAACCAATAAGTTGGTACACATAACCATGCAGCAAACACCAACATTCCCAAGCATTTCCTCCATCAGGCCTTCAAAACAAAACAGGCCCCCTTAAGCAAGAATGGCCCTCTCTCACTCACACTAGCTGCTTAGCCTCTGCACTGCTTACTCCCAGCAGTTCTGGCTCTCCTGCTCCTTCCTGCTTTACCCTTCCTGTTCTACCCTTTCAGCAAGCTCTTCTCCCCCCATGGATTCCATGTGATTACATTTGGCCTATTAATGGACATTTATTTTGTCTATTTATTTATTTTTGCTTTTTGGAGAGGGGAAGGCAGAGCAATTGGGTTTAAGTGACTTGCCCAAGGTCACCCAGCTAGTAAGTATTAAGTGTCTAAGGCCAGATTTGAACTAAGGTCCTCCTGACTGCACTTTCATCTCAAAGATCAGCTTAGGAATAGTTTTTGGCCCTAAGTGGTTCCTCTAGAACATACTTATGCCCTGTAGAATTTAAGCATTCTAAATCTTGAGGTTATAAGGCAGCATAATACACTGGGGGGAAAACCCCCAACTTATTTGAGGTTAGAATGCTAGGGATTCAAATCCTTACTAACCTATTTGACCTTGGTTGAGTCTTGACCATTCTGGCCATAGTTGACTTGGCTGTCATATGAGTGGGTTGACCTGGATGATCTCTAAGGCTGTTTCCAGCTCTAAATCTCCCTCTGTGGGGACAGAATGATATCAAATTTAAGTAGTATTCTACTTAACTGAAATATTTCCTAAGGGTTTTTTAAATGTTTTTTTTTTTCTCCCTACACCTCCCCTTATTGGGGGAAAAAAGAAAAACAAAACCTTTATAATAAATATGAAGTCAGGTGAAACAAATTCCCACTTTGGTTATGTCCAATAATGTATGTTTTATTTTGTATTTTTATCCTATCATTATTGTTATGAGGTAGAAAATATTCTTCATAGTAGGTTCTCTGTGTGGTTGGTTACTGCATGGGTCATAGTTCTTAAATCTTTCAGTTTTTTATTTGTTGTTTTCATTTACAATGTTGTTATTCCAGAAATTATTCACTTGGTTCTGCTCACTTCATCATTCCATCAGTTCATGTGAGTCTTCTTAGGCTTCTTTGATCTATCCCTTTTCTCATTCCTTATGGCACATTACTATTCCATTACATTCATAGACCATACTTTCTTCAAGTATTCCAACTGATAGGGGAAACCCTGTAGTTCCTAGTTCTTTTTCACTACAAAAAGAGCTGTTATAACTATTTTTGTACACATACTTTTCCCTCTTTCTTTGGTTGCTTTTATAAGGGTAGTAATATAAGGGTAGTAGCAGTAGTAGTATTGCTGAGTCAAATGGGAATGCAGGTTAATAACTTTTAGGGCATAGTCCAAAGGCTTTTAAAGGTGTCAACTTTGTTATAAGAAACGATTCTCTTGTTGAAATTCTTCTTGAATTATAAAGATTGTTCACATTATTATTGTTGAAAGTAAGAGCAAAGCAAATGCTTTCTAATATTTTTGTGTATACATTTGATAATCATATAACATTCTTCAACTAGCAAAAGGAAAATAATTCTTCATTAAATAAATATAGGAACCTCTAACCTAGTTTAAAAGGAAAATACTTTGATGGGAGTATGTAGACTTTCTAGTGAAACCAAAGTCATGGGAGATTTGTCAGAAGGGGAATCCAACTGATCCTAGGTTGAATTTACCTTTTCCCTGCATTTCTTCCAAGAAAAGAAGTGAGAGCAGAACTTTTAGGAATATAGGTAGGAGGTAGACAATTAACCAATAGGAAGCAGCTTCTGGAAGGGGGAGCTTTGATTCTGATAGTTATGACCCTCAGGCGGCTAAGGGGATTTAAGCTTTTTCTATGTCAGTACTGGCTATTGTTTTAACTGCCTCAGACAGACTTTGACTTAGCATCATCTGATGTCTGTGTTCATAATTTATTTCCCTTTCATTCTATTGTTATTTTACATGTGTTTTTGTTTGTCAGGAGACTTAAAGTAATAAAACATTTCATGCTTCACATTGTTGGGGTCACTGACGGGGAGCCAGCCAAGTCAAGGGGATACCTGTATATTCAGGAGGGTAGGAATGAGTCCTGGAGTTAGAACTAGCATTAGACTACAGGGGCTTTGCCTCAGGTTCCAATATCAAATGCAAACAAAAGCTGTTCCTGCCTTCTAGGAGTTTCCAATTTAATGGTAGAAGACAAAACACAAAAGGAAACTGGAAAACTGAAGATGGGGTGTGTGCAAGGAGGGGAAGGGACCAAGGACTTTAGATTGAGGTTTAGACTATGAAAAGGGCAGCCCTACTCCCTTGCTTAATCTCAGCTTTCCTGTTTTGAGTCTTTTCAAATCTCTCTCATCATCTTCCTACTGTGACAAGCTCTGCCCATTACACCTCTGAACATGGGGATCTGTATCACAGGGCTCTCCTGGGATCAGCCCGCAAAGGCAGCATATGCTGTCCCTTGCCCCATCCAGCCACCCCATATAGAAAACTTTCTAAGGAGAAGAACTTGGTCTCATCACCACTCTCTTGTTCTCCCCCAAACCAGTGTCCTGAAAAGAAAAAACATTTAATAAAAATTTGTCAAGGATTACAATAACAATTGATAAATTTTGGTCAAATAAATATCTACATCCTTTCCCTGTGCCACCCATACCTCTAACAGTAATTAAATGGGAAGACTACCTCCAATTTAGGATCTGCAGAAGTGTGTACTTCCTCACCATTCCAATTAGAACCATAGACTATAGTTTCTGTATACTTGTTACTATACAATCAGATTGATGTATTACAGTAGTGTCAAACTCAGAATTGAGGACTACTGATCTATTATACAGGACACAGATTAATTTAGAAAGCCACATTTAAACACTATGTTCTATTGTAGTTTTATTTATTTTATTAAATATTTCCCAGTTATATTTTAATCTAATTTGGGCTGCACTCCAGAATGTTGCGCTGCATGGGCCCCTGGGGCTGTGGGTTTGATTCCTTTGCCTTAGTGGATAGAGAGCTGGCCACAAAACCAGGAAGACCAGGTTTAAGTTCAACTCTGCTGCCTGCTGGTTATGCGAACCTGGACAAATTACTTAACCTCTCAATGTCCCGGGCAAATGTCTTAAGACTATAAATTGCAAAGAAGGCAATGACCCGGACTGGTAGAATGAGATTCCTAACTTGCAAGTCCCCTATACAAATGAAATCATAGGTCCCTATACTTGGTACTCCCTAAGTACTATAGGTAGCCAATTTCTCCTTCCTATTTCTCTGACACTCATTTACAGTGACCAGTTTCCTCTGCTACTTTCTCTCCCTATTCCCACGCCTATCTTCTCAGCCCTAGCCATCCAATCCTTATATCTCTCTGGCTTTTCTTTCCATGATAATCTCTGTTTCTCTATACTATTAAAAATTTCCCTTTATTCTGTATCCCTTCCAGTTACATTCATTCCATCTTTTGTTGCTCACTGAAACTTGGCTTTCTACTGAAGACCGTTTTTCTTAGCACCATCTACAAGCCTGGATGTTCCTTCTCTCAAACCCCTAACATACAGAACCAAGAGGAGTTGACAGGACCCTTGCTTTCCAGTCACTGTCAGACTTTCCCTCTGCCTCTGATTAGTAATCACCTTTCCTCCTTTAAGTACCAGACCGTCCCGTCCAAATCAAAGCTCTTGCCTTCTGTGGACTTCTGGTTCACTCATTTGCCTTCCCATAGGTTCAATACCTACCTCATAATCTTCTTCTCCACTCCATCCCCTGCCACCTTCAAAATTCTGGCCTCAGCTCTTTAACCTCCTATAAACTGTCTCCAGGAAGCCTCAGTAGTCTTAACACCACCTTTGTTCAGCTAAATTTGTCCCAGGTGATGAAATTTCTAGTTATAATTCTGTTAGGAGTCGAGAGAGTTCTCTCCAAATGGACAAGAAGATAGACATAAGACCTAACAATAGATAGGAAATCAAAGTTCTGTCCCTTTAGTGGACAGGAAGCCAGGTCATTGTCCACAGGGTGAATGGAGGGCTAGGGATCTTTTTCACGGTATTACAAAAACCAGATAGTGGTTTAGAGTGCCCTGACTGGCAGCTAAAAAATTTGGATTTGAGATTAAGGCAGAACTGGGCATTAGGGAACCATTACCAACACTTCCATCAATAGTACTGGAACTAAAGGTAACTAAGGTAGTACAAATGCCTTGCAAAGTAGGTAGAACAAGACCTAGAGGTAGGAGGAATTGAATTCACATATGGCCTCAGACACTTGCCAGCTGTATGATCCTGGACAACTTAATCTCCATCTCAATCTCTGCCTGCCTCACTTTTCCCAACTGTAAAACAAGAATAATAATAGTACTTTCCTCCTAATATAATAGTATTTGTAAAGCATTTTATAAACCTTACAGTGCTATAAAAATACTCTCTATTAGTATCATTATTAATTTCAAGTTATTGGTTTAAACAGACAGGCAAGGAATCACTACTGGAATGGATAGACTGAGGCATGAGAAATCAAAGTCAGTGAGGGTAGGGAGGACAGACTGAAATGTTGTCTATGGGCTTGAGAGAAGCCAAGATTGAACAAACAGAAAAGGCAAAATCAAGGACTATAGCATGAAAGACTTTATATAGTTTTTCTCAGAATGTTTTTTTTTTATGCTACCAAGGGTCTGTAAACCAATGTAGGTGACTTTTAAATCGAAGGTGGTGTCAGAAATAAACAGTCAGCCTACTATAGAGGATAGAGTACTGGACTTGGAGTCAGTTAGATCCTGAGGTTGAATCCTGCCTCAGACACTTGCCATGTGGTCTCGGACAGGTCACTTAAACCCTGTGAGGCTTCATTTTCTGATAAGTAGAATGAGTATAACAACTAACTCAAAGAGTTGTTGAAAGGATCAAAGGAGGTGATGTAAGTAAAGCACTTTGAAAAATTCAAAGAACTATTTAAATGTCAAGTCGTAATTTATTGTTTATTAAGCACCTACAAAGTTCAAGGCACTGTGTTAGGAAAGGATGAAATAATATACTATGACTGTTCTCAAACATCATATAGAAGACCTAAATTTAAATCCCAGACAAACCTAACTACCTCCTCTTGGTACTGAAGAACGTACTTTTTTCAGCTCCTTGCAATTTTTGGCAGTGTTAATACCATTTTTTTCCAGTGTGCATATGTGCATGAGCACACACTGACTGCAGGCGAAGACTTCTTGTTTTTTCCAAAACAAGTTATTAGTACCTATCCTAAGGATTTAAACTGAGCCAGAAGCTAGAGGCAATGGAGAGTATAGGCAAGCATCTGCTGGTCCTAGGGTATTAATTATGATTCTTTCTAGAAGTATATAGAAATACCCTAGGCTAGGATTTCAGCAAAGTCTGAAGCTGAAGATAGTGAAGACCATGGCCGAGTGGTGAAGCTTTATACCCAGCCTAGTGAAAGGCCAATGTGAAGTCTAGAAGAAAAACTCATCTAGCAGTAAAGAAACTGCTCCCTATGAGAAGCAGGGTAAAGACATCATGAAAAGACTTAATTAGGATGAAAGGCTATGGTATGTAGGTCTAAGTTGCCTTGGCCATATGTGTCCCCTACCTGTTCACCTCTTCATTTGCAAGCTCTCTGTCCATTTTTCCCACTAATGCCATGCATATTTGAGGGAAAGTATACCCTGGGTTTATGGAAGAGATATTTTGCTGCTGCTGCTTTTTAAAAAAATTAATTATTTTATATTTTCCAGTTGCATGTAAAAACAATTTTTAACATTTGTTTTATAAAAATTTGAGCCCCAAATTCTGCTTTTTTCTCTTTCTCCTCCCCCTAGATGTGGTCTGTCTCTCTGTTAGTCTTTGCTCTCAATACATTATCACCATAGCTGACAATCTGAGTTAGTCTTTCTTTTTTCTTTTTTTTTTTAAAGCAATTGGGGTTAAGTAACTTGCTCAAGGTTACACGGCTAGTCATTTTGATTTATGCGTGGGTGCTCATTTTCTGAGGCCGGATCTGATCTCGGGTCATCCCAAATCCAAGGCCGACGCTCTTACTCACTGCGCCACCTAGCCGCCCCTTGAGTTAGTCTTTCAATCTATAAAATGTCTTCCTTATTCAAGTTGTGATTGGTAATGAACTTCTCTCTCATACAATTATTTTTTAAAATGTATTGTTTGTTTATTTGTAATGTTCTTTTAAACAAGAATGTTGAGTTCCGAAATGACGAGGTGGGGGCAAGTAGTTCAGGGAGTCCAGGAACCCTAATAACCAGAGTCCCTGGAAAGCAATCTGAAATGAATTCACGGACTCAAGCATTCTCTAAGTTAAGGTGGCAAAATTTTATTGTTACGCTTTACAGAAGGGAACCTGCGACCTTAGAGGGCTACAGATACAGTTTATATAGGATAACTATAGTAAAACCTGTACCAAATATGCTAACTAGGTGAGTCAGGGTGGGATTAGTGAGGAGTTAAGGAGTGGTCAGTTTTTAAAGGAACATGTACTTTTAGTATCTACTGCTTAGGCATATTTCCCAGAATTCACCAGGAAACAGTCCAAGGAGGGGCTGTATGGAGGTATGGTTTTAGGCTTGAAATGTCACTAAATTAGCTAGCGGTCAGGGCTGACCAAGCTGCTACCCATCAATGTCATCTTTGACAAGATGGCTGCTGGGAGTATACATATGTCCCAAGCTAAGGAGGGATTCAGGATGTGTATAATGAGCTAGGGAGTTACTTATAGATAATCTAGTGAAGGATTCATAGGTGTAGCTTGTTATTGTACCAAGGGGAGATAAACGTTTGTCTGGGGCTTGATCTTGAATGGTTGCTAGGCAGAGTACTGGCAGGAGAGAAGGGGCAGAGATAATGCTCTGAGGCTGAGGAGATTTGAGACTAGGGAGAAATGTGATTTTACAAACTGAGGTCCAAGCACAGGCACCCAAGCACCCCATCAAAATTCTCTCCCTCCTTCAAACCTCTCCCCCACTCATTGAGAAGGTATACAATATATCCATTATACATGTGAATCATGCAAAATATATTTCCGTATTAGCCATGTTGCAAAAAAATAATAAAGCAAGAAAAATAAAGTGAAAAAAATTATACTTCAATTAGCTCTCAAAGTTTATCAGTTCTCTCTCTGGTGGTGTTGCATTTTTTTAATCATACTTGGGTTGCATATTTTTATCTCTCATACAATTATTTTATATAGCAATGTATCTCCTTAATAGACGATAAGCTCTAGCCTGGCTGGTACTATGTTTAATCTAAATTTTGCTTCTCCTCAGCTCCTAACACAACACTCTACACACATTAAGTGCTTAATCAATGTCTATTATTGTCCTTCTAATCTCTTTTTAACCAGTTTACTCACTACAATAACCCATTCTACTTCCCTTTCCCATTGTAAATTACATACCTTTGGAAGGTGCATATCTTTTTTCCCCTAGCAACCAGAATGGTATTTAAGTATACGAAAGCAGTTATTAGATGGGTCTCCTGAAGCCTAGAGAGCTTTTAATGATTGTCTATGGAGGAATGGATGATATGCCATGTATGCATATGTTAATTTCTGGTTTTCAAAGTAGTTTTATATTTGTATTTCAACCCTTTTATAACATTGGTGTTGGACAGGACATGATTAACAATGACTTTATAGATGACTGATTGTGAGGATTTTTTATGATGTGATGTTTGGGAAAATATGATTTTATTATTAGCAATCCCACATCATAAGTAAATATCTGAGTCTGAGGAATTACAACCTTGCTGTAACAGAATTCTGTTAAGCAAAAAAAAAGGTATTACCTATGTTTTTTGTTTAGTTTTGTTTTTAACATCCTGGCCCTGCACATAGAGCTCTATAATAATTATTTATGGAAAAAAGAAATTGTTTAAATCTGAAATTGCTTAATCTGAAATTGATCTTTCCCTACTACTTTTGTGTTCTGTTTACAATCATAGACAGAACGAGCAGCTACAGATGATATATTTGATAGGAAAAAAAACTAAAAATTAGTGAAAGATGTTCCTAACTAGTTGGTAGGAAATGTTCCAGAAAGGATCCTGTAATCTGTTTTTTTTCTTTTCTGGTGGATAACTGGTTGCAGAGGAGGAGATTAAATAAAGCAAAATAAGCAACAGTATGATGGGAGAACAAGCTAATATTGACATAACATAAACATGGTAGTTTCCCAAAGAGCATTATGGTTTTGATAAATGCATAAACAAACATAAACTATCCCCCTGAGGACTTGAGAGATTTTTTCCCCCCTAATGTAGATAAGAAGAGGGAACTGAGAATTTGTGTTCAGGCAAGGTGAGAAGCAGGCACCAATTTATAAATTTTGCTTCTGGGAGGTAGACTTGCAACTTTTATGCAAAGAGAATGTTGATTTCCTCTAATGATCATGGTATTATTTTGTATTATACTTTTCCATATATATGTATGTATATATGTGTATATATATGTATATATGTGTGTATATATGTGTATATATATATGTTTGATTTCCCTTACTAGATAGTAGGCTTCCAAAGAGTACATAGCTTTGCACACTAGAGGCATTTAATAAATGTTGGATGAATGAGTTAATCAACAAGGAACTAGGAGATATTTCCTTTATTTGTCAAGACAAAGGCACTTAGCTTCAAACAGCATCCCTCTAAAGGAAGACTAAAGACTAAATTAGCAAGAAGAACTATAACTGAAGTAAAAATATTTATTGGGAGAATCATTGTGCAGAATCTTTGTCACTATTATATCTGCTAAGACTTCCTTCTATCAAAAATACTTTAGAAATAATAAAATAGATCATTGCTTCATTGCTCTAATTTCTTCTCACTGTGGGGGCAGATTAAGCAACTCATAAGAAATCCCTTTTAGCCAAAATGATCCCATGACTCTGTTTTTACTCATTTAAATAGTCTCATCATCTTACTCATAGTCACATAAGTTGGTCAGTTTTTATGAATTTTATAATATTTAATCTGTGAGGAGTTGAATTATGAAGAAGTCAACCTGGATTCCAAGAAAAATGCCAAAGGTCTGATTTCAAATTCATAAGTCTTGTTTTTCTGAATCATTTTTCTGTATCCTAAAAAGATCATCCCTACACCCAGAAGTGTGCTGGCAAAAGTTCAACTGGCTCCCTGGGGGGAAATGTAGATAGGACACACTTTTAAGTTCAACATGCATTAACATTTTCTACATTATTTTCTTAAGTCTAGAGAGTTAGCAATATAATAATTATGCACTGATTTGTAGTCTTTGGCAATATCCTAAGTGTAAATGCTCACACTGAAAATTTAACAATAAATTCTCACCAGTTCAAGCTGACTCCAAGACATCGTTTCTATCCCTTTTATATTTCTTCTACCAGGGTAATTTCTATTACCTTGGAATTACTGTCATTCTGGAGGAAACAGCTGATGAGACATCTTTTTTTCCATATTGTACCTCTCTAGACTGATTTTATGAGAGGGAAAGACTGTAAATCATTGCCTGGATGTTCACATTATTTTTTATACAAACAGATCATGCCTAGTCTAGATTTCACCCAGATACAAAGATTTATAAATTAGTGTAGCTGGTATACTCCTTAGTTTGGAAAATGGCAGTCCTTCTGTTTTTAAGGTACTTGGGCACAGTAAAGATAGCAAAAGCCCATATGGAACCATTAGAAATGCTAGGTAGATTTAACTACAGTTGTCTTTTGGGTTCCCACAGATCTTAGAAGGATCAAGTGGTGCTGGGTGATGGAGTGGGGGTGGAGTGTAAGGGTAGGAATCAGGAAAGGCTTCACTCAACAGGTAACACCTGAGCTGAGCTAAATATTCTAAGGAGTTTAAGTGAGAAAGAAATGTTTTCCTGGCATGAGGAGGAAAAACTGTAAAAAGTCAAAAGGGTGAAAGGTGGAATTTTCAGTTCAGGGAACAACCAGTAAGATTCACTGGAATGTAGAGTATATGAAAGGGAATAATATGAAATACATCAGAAAAGAGTCTTAGCATACTGATTATGAGGTACTTTAAATAAAAAACTAGGTTCCTATTTTATCCTAGAAGAAGTAGAGAACCAGTAAAGACTTTTTAGTAGGATATTGCATAATTTTACCAGTGTTGTAGGAATATTAATTTGGATTTTGTTAATCAGGTAGAATATGGCTGGAGAGGGTATAGAGAATGAATGATGCACATCAAAGAAACAAATTAAGAGATTATTACTAGTCCTGTTAAAAGGTGATTGCGGAAGGACAAAGGTATTGGTTATTTAAATGGAGAGTAAGATGCAGAGGAAAGATTTGGGGAAGGTATAATTGGTAGAATTTGGGAAATGACTGAATATCAATCGATATTTATTGATTGATAAACAACATGCCAGGCACTACACTAAGTATTGTTGATACAAGAAAAAAACAAAAATTCTTGCCTTCAAGGAATTCACAATTTAAGGGGGATGGGGAAGAGACAATATTCAAACAAATATATACAAATCAAGTTCTATACAGAATATACAGGAAATAATATGCATAGGGAAAGAATTAGAATTAAGAGGGGTTGGGGAAGGCTTCTTGTGGAAGGTGGGATTTTGGTTGGGGCTTAAAGGAAGCCACAGAGCTCAGGTATTCGGGCATCAGGGATAGCCAGAGAAAATGCCCAGTGCCAAGAGATGGAGCATCTTGTTCATGGAACAGCCTGTAGAATAAGGTATAAGAAGACTAGAAAAGTAGGAAAGGGCTAACTTATGAAGAAGAGCTTTGAATGCCTAGCAGAGGATTTTGAGTTTAATCCTTAAGGCAATAGGGAACCATTGGAGTTGTGTGTGTGTGTGTATGTGTGTGTCCTTTGCTTTAGGACAATCACTTTAGTGGTTTGTAAGGGCCCTTTAAGACTTTACTGGAACTCTGAGAACTCACAGAGGACTCAGGATGGCAGTGCTACTCAGGTTGGGTCTTAGAGGCACCTGTGTGTATGTTTCTGCCCTCTCCCCCCTTGAACCAACACAGGTTCAAGGATTACGGGGTATTGAGCATGCCTCCTAACAGGGGAGCACTCCCCTCCCATGAGGAGCCTGTTGCTGAGGCATGTGGGAACAGAGTCGGGGAAAGGGGATAAAAGGAGGGAGGTAAGGTGAAAGAGGAGGAGAGAGAGAAGAGGGGGTTGTGAATGAGAAAGAGAATAAATGGCAAGATACATTACACCTTGGTGTTGGACCTCTTTGTCTATTCAGAAGAAACAGGCTCTTGCAGGGATCGTCGGGGAGACCAGAGTCATAGAGGCGACTGGAAAGGAACACTCAGAGGGGTTCACGGGGGTAATCCTGAGGTCACAGGGGCAACTGGAGAGGTAAATATAGGTGCCAGCCTGGTACAGTGGGATCTGTACAGTGGTTGAATAGAGGATGGACTGGAGTGGATGAGACTTCAGGGAGGCAGACCCACCAGCAGACTATTGTAATAATACAAAGGTGAGATGAGAAGGGCTTGCACTAGAGTAATGGCAGTGTCAGAGGAGAGAAGGGGGCATATTTGAGAGATATGCAAAAGTAAAAGCAACAGGCCTTGAAACAAATTAGATATGAAGGTGAGGGTGTGTGTGACAGATAGTGAGGTATCCAGGTTTATTCCTAGGTTGTGAATCTGAGGGACTGGAGTGATGGTGTTGCCCTATATGGTAACAGGGAAGGTATAGTAGGTAATAGGGAAGGTATGGTAAGTGGGCAAGGTTTAAGAGGAAAGATAATGAGCTTCATTTTTGCAGTATTGAACATCAGATGTTTCCTGAAAGCAGAGAGTTTGGGGTAGGGTAGGTATATTTGAGAATCATTAGCATATAGATATTATCTAAATTCATGGGAGCTGGTAAGATCAGTAAGTGAAATAGTATAGAAAAGGAAGAAAAGAGGGCCCAGGACAGAACTATGAGAGTCACCTGTAGTTAAAGGTCATGATCTGGAAGAGGATTCAACAAAGGAGACAGAGAAAGAGCAGTCAGATAGGTCGGGGGAGAACCAGGAGAGAATGGTATCTTGAAAATCTAGAGAAAAGAGTATCAAAGAATAGAGAGTGATCAACTGTGTCAAAGGCTGCAGAGAGGTCAAGAACAATGAGGGCCATGAAAATCCATTGGATTATGTGGATGAGGGAAAAGTAAGAAACAAGGATAGTAAATCCTTATGATTTGAAGGATTATACTGCTCTTAGCAGAGAAAAGAAAGTTAGGAGGAATGATGGGTCTGAGATAGGGTAGTAAGACAAATAGTGAGCTCCATTTTGGATATGTTGAGTTTGAGATGGTAGTTAAACATCTGGGTTAGTAGTGTGTCCAGAGAAGAAGATTGTGGCTGCATATATGGATTTGAAAATCATCTGCATATGTGCTTCTGTATAAAGATCATAATTGGACTGATAAGAGCTGATGAGATAAAGGGGAAATAGAAAGAGAAAGAAAAGTCCACAGTGGAACCATGGTGATTACCCATGGTTACGGGGCAAAGGAAACTGAGAATGAGTGGTTAGATAGATTGGAAGAGAACTAAGAGAGGACATTTTCCAGAAAGTCAAGGGAGAAGGGAGAATCTAATAGGAGGAAGTGGTCAACCATGGCAAATGCTGCATAGAATTCAAGTAGAATGAAAATTGAAGAAAAATCAGAAGATTTAGTAGTTGACATTCTTAATAACCTTGAAGAGAGTACCTTCAGTAAAGTAGTGGGGTCAGAAACTAGCCTGTGAGAAGTTGAGAAGTGTCACCTACCCAGCAAAACTGAGTATTTTGTTTCAGGGGAAAATATGGTCATTCAGTGGAATAGAGGACTTTCAAGCATTCTTGAGGAAAAAAAACAGAGTTGAATAGAAAATTTGACATGCAGACCTAAGAAGCAAGAGATGCCTTAGAAGGTAATCAGGGAAAAGAAATCAAAAGGAACTTATCAAAGTTGAACTATTTACATTCCTATATGGAAAAACAATAACTGTGACTGATGAAATCTTTCTCAGTATGAAAATAATGGAAGAAGGGTGTATGGTCATATGAATACATATGTGAATGTGTGTATATATGTTTACAGTTATATATGGATAGAGGGCATAGGTTGAATTTGTTGGGAAGGGAGGATACTCAAGGGGTGAAATTATGAGGTGAGAGAGGAAAGTGGCAAGAGGAGATGGGGAGAGACAGGGTAGGGTAAACTATCTCATGTAGAAGAAGCAAGGGGAAGTGGCTGCAAGGGAGGGGAAGAATAGGAAGGCAAAAAGGCAAAACCACATTCTCATTGAATTTGGTTCAGGGAGAGAATGACATACATACTAAATGGGATATCTCAACCTGCAGCAGAATAGGGGGAAGGGGGATGAGAGGAGGGATGATGGATGGGAGGGCATCCTTGGGGGGAGTGGAGGTTGGAAGTACCCACTATAGAAGAGGGACAGGATCAAGTAGGGAATGGACCAGGTGGGGGGTGGGATGAGTGGAAGGGAATTATAAGCAACCTTGTACAATATATCTACTGTGGTAACGTTTTGCATAGCTAGACATGTACAACATATACTGAATTACTTATCTTCCCAGAGGGAATGGGTGACAAGGGAGGAAGGGAATGGATCTGAAATTTGAGGTCTTAAAATTAAATGTTTCAAATATATATAAATACTATTATTAATATCCTTTTGCTTGTAATTGGGAGATAAGATGTGCAGGCATTGGGACACAGAGATTCACCTTCCTCTAATGGAAAAGTCGAAAGGGGTATGGGAGAAGATATGGGAGAGAGCAGACTGGAGGAAGCGATATCTTGTGGGACTGCTATTCTGGGAGGGTGGGTAGGGGTAAAACAGGAGGGAAAATAATTGTAACTCAAAATCTGGTGGAAATGAATGATGTAAAACAGAAGTTAATAAAGCATTTGTTTAAAAAAAAAAGAAAGAAAAAGATGCACAGTGGCAGGGGCACAATGAGCAATCAGTAGCCCTGGGATCCCAGTTACCTGGGCAGAGATCTATGGTCAGAGTGTAAAAGTAACATTTCCTGGAGAAACAGCCCCTTGGAGAGAGAGTGCAGAGGTCCAGGGACAGGATAGGACTCTGATCACACCCCGGTAATCTCTGATATGTGCAGCCTGGACACCCTGTGCTGATCAAGAAATTTGCCACTTCAGGTCTGGAACCACAGTGGAAGGGACCACACACACTGTGATCTTCATTACACCCACCACTGTAAAAGTGGACTCTTTCCCCACTTGTCTCCATTACAAAATAGAGGTTGAAAGAATCCACCAATCACCTCCTGAAAAAAGATCCCAAAAAGAAAACTCCTAGGAATATCATAGCCAGGTTCCAGAATTCCCAGATCAAGGAGAGAATATTACAAGCAACCAGGAAGAAACAATTTGAATATTGTGGAAACACAATCAGGATAACACAGGATCTGGCAGCTTCTACACCGAGGGATCGAAGGGCCTGGAATATGATATTCCATAGGGCAAAGGAGCTGGGATTAAAACCAAGAATCACCTACCCAGCAAAACTGAGTATCATGTTTCAGGGGAAAATATGGTCATTCAGTGGAATACGGGACTTTCAAGTATTCTTTTTTTTCCTTTTGGAGGGCGGTTGGGGTTGGGTGGCTTGCCCAGGGTCACATGGCTGGGTTTTTGTTTGTGTGTGCGTTAGGTGTCTGGGGCTGGATCGGAGCTTGGGTTCTTCTGACTCTAGGGCCAATGCTCTGCTCACTGTGCCACCTAGCTGCCCCAACTTTAAAGTATTCTTGAAGAAAAAACAACAATTGAATAGAAAATTGGACATTCAGATACAAGAAGCAAAAGAAGCTTGAGAAGGTAAACAGGGAAAATTAATCATAAGGAACTTATCATTATTTACATTCCTACATGGAAAAATGATAATTGTAACTGATGAAACTTTTCTCAGTATGAAAATAGTTGAAGGGAATAGAAATAAAAATATATATAGTCTAAAAAAAGAAGTTGAGAAGTGAGCAGAAGGTGAAGAAATGGATAGTCAAATATACATAACCTTTTCTAGGAGTTTTCTATAAACATAAGAAACATTTTTGGAGGATATGGCAGAGTTAAGTTAGATTTAAAATCATTATGATGGTGATGATGTAGGTGATTTGAAAAGTTTATCAGAGAAGGAGAGGAGAAAAGAGGAGAGGAGGGAGAGAGAGAGAGAGAGAGAGAGAGAGAGAGAGAGAGAGAGAGAGAGAGAGAGAGAGAGAGAGAGATCATAGGAGAGATGATAGGAGGAGACAGGAACAAGTATAGGAATATATCCCACACCTATTTTTATATCTGGCTCAATGGATCATTCAGAGCCTGAGAGTTCAGATAAACAATTACTTTGGTGAAAACATATCAAAAACATGGATAAAAAGCAATCCACAAGGTGGTTAAAAGCAGCATCTCAGGAGCTCCCCATTAAATCCTATTTTTAAAAAATTTCCCCTGCCCAAAGGGCCCACACCTGAATTGCTACTCAGCTAAAGCAGCTGGATTGCTGAGGGGAGTAAAATGAGAGAAGACTAGAAAGGTTTTGGAAAGCTTTAAATTTCAAAAAGAGGAAGCCGTGTTTCTTATAGTGCTTGAAAATGGAAAGACTATGAGATTAAGAGATGTAGGAGTGAGAAGAGTGTGCTAACAGCAGATTGAGAATATTAGAGGATGCAACAGAATGGCAGAGCACAATAGAATGGACAGAAGATATGAGTGAATGAATTTTTTTTTTTTTTGGAGGGCAATTGGGGTTAAGTAACTTGCCCAAGGTCACACAGCTAGGTTTTTGTTTGTGTGTTCGTTAAGTGTCTGAGGCCGGATCTGAACTCAGGTCCTTCTGACTCCAGGGTCGACGCTCTACTCACTGCGCCACCTAGCCGCCCCATGAATGTTTTTTTAAAGCAGTAATTTAAGCACTTGGGTGTAATGCACTGTGCTAGGTACTGGGGTTAGAAATAAAAAAAGACAGTTCCTGCTTTTAAGGATTTCACATTCTAGTTGAGGTAGGAGCACATAGAGGTTTTAGTTGTAATCAGATGGAAAATCCCACAGTTCTTAGGGCACAGTAACAAAGCAGATGGTAATGCCTTTTCTTTAATGTCATTTGCACTGACAAAATCATAACAGTTTATGATATTGAAGTATTTGACAGTGCCAGTGTCTTTGTTGGCAGGAACTTTCTTTTCTAGGTCTTCAATAGCTGTGGCTATAGCACCTAAAGGAGAAATTCCCAGGCTGCATTTCCTACAGAAATTGCTTCCCAGAATGATGCCTGGAAGGGGGGGAAAGCATTACTTTTCACTCTTTCTTTTTTTTAATATTTTATTTTTTCCCAATTACATGTAAAAACCATTTTCAGCATTCATTTTTTTTTAAAGTAGAGCTCCAAATTCTTTTCTTCAATTTCTTACTTTACCTCCTCATTGAGAAAGCAATTTGATGTAGGCTATATATAATGCTGTCAGGCAAGACATTTACATATTAGTCATGTTGTGAAAGAAAATATACAAAAAAAAAGCACAAGAAAAATAAAGTTAGAAAAGTATTATTTAATCTGCAATCAGAATCTATCAGTGTTTCTTTGGAGATGGATAGCATTTTTCATCATAAATCCTTCAGAATTGTCTTAGATCATTGCATTGCTGAGAGTAGCTAAGTTATTCATGGATGACTATCATACAATATTGCTGTTACTGTGTACAATGTACTCCTGGTTCTGCTCACTTTACTTTGAATCAGTTCATTTAAGTCTTTCCAGGTTTTTCTGAAGTCTGCTTGCTCATCATTTTTATAGCACAGTAGTACTCCATTACATTCATATACCACAACTTGTTCAGCCATTTTCCAATTGATGGACATCCCCTCAATTTCTGATATTTGACTGTACAAAAAGAGCTGTTATAAATGTGTGTTTTTTTTTAAATATTGATACTCCCTGCCATTTTTATCTCTTTGGGATACAGACCTAATAGTTGTATTACTGTATCAAAAGGTATGCACAGTTTGGTTGTCCTTTGGGCATAGTTCCAAATTATTCTCCAGAATGGTTGGGACAGTTTACAACTCCACCAATAGTACATCAGTGTCCCAATTCCCCCTTATCCCCTTTAACATTTGTCATTTTCTTTTTCTGTCATATTCGGCAATCTAATAGGTGTGACATGGTACTTCAGAGTGGTTTTAATTTGCATAATCAAGAGTGATTTAGAATACTTTTTATATGACTAGAGATAGTTTTGATTTTTTCTTCTGGAAACTATCTGTTCATATCTTTTAATCATTTTAAAATTGGGGAATGACTTGTATTCTAATAAACTTGACTTAGTTCTCTTTATATTTGAGAAATGTGGCTTTTATCACAGAGATTTTTTTTTCTGAAACACCCCCCACCCAATTTTCTGCTTTCCTTCTTATCTTGCCTGTATTAGTTTTGCACAAAACCTTTTCAAGTTAATGCAAATAAAACTATTCATTTTATATCTCACAATTCTTTCTGTCTCTTATTTGGTCATAAATTCTTACCTTATACATAGATCAGATGAGTAAACTCTTGTTGGGATCTCCTAATTTGCTTATGCTATGACCCTTTATATCTAAATGATATATGTATTTTGACCTTATCTTGGTAAATGGCATGAAATGTTCATCTATATCTAGTTTCTCCTAAACTGTTTTCCAATTTTCCTAGCAGGTTTTGTCAATTAGTGAGTTCTTGTCTCAAAAGCTGGGATTTTTGCATTTACCAAACACTGGATAGTTATGGTCATTTACTACTATGTATTGTGTACCTAATCTATTCTACTGATCCACTGTTCTTATTTCTTGGTCAGTACCACATTGTTTTTGATGATTATCACTTTGTAATACAGTTTGAGATATAGTGTGGCTAGGGCACCTTCACTTTTTTTTTTTAATTGATTCCGTTGATATTCTTGACTTTTTTTTTGTTCTGCCAGATGAATTTTGTATTTTTTTTGGTAGCATTATAAAATAACATCCCAATAATTTGACTGGTATGGCACTGTATAAATAAATTAATTTCAGTGGAATTTTCATTTTTGTTTTATTGTCTTGAACAACTTATGAGCAATTGATATGTCTCCAGTTGTTTGGACCTGACTTTATTTGCATGAAAAGTGCTTTGTAATTGTGTTCATGTAGTTATTGGGCTTGTCTTGTCAGCTAAATTCCCAATATTTTATATTGTCTACAGTTATTTTAAATGGAATTTCTCTTTCTATCTCTTGCTACTTGACTTTGTTGGTAATAGATGAAATGCTGATGATTTATGTGGATTTTACATCCTGCAACTTTGCTAAAGTTGTTAATTTTTCAACTAATTTTTAGTTGATTCTTTAAGATTCTTCATCTTATCTGATCATATCTGCAAGAGTGATAGTTTTGTTTCCTCATTGCTTATTTTAATTCTTTGAATTTCTTCTCTTATTGCTATATATTTCATATATATATATATATTCTCTTATTGCTATAGAAATTCTAGTATAATATTGAATAAAATGGTGGTAATGGGCATTTTTGTTTCACCCTCATCTTATTGGAAAGGCTTCTCGTTTATCCCTATAATGCTTGCTAATGCTTAACATTTTTAAAGAAAGCTGCATTTATTCCTATGACTTCTAATGTTTTTAATAGGAATGAGTGTTGTATTTTGTCAAAAGTTTTTCTCCATCTTTTGAGATAATCACATGATTTTTGTTGTTATTGTTATTGATATGGTCAATTATACTGATAGTTTTCCTAATATTGAACCAGTCCTGCATTCCTGGTATAAATCCTACTTGGTCATGGTGTATAATCTTTACAATATAATACTTTAATCTCCTTGCTATCTTTTATTCAAATTTTTGCATCAATATTTATTTATTTATTTAATTAAACAAATGCTTTATTAACTTCTGGTTTACATCATTCATTTCCACCAGATTATGAGTTACATTCTCCCCCCATTTTTTCCCTACCCACCACCCCAGAATAGCAGTCCCACTAGATATCCCCTCATCCAATCTGCTCTCTCCCATATCTTCTCCCATATCCCCTTCAACTTTGCCATTAGGGCAAGGTGAATCTCTGAGCCCCAATGCCTGGACATCTTATGAAACATTTAATTTTAAATCTTCGATTTTCAGATCCATTCCCTTCCTCCCTTGTCACCCACTCCCTCTGAGAAGATAAGCAATTCAGTATGTGTTGTACATGTATAGCTATGCAAAACATTACCATAGTAGATATATTGTAAAAGACTGCTTATATTTTCCTCCCACCTGTCTCACCTCCCACCTGGTCCATTCCCTACTTTGATCCTGTCCCTCTTTGATAGTGGGTACTTCCAACCTCCCCTCCCACCAGAATGCCCTCCCCTCCATCATCCCCCCTCTCATGCCCCTTTCCCCTACTCAGCAGAGTGAGTGAGGGTAAGATATTCCATTTAGTATGTATGTGATTCTCTCCTTGAGCCAACTTCAATGAGAATGTGCTTTGCCTTTTTGCCTCCCTGTTCTTCCCCTCCCCTGCAACTACTTCCCCTTGCCTCTTCTACATGAGATAGTTTACCCTATCCTGTCTCTCTCCATCTCCTCTTGCCACTTTCCTCTCTCACCTCTTGACTTCACCCCTTAAGAATATCAATATTTATTAAGAAAAGTAAATTGTAGTTTTTTTCTCTGTTTTTCTTCTTCCTGATTTAAGTATTAGCATGATATTTTTGTGGGAAAAGGAAATTGACAAAACTCCTTCTTTCCTGTTTTTCCCAATAGTTTATATAATATTGGAATTAATTGTTCTTTAAATGTTAAGTAGAATTCATTTGTGAATCCTTCTGATCCTGGGGATTTTTCTTAGGAAGCTCATTTATGGCTTGTTCAATTAGTTTTGCTAAAAGAAGATTATTTAATTATTCTATTCCCTAGTCTGTTAATCTGGAAAATTTATATTTTTGTGAATATTCATCCATTTTACTCAAGTTGTCAGATTTATTGGAATATAATTGTGCAAAATATTTCCTTATAACTGCTTTAATTTCTTCTTTATTTGGTGGTGATTTTACCCTTTTTATTTTTAATACTTGATATTTGGTTTTCTTCTTTCTTCTTTAAAATTAAATTTACCAATGGCTTATCTATCTTACTGATTTTTTCCCCTAAAACAAGCTCCTAGATTTATTTATTAGCTTAATAGTCTTTTTTTTACACTTTCAATCTTATTCATCTCACCTTTGATTTTCAGGATTTCCAATTTGGCATTATATTGGGGACTTTTTAATTTGTTCTTTTTCTATTTTTTTTTTTTATCTACAGGCCCATTTCATTGATCTGTTCTTTTTCTATTTTGTTGATATAAGAATTTAGAGGAATAAAATTTCCCCCAAGTACTACTTTGTCTGCCTCCCATAAATTTGGTATGTTGTCTTGTTGTCATTCTTTTTTAAATTAAATTTTATCTTCATTTTTAGTTTACATCATTCATTTAAGCAAGATTTTGAGTTATACATTTTCTCCCCATTTTTCCCCTACCCACCACTTCAAAGCAGCAGTCCCACTGAATATCCCCTCCCCCAATCTGCTCTCTCCCATATCTTCCCCCACTCCTCCTCCAATTTTCCAGTAGGGCAAGGTTGATCTTTATGCCCCAGTTCCTGCATATCTTATTTCCCAGTTCCATGGATAATAATAATAATAATAATAATAATAATAATGATGATGATGATGATGATGATAATAATGATAAATATTTATAAATATTTGATTTTAAAACTTTGAATTCCAGATTCTTTCCCTTCCTCCCTCATCACCCACCCTTACTAGGAAGATAAGCAATTCAATATAGGTTATACATGTATACCTATGCAAAACATTTCGATAGTGGTGTTCCTCCATCCTGTCCTACCCCCCACTTATTCTATTCTCTACTTTGATCTTGTCCCTTTTCAAAACTGGGTGCTTCCAACTTCCCTACCCCCCAGCCTGCACTCCCTTCCATCATCCCCCCTCTCATCCCCTTCCCCCCCTACTCTCCTGTAGGGTGAGATACCCTATTTAGTGTATATGTCATTGCCTCTCTAAGTCAAATTCAGTGAGAATAAGGTTGACTCATTCCCTTTTGCCTTCATGTTCTTCCCCTCCATTATAACAGTTTTTCCTTGCCTCTTCTATGTGTGATAATTTACCTCATTCTGTTTCTCCCCATCTCCTCTCATTATATTCCTCTCTCACCTCTCAATTTCACCTTTTAAGTATCATCCCTTCCTATTCAATTGGTCCTGTGCCCTCTGTCTATGTATACCTGTACACATATACACACATACTCATATATGTATTCATATGCCCATATACCCTTCTATATATACATATACATATATATGTATATATACATATATACATATATATATATATATATATATATATATATATATATATATATATATACATTTATATTCCCTTCAACTATTCTCAAACTGAGAAAAGTTTCGTAAGTTACACTTATTGTTTTTCCTTGTAGGAATATAAATAGTTCAACTTTGATAAGTTCCTTATGATTTCTTTTCCATGTTTACCTTCTCATGCTTCTCTTGCTTCTTGTATCTGAATGTCAAATTATCTATTCAACTCTGGTTTTTTCATCATGAATGCTTGAAAGTCCTCTATTCCATTGAATAACCATATTTTCCCCTGAAACATGATACTCACTTTTGCTGGGTAGGTGATTCTTGGTTTTAATCCCACTTCCTTTGACCTCCAGAATATCACATCCCAAGCCCTTCAATCCCTCAGTGTAGAAGCTGTCAGATAGTGTGCTATTCTGATTGTGTTTCCACAATATTAAAATTGTTTCTTCCTGGCTGCTTGTAATATTTTCTCCTTGATCTGGGAACTCCAGCACCTGGCTATAATATTCCAAGGAGTTTTCTTTTTGGTATCTTTTTTCAGGAGGTGGGTGAATTCTTTCAACCTCTATTTTGCCCTCTGGTTCTAAAACATCAGGTCAATTTTCCTTGAGAATTTCTTGGAGGATGGTCTCTAGGTTCTTTTTTTGATCATGGCTTTCAGGTAGTCCAATAATTTTTAAATGATCTCTCCTAGATCTATTTTCCAGGTCAGTGGTTTTCCTAATGAGATATTTCACATTGCCTTCTATTTTTTATTTGTTTGTATCTGTTTAATAGTATCTTGATTTCTTATAAGGTCCCTAGCTTCCATTTGCTCCAGTCTAATTCTGAAGGAATGATTTTCTTCTGTGAGCTTTTGAGATTCTTTTTCCATCTGGAAAATTTGGCTTTTTAAGACATTCTTCTCCTCATTGGATTTCTAAGCCTCTTTTGCCATTTGAGTTAGTCTATTTTTAAGGTGTTATATTTTCTTCAGTCAGATTTTTGACTCTCATTTCATAATTTTCTTACATCATTCTCATTTCTCTTCCTAATTTTCTTCCACTTCTCTTATTTGCTTCTTAAGGTCCTCTATGGCCTCATATTTTTCTTTGAAGCTTCTGGTGCAGAAGTTTTGACTTCACTCTCTTCCTCCTGTTTCATGCTTTGATCCTTTTTGTTCCCAAAATAGGAGTGTAAAGTTGGATTGCTGTGCTTGGTTTCCTTCCTTTGCTTGCTCATGTTGCCACCCAATTACTTGACTTTTGAGCTTTTTGCCACGGTAGAACTCTGCTATCAGAAAGGGGTGCTTTGTCCCAAATCTCTGGAGTTTTCTCAGCTTCTGGAGCTATTAGTTGGCTGCCTTCTCTGAAGCCCCCACAGGCTCTGGCAAACTGGTCATGCACCCCAGCACCTCTACCCTAGACAGTGATCCAGATCCAAGCAGGTTAAAGCAAGATCAATTAAACCTCAGACTGGTTGCTTGGTCCCCCTACAATCTGCAAGCCAGGAGCTCTGAAGCATCCATGAGATGGTGGCTGCAGGGCCCCTGGGGCAAAGACCGGATCTTATTCCTGAATTCCCTGTCCTTGCAAAGTCTACACTGACCTCTCACTTTGTCTTTGGCATCTATGGGTTGATAATTCTGGAAACCATCACAGCTGCTGGTGATCTGAAGTCCCTCCAGCCCACTGCTGCTCCTGGCTGTCCATTAGGCTAAAACCATGGGCTCACACAGGCCTGGGCTTGGCTTCCAGAGCTCTGAGCTGGCCTCTTCCTGTTGGCCTGTCTTCAGCAGGAAGTTAGCTTCTCTGTCATTTTGTAGGTTCTGTAGCTCCAAAATGCATTTAGAGTCATTTCTTACATGAATTGGAGGAGGTGGAAGTGGGAGCCCCGTGGAAGTCCTTTCTACTCTGCCATCTTGGCTCTGTCCCCTATGTTGTCATTCTCTTTAATGAAATTGATTGTTTCTTTGATTTGTTGTTTGAACCACTTATTCTTTAGGATTAGATTATTTAGTTTCCAATTAAATTGTAATCTGTATTTCCACTGCCTTTTGTTGATTATAATCTTTGTTTCATCATGATCTGAAAAGAATACATTTAATATTTCAATCTTTTTACATTTTATTTTGTGGTTTTTATGTTATAATGCATTATCAGTTTTTTTGTGTAGGTGCTATGTGCTGCTGAGAAAAAATACATATTCCTTTCTGTTCCCATTCATTTTTCTCCAACGGTCTGTCACATCTAACTTTTCTAATATTCTATTTACCTCCTTAGTTATTTTTCTTGTTTTTTTTTTGGTTGGATCTATCAAGTTCTGAAAGGAGACAGTTGAGGTTCTCCACTAGTATAGTTTTACTGTCTATTTCTTCCTGTAACTCACTTACCTTTTCCTTTAAGAATTTAGATGCTAAGGGGCAGACAGGTGGCACAGTGAATAGAACACCTGCCCTGGAGTCAGGAGGATCTGAGTTCAAAGCCAGCCTCAGACACTTAACACTTACTAGCTGTGTGACCTTGGGCAAGTCACTTAACCCCAGTTGCCCCTCCAAAAACAAAACAAAACAAAGAATTTAGATGCTATACCACTTAGTGCATATATATGTTTCCTTCCTTATTTCTTTTAATTAGGACTATTTTTGCTTTTACTTTGAGATCAGGATTGTTACCCCTGCTTTTTTTTTTTTTTTTTACTTCAGCTGAAGCATAATAGATCCTGATCCAGCGCCTTACCTTTACTCTTTGAGTCTTTCTGCTTCAGGTTTGTTTCTCATAAATAACATATTGTACGATTCTGTTTGTTTTTTTTTAATCTACTCTGCTGTCCACTTCCTTTTTATGGGAGAGTTCAATCCATTCACATTCACAGTTATGATTACTAACTGTATTTCCCTCTTTCCTATTCTTCCTCCTGTTTGCCGTCTTTCTTCTTTCACTCTTTCCTCCTCAACAGTGTGCCCTCCCTTCTGTCATTCCCCCAACCCCCTTACTTGATCTTTTTTCCTACTTCCCTGCTGGGTAAGATAGATTTCTATGTTCAACTAATTGTTGATATTATTTCCTCTTTGAGCCAATACTGATAAGAATAAGATTCACACCATACTAATCATCCACTTCCCATCTTCTACTCCACTCTGTGAGGTCTTTTGTACCTCTTCATATGAAATAATTTATCCTATTCTACCTCTCCCTTTCTTTTGCACCCATTGTACTCTTCTTTCTCATTCCTTAAAATATTTTGTATGTCATTCTCTCAAATTCACCTTCTAGCTATTCTATTTGTGATATAATTTTTAAGAATTACAAGTATCATCTTCCTGTATAGGGATATAAATAGTTTAACTATGTTGAATCCCTTAAGTTTTCTTTTCCCTTTTTACCTGTTTATACTTCTCTTGGGTCTTGATGTAGGAGGTCAAATTTTTGGTTTAGTTCTGGTCTTCTCCTTATGAAAGCTTGAAATCCTTGTTGAATGACCATTTCCCCCTCCCCACCCCCCATGTGTATTATGCTTAATTTTGCTGGGTAAGTGATTCTTGGTTGTAGTCCTAGCTTCTTTGCCTTCCAGAATATCATGTTACATGACCTTTGATCCTTTAATGCTGCAGCTGCCAAGTCTTGTGTGATCCTGATTGTGATTCCCCGAGATTTGAATTGTTTCTTTCTGGCTACTTGTAGTATTTTTCTCTTGACCTGATAGTTCTGATATTTGGCTACAATGTTCCTTGGGATTTTTACTGTGGGTTCTCTTTCCTGAGGTAAATGGGGTATTCTTTCAATGCCTATTATTTTTTAAAACATTTAATTACTTATTTTTAGTTTTCAACTTCCATAAGATTTTGAGTTCCAAATTTCCTCCCCACCTTTCCCTTCCCTGCACCACAAGATGGCATGCAATTTGATATACGCTCTACATACACATTCATATTAAACCTATTTTCACAATACTCATGTTGTAAAGAATACTTAGAAACAATGGGAGAAATAATGAAAAAAAGGAAACAAACAAAAAAAGAGATAATAAATAGTAATTTTTTATTTATAAGTAAATTTTAAAATTTATTTATAATTTATTTATAAATTATTTATAAATAATTTTCAATTTATAATATATAATGCTATATATTATAAATAAATAATTTATAAATAAACAATTTCATTTATTTAAAATAATAAATAAAAGCATAAATAATATGCTTCAATCTGCATTCAGACTCACTAGTTCTTTTTCTTGATGTAGATAGCATATTCCATGATGAGTCCTTTGGAGTTGTCTTTGATCCTTGCACTTCTATGAAGAGATAAATTTATCAAAGTTAGTCTTGCACAATGTGGCTGTTACTGTGTACAATGTTCTTGTGGTTTTGCTCACTTTACTCATCATCAGTTCATATAAGTCTTTCCAGGTTTTTCTGAAATCCACCTGCTCATTTCTTATAGCACATAGTATTCCATTATATTCATATACCACAATTTGTTCGGTCATTCCCCAACTGATGGGCATCTCCTCAATTTCCAATTTTTTGCCACCATGAAAAGGGTTACTATAAATACTTTTTTACATTTGGGTCCTTTCCCCATTGGAATGATCTCTTTGAGAAACAGACCTAGAAGTAGTGTTCCCGGATCAAAGATTGTGTACATTGTTATAACCCTTTGGGTATAGTTCCAAATTCTTCTCCAGAATGGGTGAATCAGTTCACAACTCTACCAACAATGCATTAGTGTTATAATTTTCCCACATCTCCAGAATTTATAATTTTCTTGTTTTTTCATGTTAGTCAATCAGATAGGTATGATGTGGTACTTCAGAGTTGTTTTGATTTGCATTTCTCTAATCAATAGTTATTTAGAGCATTTTTTCATATGACTATAGATGGCTTTACTATATCAATTGAGAAATGATTTTTCAATGTCTGTTTTGCTCTCTGGTTCCAGGACATTGGGACAGTTTTCCTTGATAATTTCTTAAAAGATGCTATTCAGATCATCCTTTTGATTATGGCTTTCAGGTGGTCCAATGATTCTGATATTGTCTCTCCTGGATCTATTTTCTAGGTCAACTGTTTTTCCCATGAGGTATTTTACATTTTATTCCATTTGTTCATTCTTTTGAATTTGGTTGATTGATTCTTGATGTCGCATAGAGTTATTTGCTTCCTCTTGCCCAATTCTAACTTTTAAGGTGTTGTTTTCCTCAATTAGCTTTTGTACTTTCTTTTCCATGTGGCCAATTAACTCTTTTAAGGAGTTGTTTTCTTCAATGGACTTTTGTATCTCCTTTTCCATTGCCCTTCTACTTTTTAAGCAGTTTTCCAAGGTGTGGAGTCTTTTTTCATAATTATCTTACATCACTCTCATTTCTTTTCCCAATTTTTTTCTACCTCTCTTATATGATTTTTTAAGCTCCTTTTTGAAGTTCCATGAGTTCTTTCTGGGCTAGAGATGATTTCCCATTTTTCTTTGTGGTTTTGTCTATACGTGTTCTGACATTATTATACTACTCTGAGTTTGTGTCTTGGTCTTCCATATTGCAATAATAACTTTCTATGGTCAGATTCTTCTTTTTTGTTTTTTTTTTTTGTTTTAGTCTTTTTCCTCTCTTTTAACTTTGATCTCTGTACCATAAGCAAATTAGAAAAACTATAAATAGCCTACCTGTCAGATCTATGAGAAGGGGAAGAATTCATGACCAAATAAGAGATAGAAAGCATTAAAAAATGTAAAATAAATAGTTTTGATTAAATTAAATTAAAAATCTTTTGTACAAACAAAACCAATGTAACCAAGATTAGAAAGAAAGCAGAGAGGGGTGGAGCCAAGATGGCGGAGTAGAAAGAGCACGTCCAAGCCCCTCTGCCCCCAGATTAACTCGAAACTATGTAAAAGGGGACCCTGAACAATTTCTGGAGCCCCAGCACCCACAGAACGACACAGAGAAGCTAACCTCCCACTGAGGACAGCCCAGCAGCCCTGCAGGAAGGACCAGTACAGAGGTCTGGGATCCGGCAAAGCAGCGCACAGAGCTCGGGGAGCCGAGCACAAGTCCACCTGAGTCGCAGTTTTAGCCCCAGGGCATCAGGGCCAGCAGCCAGCTGGAGGGACCCCAGAACACCAACAGCTGTGGTGACTCCAGAATTATCAACATAGACATGCCTAGGACAAAGTGAGAGGTTAGTGCCCTATGGACTTTGGGACCAGTATTTGGGGAATGCGTCAGCTTCCTCCCCTGGGGGCTAGAAGCCACTGAGGAGACATGCCATTTTTTAGTTTTCAGAGGCAGCTCCAGTGCCTGGCCTGCGAACTGTAGGGAGATCCAGTGATCAGTCTTGGGGGGGGGGTAATCTCTCTTGCTTTAACCTCCCTGGATCTGGATTGTGATCTGGGGTGGAGGTCATGGGTGGGTTTCCAGCTTGCCAGAAACGGAAGTTGCCCCCCAACACGTTCGGGACGAAAGTTCCCCTATCTGGCCTTAAAGCCATACTGTGGCAACTAGCCCAAAAGTCAAGTAATTAAGTGGCAACATGCCAAGGCAAAGGAAACAAATTAAACAGAAAACTGCAACCCTAGACTCCTACTTTGGGGGCAAAGAGGGTCAAAGCATAGAGGAAGAGGACTGTGAGGTCAGAAGTCCTGCTCCAAAAGCCCCAGGGGAAAACATGAGTGGGTTGCAGGCCATAGAGGACCTTAAGAAGGACTTTAAAAATCAAATAAGAGAAGTGGAGGAAAAATTGGAAAGAGAAATGAGAAGGATGCAGGAAAAGTATGAAATGAGGGTCAACAGCCTGACTGAGGAAAACAACACCTTAAAAAATAGACTAACTCAAATGGCAAAGGAGGCCCAAAAGGGCAATGAGGAGAAGAATGCCTTAAAAAGTCGAATTTTCCAGATGGAAAAAGAATCTCAAAAGTTCACTGAGGAGATTCATTCCTTCAGAGTTAGACTGGAGCAAATGGAAGCTAATGACTTTATGAGAAATCAAGATGCTGTTAAGCAGATCCAAACAAATGAAAGATTAGAAGGCAATGTGAAATATCTCATGGGAAAAACCACTGACCTGGAAAATAGATCCAGGAGAGACAATTTAAAAATTATTGGACTACCTGAAAGCCATGATCAAAGAAAGAACCTAGAAATCACCCTTCAAGGAATTCTCAAGGGAAATTGCCCTGATGTTTTAGATCCAGAGGGCAAAATGAGGTTGAAAGAATCCACAGATCACCTCCTGAAAAAGATCCCAAAAAGATAACTCCCAGGAATATTATAGCCAGATTCCAGAATCCCCAGATCAAGAAGAAAATACTACAAGAAGCCAGGAAGAAACAATTTCAATATTGTGGAAACACAATCAAAATAGCACAGGACCTGGCAGCTTCTACACTGAAGGACTGAAGGGCATGGAATATGATATTCCAGAGGGCAAAAGAGCTGGGAATGAACCCAAGGGTCACCTACCCAGCAAAACTGAGTATTTTGTTTCAGGGGAAAATATGGTCATTCAGTGGAATAGAGGACTTTCAAGCATTCTTGAGGAAAAAACCAGAATTGAATAGAAAATTTGACATTCAGACCCAAGAAGCAAGAGATGCCTGAGAAGGTAATCAGGGAAAGGAAATCAAAAGGAACTTATCAAAATTGTACTATTTATATTCTTATATGGAAAAGCAATAACTGTGACTGATGAAATCTTTCTCAGTGTGAAAATAATGGATGAAGGGTATATGGTCATATGAATACATATGTGAATGTGTGTATATATGTTTACAGTTATATATGGATAGAGGGCATAGGTTGAATTTGTTGGGAAGGGAGGATTCTCAAGGGGTGAAATTATGAGGTGAGAGAGGAAAGTGGCAAGAGGAGATGGGGAAAGACAGGGTAGGGTAAACTATCTCATGTAGAAGCAGCAATGGGAAGTGGTTGCAAGGGAGGGGAAGAATAGGAAGGCAAAAAGGCAAAACCACATTCTCATTGAATTTGGTTCAGGGAGAGAATGACATACATACTAAATGGGATATCTCAACCTACAGCAGAATAGGGGGAAGGGGGATGAGAGGAGGGATGATGGATGGGAGCGCATCCTTGGGGGGAGGGGAGGCTGGAAGTACTCACAATAGAAGAGGGACAGGATCAAGTAGGGAATGGACCAGGTGGGGGGTGGGATGAGTGGGAGGGAATTATAAGAAGCCTTGTACAATATATCTACCACGGTAATGTTTTGCATAGCTAGACATGTACAACATATACTGAATTACTTATCTTCCCAGAGGGATTGGGTGGCAAGTGAGGAAGGAAATGGATCTGAAATTTGAGGTCTTAAGATTAAATGTTTCAAATATATATAAATACTATTTAAAAAAAAAGAAAGAAAGCAGAAAGCTGGGAAACAATCTTTATAAGTGTCTCTGATAAAGGCCTCATTTCTTAAATATATAGAGAACTCAGTCAAATTTATAAGAATGCAAGCCATTCACCAACTGATAAATGATCAAAAAATATGAACAGGCAGTTTTCAGATGAAGAAATTAAACTATCTATAGGCATATGAAGAAGTGCTCTAAATCACCTTTTTTTTTTGCTTTTTGGAAGGGCAGTTGGAGTTAAGTGACTTGTCCAAGGTCACATGGCTAGTAAGTGTTAAGTGTCTGAGACCGGATTTGAACTTAGTTCCTATTGACTCCAGGGTCAGTGTTCTATTACTGCGCCGCCTAGCCGCCCCCTTCTAAATCACTTTTGATTAGATAAATGCAAATTAAAACAACTCTGAAAACCTTACACCTATGAAATTGGTTAATATGACAAAAAAAGAAAAATTATAAATGTTGGAGAGGATGTGGAAAATTTGGGACATTGATGCATTGTGGGTTGAACTGTGATCTGATTCAACCATTGTGGAGAGCAATTTGGAATATACAGAAAGGGCAACAAAACTGTGTATACTCTTTGGCCTAGCAATACCACTACTAGATCTGTATCCCAAAGAGATCATAAAAAAGGGAAAAGGACCCACATGTACAAAAATATTTATAACAGTCCTTTTTGTGGGGGTAAAATGTTGGAAATTGAGGGGATTCCCATAAAATGGAGAATGACTGAACAAATTGTGTACTATGAATGTAATGGAATACTATTGTACAATAAGAAATAATGAACAGGTAGGTTTCAAAAAATTCTGGAAAGACTTGTGTGAGCTGATACAAAGTGAAGTGAGAAGAACCAGGAAAACATTATACACAATATCAGAAACATTGTGTGTGATGATCAACTATAAATGATTCAGATCTTCTCAGTAATGCAACGATCAAAGACAAATACAGAGGACTCCCAAAGAAAAATGTTTTACATATACAGATAAAGAACTGATGGATTCTGAATGCAAACCAAAACATTTTTAACTTACTTTATTCTTTCTCATGTTTTTATTTTTTGATCTGTTTCCTCTTTCACAACTATTACTAATATGGAAACATTTTTAATATGATAGTATGTGTATATATATGTATTTTTTATATATATATATATATATATATATATACATAAACTATAGCAACTGCCTACCATTCTCAGAAAAGGCAAGGGGTAGGAGGAAGAAAAATTTGGAACTCAAAATCTTGTAAAATGAATGCTAAAAATTTTCTTGACATGTAACTGGGGGAAATAAAATAATATTGAAAAAATAAATTTGATCTCTGCTCCCACAGTGGAAGAGGTTCTATTCCCAAGGTGGAAGGTGCTCAATCTCAGGATTCTTGTGCCAGTGACTGCAAGCCCTGGCTGTTTACCTGGTGCTGTACTGATGACTCCCTGAGGGCCATGAGGGACCCTGGTGTCTGGTCCTGTGTTGAGGTGGTGGAGTGTATTGCTGGAGGCCATAGATGTTCTTGAGCTTACCTGGTGCTGAGCTTCGCTTCCCCTGGCTATGCTAAGGCATGTAGTCAATGCACAAGGTATTTATGTTGGCTTGCCCTACCACACTGAGGTTCAGGAACTCCTGCTGGTCGGCTGAGGTGGGGCTTACTTCTGGCTTTCTGGGATGCTTCCTGTCCTGAAATATATTCACCTTTTACCAGAGTGAAAGGCACCTTTCTTGCTGATTCTTCAAGTCTCCTGGCTAAAAGACTGCTCCACTCTATCTTTCCACTGTTTTTGCTGTTCCAGGATTTGTTCTGGGATGCTATTTTATGGTTGTTTGAAGGGGAATATTGAAAAGCTACAGTAATTTACTGCTTACTCTGCCATCTTTGCTCCTGGAAGTAGCTTTTCTTTTTGATTTTTTTCTCTTATTTTCCTTTTTATCCTTCTCTTCAGGCTTTTATTTGAAAGTCAAATTTTCTATTTAGCTCTGGTTTTTATTCGGGAATACTCAAAAATCCTCTAGCTTATTAAATGTCCATTTCCCCCCACTCCCAACAGATTATATTAAATTTTGCTGGTTGTATCCCAGTTTATTTGCCCTCAGGGATATCATATTACAAGCCTTCTGATTCTTATGTAGAAGCTGCTAAATCTTGTGTTCTCCTGACTGTGGAAGTTGGCTGAACTAGGGAGAGACTTGTGACGAAGACTACTTCAGTGTTAGGTATGAGGGCTGCACCAGGTGGCATACCAGAAGGGATCATAGTTTAGAAATGTTACAAACATGAAGTTAAAAGGCATTGGCAATAATTTGAAATGGAGGCGAGAGACAGTGGGAAGCCAATGATGAAGCCTCATTGTGAGCTTGGAGAACTCTGAGGATCGTGGTGCTCTTAAGGGAAATAAGGAAATTTGGAAGCAGGGGGAGGTTGGGAGGAAAGATAATGAGTTTGGTTTTGTATGAGCTGATTTGAAATGTTTGTTGGATGTACAGTTCAAGATGTCTAAAAAGCAATTTAGAAATGCAAAACTTGGAGGTTAGCAGAGGGCATAGGGCCGGATAAGTAGATTTAAGAACCGTCAGCATAGACATAACAATTGGGTTGCTGACACGGATGCTGGTTTGACCTCCTATGAATAATAGCAGTGTGACCATGGGCTGTTTGCTCAGCCTCTTGAAACCCAAGGCAATCTGCATAGTCACTTTCTGCATTGTTAGATCCCCATGCTAATAAAATCAGAGAATTTCTCCCCCATCCTTGCCCCTGCAAATGACATACAATAATAATTGGTCATTGCATACCTGTATGTGTAGTTATAGATAATGTTCTGAATAAAGAATCCTGTTGTCAGGAGTTGCAGCGATTTATGTTTTTAAAACCACATGCTAGAAACTTACAGAAGTTATAGTAACAGATCTCAAACCTCAGATTTTATCTCTCCTGCTCATGCACAATAAATTGAAAATATTTTTCCTCTTCATGTCTGGATCGTCTAGTTGCTCTCTTGCTTTATTTATATTTCAGTTCAGTCATTCAGTGGTTTGGCATGGGGAGTGGTTAACAACTTGACTAGGGGGAAAAAAACAACCCAACATCATTGTTAAGAGGGTAGGAAGTGGTGAGATCAGTGCATAGCAAAATCTACTCTGCAAACACAAATTATGCTTGTTAAAAGCTTAATCAGGCAAGTCTAGGAAGCAAGAACATTTGTCAGCGAACATGCCAGAGCAGAAGACAGACCAGCAGGCGTGTAAAGGGATGGGACATGCCCACAAGCTCATTAAAAAAGCACAGCGAATCCAAAAAAAGATTGTATTGTCAAGCAAGCAACATTCCAACCACAAAGTGATGACCTGTAATGGTCTGACCTCACAAATCATAAAACCCCAGTCAGTAAGTACTCACAGTGATTGAGAGGTCAGCCAGTCTGGGTTGGAGAATAGCTTTCCAGTGGATAAGTTCAAAAAGGTTCAGAAAGACATTTCTAAAGGTCCTGAAAAAAAAAGTATTCAAGGACTATGTTTCTTTGGTTGACAGAGAGTATTTGAGTCAGGGAAAATAGTGGCCTTCTATCCAGTCATTTGGGGCAGCTAAGTGGCACAGTGGATAGAATCCCAGACCTGAAGTCAAGAAGATTCTTCATGAGTTCAAATCTGGCCTTAGACACTTAACTAACTGTGTGATTCTGGGTAAGTCACTTAATCTTGCTTGCCTCAGTTTCTCCATCTGTAAAATGAGCTCACAGGGTTGGACATGACTGAAATGACTCAACAAAAATAACTTGGTCACTTATAAAATTGCTATTCCTCATTGGATGCTTAGAACATGTTACATGATTAGTTTATTGATTTAAATAGTGAAGTATTACAGACAGCAACAATTGAGCCCAACCTTCAGAAAGCCTAACTGATGTACATATTTCATCATTTATGTATTGATAAAACCCTATAAATGCAAGGAGAGCTCAGGCATTTATGGTATGGAACCAAGAGAATCAGAAAAGCTAAAAGGAAGCAGTTAGTGGTTTTATTTATTTATTTTTCTAAATCTGAAAATTGGAGAGGTGAAAGAATCTACTCCCTTACTCAGGTGGATGTGGAATTTTTGACCAACATTATTTAGGGTACCCCAGTCAAGAAAAAAGGTGGCAAAGTGGATGGAGTGCTGGACTTAGGTCAGGAAGATCCTAGTCAAATCCTGTCTTAGATAGTAGGATCATATGAGGTAACATGTAAAATGTTTTGCATATTTTAAAGATACATATTACTATTTTAAATTACAGTGATAATATTCATAAAGCACTTACCATGATGCCTGGTACGAAGAAGGTGTTTAATAAATATATGTTTCCTTCTCATTGAGAGGACCAGATTCTGTGATCAAAGCCTTGGGTAAGGAGAGCTCACTTGTAATCAGAGATAGAACTGTGATTTCAATGGTATGGGAGTTTTCAGATGAGAAACCTAAAACTATCTCTATAAATGTAAACCATCACCTTTTGGGAAACATAGTTAATGCTATGCTGAGAGATAAATGACTTACCTAGGGACACAAAGCTTTTATGAGTCTGAGGTAGCACTAGAATTCGGGTCTTTTTGATTTCAAGGCTTTCTCTATATCTACCATGACATGCTGCCTCTCCTGGTAATTGGATAGAAAGAAGGAAAAGTTTAGTTGCAAGAAAAGAAAATACACACACATATAATATATGTGTATATATAATATATATATTATATATGTATATACATACATACATATATATACCTATACAAATGTGTGTGACATTTTCTAAAAGACATTTTCCAGACTAGAAAAAAAGCTTAGTCAAAGATTTTACATTAGTGTAAAAACTCTTTGTGTAAATCCATGTAAATCTGAACTCATGGTAACCAGAACCATCTGCTTGGCAACCCCAATAACATGAGCATCTATCGGAGAACCAAGTAGCAGGTCACATGTACAGTCTTTGAGATGTATCAGAATTTCTTGAAGCACAGGTTAAAGGTTCAAGGTCTTTTGGTTTGTATGAAAGGTAGAAAATTAATACTCTCTGAGAAAATTTAATTATGAGGAATATAATTATATTTTCTTCCTTTGTCTTCAGTGAATCTTATGTAATAAGAAATAACCTTATAAGCTAAAATCAATCAATAAGTATTTAGTAAGCCCATACAATATGCCAGGAATTATGCAAGGAACAGGGCATACCAGGACAAAAAAATATCAAGTAGTCTCTGCCTTTAAGGAACTTACATTGTATTTTAGCAGATTTTCTATAACTTAAATCCTTAAATCCTTCAAACTGGGATACCATGAATGGATGTCCAAATTAATTTACTTTCCTTCATTTTCCTTCTTATCACTGATCTTATTTTTTATCTTTTCTGTTAGCTCTCCTCCCTTCTTTTTTTAACTGTTTTTTTTAATTTCCCCAAATTTTAAGGATCAAATTAATCTAGGATTTTGGAAAAAATTAACTTTCCTAATCCAAGCCTGGAGTGAATTTATCATTGCCTCATACTTACTTTTATCTTTCACATCTCACATTTCATATTTTCACCTTAAACAAGGGTTTATTATTTTTATTTTTTCTAGTTCAATAGGCTGAGCCAAATGTGAACCAGAGCTTGCTATGGAGGTATTTTGATCAAGTTGTTAAAAAAAAATAAAGGCTTATTTTGAATATTTGAAAAAAACAACAACTGTGAGCTAGTCAGTGACCTCAGTATTAGAGACTAGTGTTTAGACATCTTCCCCAAATTTAGGAAGTGATGCTAATAACAATGTTATAGCCATGACTGAGGTCTTCTGAGGATACTGTGTAATTGACTGCTAGGTCTTTTGACTGATTCATTCCTATAGGCAACTGGAAATTTTTATTCTGGATAAGAGTGAGAGTGGGATAGGGTGCAGAATAACTGTCACTGGACTGTCATGTCATTATCACTGTCATGTACAGGAGGGATTTGTTTGAGAAGACAGAAGTAACATCCATGGATGATGCTTACCTAGAAACCAATTTCATCTCAATATAGGAGAAAAATCCTAGAACAGTTCAAAAGTACAAGGGGCTGCATTTAGAGTAGTGAATGACACTTAACTGGGGATTTCAAATAGTTTTCTAATGGTCATTTGTTGGGATTTTATAGACAGAATCCATGATTTGTCTGGGGCAAAGCTAAGTGGATTCTGGGAATCTTGCAATTCTATAGTCTAGTGGATCTAACTGTGTTAATCAGATGGACAAGGGAGGGAGATATCGAAAATAAGTTTATTAAATGTAGTAAGATATAAATGGCAATTAGCTAAGAAATATTTGTTAATTAGCAGAAAATTACACATTTGCATGGAAACTTGAGGTCAAAGATTTTTGGTGGGATCTGAACCTAGACAAATATCAAGAAGGAAGTGGTCAAAATAAAAGATGGGAATAGTCACTGTATAAACAAGCATTAAATGCTAAGAAATCAATTGAACAAATGTTTATTAACCAACTGCAATATGCAAGGCCCTGTGCTATGTCTCAAGAATACAAAGACAGAAATTTCAAAGTCCCTCACATCAAGTAGTTTCCATTTTTTTTGGAGGAATACAACATATAGACAAATTAGTAAATATAAAGGCTGAAGTCAAAGAAATTCTTACTGAGGAGTATTATACTGTTATGTTAGGCAGAGATATAGTGAGCAGATGATTACATAGACTCAGGGTAGGGAAGGTCATATAGCTGAAGAGAAGAGGAAAGTATAAGATGGAACTGGAATATGCTTTTAAATGGTCTTTAATATTATATAGGTTTTTGAAAGATTCACCAGAACTTTGTTGGTTTCAAAGTGCATTCTGGGCCAATTCCTCTGTGAATTACATATCAAGTAGTAAATTTGAGCTCCTTATATCAAATGCATTTATGTCATAAATCCTCATATTTTAAAGAGAGCAAAGTGAAGAAGGTATGTTTACTGGTAATAAGTCTAGGACTAATATCTATCTTTGGCTATATCACTTAATGTCTTTGAGCTTTGGTTTCATTGTCTATAAAAATAGAGACAAAGATCTTTTCACTACTCGCCTCTCAGGATTGTTCATAGAGTTATAGAGCTGGAAGCAACCTTATAGCTCATAAAATTACAGATTTAGAGCTTTAAAGAACCTTAGAGACCGTCCCATACGGGTATGACTGGGAAACAAGGCAGGCCAATGAGTGATGTATTAAGAGAGCCAGAAATAAAACAGATGGTCTCAGATTTCTCTGCACAAATGCAAAAAGAAAAGAAGAGGAAGAAAACCTGAGCTCTTAATACATGGACAAATTTTCATAAATATTACTTAGCCTTGATAAGTAATAAGATAAAACATATGACCAGACTAAGGCTATGGAAGGGTATACCTTATTAAAAGTAAAACAGAAGGTGAACAAAAGAATGACTTTGCATATTAAGAAGATATACTTAAGGAGTTTTAGAATCATCTAGAATCTTGGAGTTGAATGGTCCCCTCAGAAACAATGACTTTTACTTCAATGAGATCTCCTTTACAGTATATTCTAGCCAATGTTTATTCAGCCTTTTCTTGAAAACCTCTCCTCTCAGAGAACTTTCTCCTCCTTGAAGCAGGCCACTCTACTCTCACATAGCTCTACTTGTGTAAGAGTGGGTTTGTTCCCCACCTACACACACACATACCCATCGGTTTAATTCTACCATTTTTCAACTTCTACGCATTGCTCCTAATTCTACCGCCTATACCCTTGAGCCAAACAGAATGAGTTCAGTTCCTTTTCTACATTACAGCCCTTCAGATTCTTGAAGACAGTCTGCCTGTCCTCCTGTAAGTCTTCTCCAGTCTGAAAATTCCTTTTTCCTTCCTTTGATTTCATATGACATGATCCCAGCAAGGCTGTCTCCCAGGCTTGGAATGCTTCTCTTCCTCATCTCCTCTGGTTTCCTTCAAATCCTAGCTAAAGTCCCACATTCTTCAGTAAGTCTTTCCCAGTCCTCCTTAATCTTAGTTCCTTCACTCTGAGACTATCCCCAATTTATCCTCTATATCTTGTTTGTACAATGTTGTGTGAGTGTTCTCTCTCCCACTAGACTGTGAGCTCCTTGAAAGCAGAGGCTGTTTTGTGCCTCTCTTTGTATCTCTAGCACTTAGCACAGTGTGTAGCACATAGTAAGTACTTAATAACCATCTGTTGACGAATTGGTCACCCTGTCCTGGATGTTTTCTAGACCATAAAAAATTTTCCTAAAATGTAACATGTGGAATAGAACATAATATTCCACTCTGACCAGGCAGAATACAATGGGATTATCAATTTGCTTGCTATTGTTACTGGGCCTTTCTTAACATAGCCTATCACACATTTTTTTCTGTGCCTTATTGCACTGAAATTTCCTATGTTTTTTTTAATCCATTAAAATTCCAAGATCTTTTCCAGACAAAACTGTTATTTAGCCATGTTTTCTTCAGATTATATTTGTGAACATAATTTTCTTAACCTAATGGAATTTTTCCTTAAAATGGAATTTTAAGGAAATTAATTTAAATTTTAATTTAATTTTAATTTAATTTTCCTTAAAATGGAATTTTCCTTAAAATTCTATGTTTGGCTGTCTACCATATTCGTATAATTTTTTGTGAATTTTTTTTTTTGTCATTCTTAACATTAAAAGAGCAGTTAGGCTATCTAGCAAATATAAATGGAGATTTCAAAATTTTTTGTATGTGTGCAGAAAATTTAGCACAGATATTTAAAAATGTAGTATACTTTAACTGGTATTAAAATCAAGTTAAGTTAACAAGAATTTAGTAAGTGCCAGATGCTGTGATTAGTGCTAGAGATACAAAGAACAGCCTGTGTTCTCAAGGAGTTCACAATCTCTTGGAGGAGACAACATGCAAACAGCTGTATATAAACAAGATGTTTATAGGATGAATTGAAAGTACTCTCATAGGGAAGGTTCTAGTATTAAGGGGAACAGTCAATGAAAATATTCAGACTCAAGAGATAGATCTTGTATGATGGAAGTAAAGTCTGAAGGGTAGGAAAAGGTTAGGTTAGGGTTAGGAAATCTAAATACCAAACAGAGGCTTTTATATTTGATTCTGCAAGCAACAGGGAGCTACTGGAGTTTTTTGGTCAGACCTACACTTTAAGCAGGTCAGCTTGATAGCTGGGTGATGGATGGACTGGAATGGGAAGAAATTAGGGAAGGAGACCAACCAGAAGGCTATTGTAATAGTATAATCATGGGGTACTAACAACCTGAACTAAGGTGGTGACAGTGTCATGATAAAGGGGCATATACAAGAGATATTACAAGGGTAGGAATCATAGGACTGAGCAACATATTGTACAAGGAGTGTGTTTGATCGGGGGTGGTGATGGTAAGAGAGTGAAGAATAAAACAAAACCAGTTAGAGAGCTGGGAGGATGGTAGTGTCCTCAATAGTAACAGGTACTTAGGAAGAAGGAGGGAAGGGTGTTCAGGGAAAGATATGGAGTTTAGTTTTTAGACATGTTGAGTTTGAGATTCCTATGGGACATCTGGTTCAAGAAGTCCTAAATAGACTGTTGGAGATGTGAGACTACAGGTCAGGAGAGAATTCAGGGTTAAATAAATAGGTCTGGAAATCATCTGCAGAGAAATAATTGAATCCATAGTTGCTGCTGAGATCACAAAGTGAAATACTATAGAATGGAAGAGAGCAGCCAGGATAGGCTTAAGACTTCACATTTATTCCTATTAAATGTCATTTCATTAGACTCAGTTCTGTGTTCTAGCATGTGAATGAATCCATGAAAGAAAAAGAGCAAGTATGGTAGAAGCAATTTAATTAAGAATTAATTGAGGAAAAAACAAAAGTGATATTATTGTGGGCATACTGCATCCAGCCAGGAAGAAGAAATAAATGAGACAGAGAAGTATGATATTGTAGCAAAGGGAAACTTAACGTAACCAAAAATATCCTGGGGTTCTCTGCCAGTAGATAATAAATTCTTGACTTCCTTTAGTGATGATTTTATTTTTCCCCCAAACTGGAAGAACTGATGAGTGGAAATGCAATTATGGATCTAATTTTGACCAAAACAGATTAACTTTCCTAGAGATAGGAGGATGCGTCAAATATTTTTGAGATTGTTATCATCTCCCAGTCTGGGTACTCAAATTATTCATTTTTTCTTTTTGCTGCTATGATTTCTGGGCTAATCATTTAGGTCCCTTTAAGTACCTGAGTCCCCATGACTTTTAGACTATTTAGTCTTAAAATAATAGACTATGTCATTGCACAGATTCATATAAATTTAGAAATACAGATGTATTTCTTCAAATGTATTCTAATAATGGCCTCTACAGAATTTGCAGATGTTACCTTCTTGAAGTAGGAAATTCAAATAACAATTACTTTATACTGGACAATGAAGATGATCACTCCAAAGAAAATGGAATAGGTTTCTGACAGGCACATTAAAGATGAACAAACCAGCTGTGCTATGGACTTGGCAAGAAGAGCGTTACAAAAATAACAGCAACATCAGGTGGTAAACAAGAATGAGAGAATGGCCATTATAGACAGGTGCTTCTGGGGAAAAATACTCTGAAAGGAAATAAAAAAGATTTTAATAAATTCACAGAGATGAAACAAGGAAACATACTGTGGGCTGGAATAGATAGAGGAAAAAAGGAATGGATTCTTAATACATCTTGTCTCAGACTTAGATTTCTAGACATTAAAGAAGATGGGAAGACATCAGAGAAAAGAAAAGAGAAAGAGGAAATAAATTACCTGTGGATGCTTTAAATTTTCTTCTTTTTAGTAGAGAACTATGGATACAGAATGAAAGGGAAGACTGTAAGCCCTGACAAGAGTTCATACCAAGCCTCAGAGGCTAGATCACTAGTGACAGAATGAGGTTTTACAGGAGTTATTGGTAGTACTAGACAAGGGTAATATGTTTTGTCTCGTGGAAAGATTATTAATGGTAATGGGATTTTTGTTCTCATGTGCTCTCTCTCTCTCTCTCTCTCTCTCTCTCTCTCTCTCTCTCTCTCTCTCTCTCTCTTTCTCTCTCTCTCTCTCTCTCTCCTTCCTCCCTCCCTCTTTCTCTCTCTCCCATGCCTCCAGTACTCTGTAGAATTTTTGTATTGAAGTCTAATTAATACTAAAGTGGTTAGGCTGCCATAAGTCAGAATTAAATTAGTTAGCTCTTGCCCTCTTGTCTGTGTCATCCATTATTATAGTACCAAATACTAATTGTTCTGAGAATAAAATAATTTGTTTATCAGTATCCATCTTTTTCTCTTTCCACTCTCTCCTTTCCTTCTTCCTTTCTTCCTTCCTTCTTCTTTCCTCCTTTCTTCCTCTTTCCCTTTTTTCCTTCCTCCCTGCCACCCTTACATCCTTTCTTCCTCCAGTCCTTTCTTCCATAGAATATAAACACATATTATTTAGAATTTCCAAATTTTATATTGAAGAATGCATATCTTTTCAAGCAAGTCAAATAAAGAGAAATTTAATCTTGAGAATTTCTTTTACAATTACCTAAGAGCTCTTTCTCTTTCAAATACTTAAAATGGAACTGCAGGTAGAACCTAGGGGAATTGAAAGTGTGATTTTCTTAAAGTGTCTAGTACAGAACCATTTCTACTATGTAGGGATTATTCCTTTATGAACATCTCAGAAAGCTTTATCATTTTCTTTTGCTGAGACTACTGGTCCAAGTCAATAAACCATAAAAAGGCAAAATATTACCACAATGTATGTATTTTTTAACATGTCTAAACACTGGCTACCTTTAAATATACTTTTTTTTTTCATAGAAATACACACATGTATGGATTTGGTGATTCTGGCTAAATCTATTTGCATAGATATAAATATGCATTGAGGAAACTGGGAGAATTGGGTTTAGGACAGCAAGTGGTTAATTGTGGGAATTGAGTGAACCACACATTACTTCTTGTAACTCAATTCTGGATCTAACTCAGTTCCATTTCTATTCAGTTATGGGTCTAGTTAAAATTCTGTCCTGTGAGAAAACTTGATTTAACTGTGGGATTTGTTGTATTGTTTGAACCTAGCCCTGCATAGCTGGGAAGCTGGATCACCTCTTCTTGCTGCTTAGATATCCTTAAAGGACCTTGGTTATGCTGCCCAGAAACCCAGTCAGACCCAAAAATTGATACAAAGAGTTTTCTCATGATTGTACATCTCAAGCAACCCATATGTCTTTTCTAAAACTGGTCCCATACTGATCAGTCAATGATTGTTTCCATGTTCCTTAGATTGTTTTCAGACATTTGGGGGAAGCAAAGCACCTTCTTTTCTGATTTCAGGGAATTTCACTTGTTTACTCTCCTTCTCCCAAATTGGAAACCAATTAAAAGTCTTTCATTCAATTAAAAATCAGATTACCTAATGTATTGTTCCCTTTTTAATTAATTTGCTTTATTTGATTGGTTTTAATGTATAAAATTCTATATTCTTTCTGTGTTCAGGGTCCAGGCCTAAGCTAAAGAGGTGTGTTCCAATGTGTTGAGCAATCGGCATATATTGCCCAATAAATTGATATGCTCAGAAGATCGAACCTTTATTTTATCAGTCATTTCATCTTTCATGCACTATAGCTATATATACAAATAATTATACAAATACTTGTAATAATCTTTACATATAAAAATTTATGTGGTTCTTACCATGTGCTATATAATTATAAAACTAATAAAAACACAAATTCCAAGCACCATTTAAGATTATGGGAGACCTAAGTCAGAAGATGTTTTATTCGTTTATAGTAATTGCTTTTTCTTAAATACTTAGCACAAGAGAAAAATCTGGAGTCTGTTTAGTTTCCCTGATGCATCCTCACTCCTCTGTGTTCCCATAGCATTTTCTTTATGCTTCTCTCTTTTTTTTTTCAGCCAAAGAAAAGCAAAGTTTATTAAAGATTCCCCATATTGGGTAGACTTTTAAGGAGTCTAAACATTTGTGATGATTGTATTGAGAAGCGGGCCAGACTAAATCTCAGCTAGATTGAATCTGAGCACCTTCATGGACACAAGATGGATCTTATATAAATAAAGACTGTGGGAGAGATCTAGGGGTGGTCTAGTAGTATGGGGTGATGGGAGGAGGGGTCCAGGGAGGATCTTGAGGAGGAGTCTAAGGAGGATCTTAATGGGACTGGGGTGACTAGAGGTCAGACCTCTGGAACCTAGAGAATGGTATTAAGGGTGGGAAGCAGCCAGAGAATCTGGAGATAATAGACAAAGGAGAGCTAGGCTAAGTAACAAATTTGGTCATGAAAAAAATCAGATTAAGTGGGAAAATTCAGGGAGAATTCAAGGTGGAGTTTCCCAGGGCCTATGGACAAATTCTTTTGCATTAAAGGGAAAAGGTCTCAGCTTGGGCCTATACACCATAATTTCCCCCTCAAACAGATGGGACTCAAATTATTTTGGTGTAATGGGCAAAGGTTTCAGCTTCTGAAACTGCTTCCTGCTGGCAAGGGGTATGGAGCTGTCCCTGGCTCTCTGGGTCCCATGTTCAAGGAGTCAGACTTTGGAATGTGAGAAATGTGCTTGTGGGGATCACAGGACTTCCCAGGCATGGTCAGGGAGTTAGACTGGATGAGCTTTCACTGTCCACAGTTTCCCTAGGAGTCCCTAGGAAGACCCATATTATATGCCCCTTAAACTCACAAACCCCTTCTCAATGAAAGAACTCAGAAATAGAGAGGGCAGAGGAAGGTGTATATTATGTTTCCCATGAGGAAGTTGGTGTGGTGCTCACTAGGAACAGCCACACTAATACAGAAGGAGGAGTGACGTTTTACAATTTTGTCCTTCATGGTAAAGTTAGGATTAGTTCAAATTCCTCAAATTCCTCACTTATTTTTTAGCCTCTTTATGTAGATTACATAAGGGTATGACCTCTAGGGTTTGAGCTGTTTGTCACTCCCCCCACTTCCTAGTCTCCCCTGGGGTCAGGAGGCCATTGTCTTAGTAAAATAAGATAAGCAAGCTTCCCCTAGCTATTAACTTTCTCCCAATAACTTTTGTGGGAGTAAAACAAAACACCATAATATCCCCTCTTACGGGAACCTGATTGATGCCAGGTCCAGTGGGCTGGAGGCCTTAGATTCAGTTAAAGGCTGGTGCATAGCCTGAGTAGTCATCTGGAATTTGATAGCTCAGACCCTGGCGGAGATAAACGTGGCAAGGAGGTTAAGCAAACGAAGACCAGACAAGCACAAAATTTCATCAACATACAGAGTGAAAAGTTTTTCTAGATTGGGTAGAGCCAAAGCTGGAATGGTAGTCAATTTAGCTTTCAGAATCTCAAAAGCTTTAGCCTGTTCTGGCCCTACTCTAAAGAGAGTGAGTTATGGGCCTTGAGTAGCAATCAATGATTGTTCCTAGGCCTTGGGCTTAATTGAATATTGAAGATGATGGGGGACACTTTAGGGTCTAGGAGGTGGGTGGTGGAATTCCCCAATCCCAAACAGTTGACCTATCTTCCACACTTCTGGGGGACATGGGTGGGTCTAGTGAACAGAGGGAAAAGGGAAATGGAAGGCTTGACTGGAGAAAATTGGCTTCCCAATTTCACCATCAAGTTCCTTCCCAACGAGGATGCAGGGCAAGAGGAGAGCATAAGAAAGGAGTGTTTAAACAACAAATCCTCAAGTAGGTAGGGGACATGTCTGAAGACATCCCCTAATTTCCCCTTCTATGCCTAGGACCCAATGGGTCGAGGGTTGGGTAGAGCTGATGAGGTATGGGCTCTGGGAGCCCCCTGAAGCTTTCCTCGAATCCTTGAGGTACCGGCTCTGTCTGGGAACCTCCCTTGAACTCTTGATTATATCATCCCATTTGATAAGGCATTTGCATGAGGCTCTGTTACTAGACTTCCCACCCTCAGCTACTAGACTTCCCAATCAAAGTGTTGATCCACCCTTGAACTGGCCTAGCCCACCATTGTTTGTGGTCTCCAGTGACTTCCCACCCTTAATCACTCATTAACCTCATTCACTCCTCCTGAAGACCCTCCCCAAACTCCTCCTCTAGACCACCCCTAGATTCTTCCCACAACCCTCTGTATAGAAGACCCCATCCTGTCTTCATGTTTGTGAGAGCGCCATAGAATTGGGACAGCACCATAGAATGACCTAGTACAGACTTACTCTGTGTCTAATACAAGTGAACTTTTAATAAACTTTACTTTTCTTTCGCTGAGAGAGGACTTGAATCAAATTCGTTCAGCAGGACCCGGCATGTTGGTATTTTGGGGTCTCCAGAGCAACCCTAACCCTCTTTATGGGTAACCTCTTCAGATCCAGAGTTATTGGTTAAAACAGAGAACATAGCCATGCTAAAGTGAGTAACCTTATATTTGGCCTCAAATTTTGCCCAGGGCTTGGTGAGAAAGGTGGAGAAAGCGTGAGCACTGCCAGGACCCAGGCTCCCCTGACATTTCAAGTCTTAAGAAGACTGGAGGACAGAGTACTGTGGGGTGGCTTCACCATTTCTCTAATCTCAGGGACAATCCTTCCTCCAATGTTCCTCCTACTAATATGGGCATGATCCTACAGAAGCTCCCTTTGAGGGCATCCTTGGAGGGACATTCCTTGGACCAGTGGCCTTCCGTGTGGCATCAAAAGCAGGTTTCCTATTGTACTAGGTGGGATGAAAGATGGTAAGAAAGAAGTAAAACCAAACAATGAGAAGAACAAGATCATTTGGTTTGCTTCCATCAGGATTCAGGCTCAGTTCTTTCTAGTTATATCTCTGGATGGTGCATTTCTCACTTTCTTGAGTCATTTGGGATTAACTTATATCACTGCATTGCTGAAAAGAGTCCAGTCTGTCATAGTTGGTCGTCACAGATATGGTATGTCTGTGATTGTATACAAATTTCTTCTGATTCTACTCTTCTCGCTCAGCATCAATTTGTATAAGTCTCTCCAGGTAATTATGAAATCCGTCACCTCTTCATTTCTTATAGCACAATAATATTCCATTACATTCATATACCACAACTTGTTTAGCCATTCCCCAATTGATGGGCACCCCTTCAGTTTCCAGTTCTTTGCAACCACAAAAAGGGCTGCTAAAAATATTTTTGTGCATATGGGTCTTCCTCCCACTTCTATGATCTTTTTGGGATATAACCCTAGAAGTGGTATGGCTGGGTCAAAGGGTATGAAATTATTTATAATCCTTTGGGCATAATTCCAGATTGCTCTCCAGAATGGTTGGATAAGTTCACAACTCCACCAGCAATGTATTAGTGTTCCAATTTGTCCACATCCTCTCCAGCATTTGTCACTTTCTTGTTTTGTCATCTTAGCCAATCTGACTGGAGGGATGTGGTTCTTCAGCCTTCTAAAAGGCAAATTACCATATGATCTCTTTCCCCTATCTTCACTCTTTTGATAGTCCTATCCCTGGCCACTAGTGGGAACAGTAGTTGTTCCAGGGGGATATTTAATATTGTGTTGTAAAGTCCAAAAAATGGGCCATGTGTCATGGTCCTCTAGGTGATACTGATCAGGCTAAGCAGTGTTGCAAAAGAATGCCAGTTTTTTCTTTTTAAGTTCTTTAGAAAAAAACTAAATTTCCCCCAATTTTGTAAAAGACAACCCAAAGGCAAATTATAGGAATTGAAAAGAATTGACCCATTATAGGTGTGGGGGCTGGATCTAGGAGTAAGGAAGATCTAGGAGTAATCCTGGAGAAGTAAACAAAACAAACCAAGACCAATAAAACCCACAAAAAGGTATCTGAAGCTTTCCCAGTTCCCTAGTGCTAAGAGAATTGAAAGAATTGGGCATACACTTCCAGATGGGGCATTTGTCCTTGTGCTCCGTGCTTCAAAAGATGTGCCCAGGTCCATGGCCTCAAAAATAACCACTGGAACCAGAACCTGAGAGCATCAACCTGAGTGTGAGACAGCCTCCTAGCTGTCTGAATTAATGGGACCTGAGAGGTCAGGCCCGAAAAGCACCTCCAAGGTACTTGGAGTGTGAGAAGGGGATAGGGAGAGGAGGAGGAGGCTTACATACCTTCCATTCTTGACTGGATAAGAACTTGAGATTAGCAGTTTTCCCAGTTTCAGGGAACCAAAATGTTTGGGTTTAAAATGTTGGGGTTTAGGGATGCTTGGGAACCCAAAATACTAATATGCTGGGTCCTCCTGGAATGAATTCAGCCGAAGTCTTCTTTCAGCCAAAGAAAAACAAAGCTTATTAATGATTCACCATATTGGGTAGACTCTTAAGGAGCCTAAACATTTGTGATGCTGGTATGGACAAATGGCCAGACTGATTCTCAGCTAGATTAAATCTGAACTAGATTGAATCTGAGCCTCTATGCCTCTCTTATGCAATTTCTCATATGATCCTTTGATTATAGTTTTCAGATCATGTGATAACTAAGTATGGGGTGGAGAAGAAGACTATGGTACTGGTATCAAAACCACTGAGGAATGCGGGAGAACATTATAGAAGCAAAAATGTCAGAGTTGGAAGTAATCTCAAAATTCATCTGGTAAAATTTATATATGAGGGAGGTGGAGCCAAGATGGCAGAGTAGAAACAGCATTTTCAATGTGCTCTGCCCCACACAAATTTCAAACAATGTTAAAGGGGACTCTGAACAACTTCTGGAGCCATAGCACCCACAAAACAGCACAGAGAAGCTAACCTCCTGCTGAGGACAGCCCAGCAGCCCTGCAGCAAGCGGCCAGCGCAGCGTTCTGAGAGCAGACAGCACAGCACGCTTGGAACCGACAGCACTGGGAACCGACAGCGTGCAGAGCCGAGCCCAGATCCGCAGTTTTAGCCCCAGGGTGGCCAGACCTTCAGCCGGCTGGAGGGACCCCAGAACACCAGAAATTGTGGCGATTCCAGAATTATCAGCACAGATATGCCTAGTACAAAGTGAGAGGTTAGTGCCCTATGGACTTTGGGACCAGTATTTGGGGAACGTGTGGCTTCCTCCCCTGGGGGTGAAAAGCTGCTGAAGAAACAGCTGCACAGAAGTCATTTTGCAGCATCAGTAGTGGCTCTAGCTCCTGGTCTTCGAACTGTAGGGAGATCCAGCAATCAGTCTGGGGGTTAATCGGTCTTGTTTTAAACTGCCTGGATCTGGATTGTGGTCTGCGGGGGGAAGTTTGGGGTGGGTATCCAATTTTCCAGAGTGGGTGGAGGTTTTACAGAGGCTACCCAACTGGCGGAAGTTGTGAAGACCCCATGTTTCGGTGGAAGCTCCCCTGTCTGGTGGCAGAGTCCTACTGTGGCAACAAGGCCAAAAATCAAGTAATTAAGTGGCAACATGCCTAGGCAAATGAAACAAAATAAACAGAAAAGTTCAACATTGGACTCCTATTTTAGGGGCAAAGAGGCTCAAAGCATGGAGGAAGACTGGGAGGACAGAACTCCTGCACCAAAAGCCCCAAATGAAAATATAAGCTGGCTACAGGCCATAGAGGATCTTAAGAAGCAGATAAGAGAAGAGGGGGGAAAATTTGGGAAGAGAAATGAAAAAGATGCAAGAAAAGTATGAAATGACAGTCAACACCCTGACTGAGGAAAATAATACCTTAAAAAATAGACTAACTCAAATGGCAAAAGAGGCTCAGAAAGGCAATGAGAAGAAGAATGCCTTAAAAAGTCGAATTTGCCAGATGGAAAAAGAATCTCAAAAGCTCACTGAGGAGATTCATTCCTTCAGAGTTAGACTGGAGCAAATGGAAGCTAGTGACTTTATGAGAAATCAAGATACTATTAAACAGATCCAAACAAATGAAAGAATAGAAGGCAATGTGAAATATCTCATGGGAAAAACCACTGACCTGGAAAATAGATCCAGGAGAGATAATTTAAAAATTATTGGACTACCTGAAAGCCATGATCAAAGAAAGAACCTAGAAATCATCCTTAAAGGAATTCTCAAGGAAAATTGCCCTGATGTTTTAGATCCAGAGGGCAAAATAGAGGTTGAAAGAATCCACCGATCACCTCCTGAAAAAGATCCCAAAAAGAAAACTCCCAGGAATATTATAGCCAGGTTCCAGAATCCCCAGATCAAGGAGAAAATACTACAAGCAGCCAGGAAGAAACAATTTCAATATTGTGGAAACACAATCAGAATAGCCCAGGACCTGGCAGCTTCTACACTGAGGGATTGAGGAGCATGGAATATGATATTCCAGAGGGCAAAAGAGCTGGGAATGAACCCAAGGGTCACCTACCCAGCAAAACTGAGTATCTTGTTTCAGGGGAAAATATGGTCATTCAGTGGAAAAGAGGACTTTCAAGCATTCTTGATGAAAAAACCAGAGTTGAATAGAAAATTTGACATTCAGACACAAGAAGCAAGAGATGCTTGAGAAGGTAATCAAGGAAAAGAAATCAAAAGGAACTTATCAAAGTTGGACTATTTACAGTCCTACATGGAAAAACAATAACTGTGTTTGATGAAACCTTTCTTATTATGAAAATAATTGAAGAAGGGTACATGGCATATGTTCACAGATATACATGGATAGAGGGCACAGGTTGAATTTGATGGGAAGGGATGATTCTTTTTTTTTTTTTTGGAGGGCAATTGGAGTTGGGTGACTTGCCCCGGGTTGCGTGGCTGGGTTTTTGTTTGTGTGTTGGGTGTCTGGGGCTGGATCCGAGCTCGTGTCCTTCTGGCTCCGGGCTGGTGGTCTACTTGCTGCACCACCTAGCTGCCCCAAGGAAGGGATGATTCTTAAGGGGTGAAGTCAAGAGGTGAGAGAGGAAAGTGGCAAGAGGAGATGGAGAGAGACAGGATAGGGTAAACTATCTCATGTAGAAGAGGCAAGGGGAAGTAGTTGCAGGGGAGGGGAACAACAGGAAGGCAAAAAGGCAAAGCACATTCTCATTGAAGTTGGCTCAAGGAGAGAATCACATACATACTAAATGGAATATCTTACCCTAACTCACTCTCCTGAGTAGGGGAAAGGGGGATAAGAGGGGGGATGATGGAGGGAGGGCATTCTGGGGGGAGGGGAGGTTGGAAGTACCCACTATCAAAGAGGGACAGGATCAAAGTAGGGAATGGACCAGGTGGGAGGTGAGACAGGTGGGAGGAAAATATAAGCAGTCTTTTACAATATATCTACTATGGTAATGTTTTGCATAGCTATACATGTACAACACATACTGAATTGCTTATCTTCTCAGAAGGAGTGGGTGACAAGGGAGGAAGGGAATGGATCTGAAAATCGAAGTTTTAAAATTAAATGTTTCATAAGATGTCCAGGCATTGGGGCTCAGAGATTCACCTTGCCCTAATGGCAAAGTCGAAGGGGGTATGGGAGAAGATATGGGAGAGAGCAGATTGGATGAGGGGATATCTAGTGGGACTGCTATTCTGGGGTGGTGGGTAGAGAAAAAATGGGGGAAAATGTAACTCATAATCTGGTGGAAATGAATGATGTAAACCAGTAGTTAATAAAGCATTTGTAAAAAAAAAATTATATATGAAAAAATAATCCTTCCACAATATACCAGACAAGGGATCATCCAGTCTCTGCTGAAAGATCTTCAATGTTGAGTAATCTACCACCACAGAAATATCAATGCCATTTTTGAATAGTTTTAATTATTAGGAAGATTTTTCTGATGATAAACCTAAGTTTTTGGTTTTCCCATCTGTAACTTCCACCCGTTGCTTTCTGCTTCTGCCTTCTGAGGCCAAACTGAACAAATTTTCCATATGATGGCCCTTCAAATACATGACGATTGCCCTCAAATTCTCTCTTTAGTTTGCCTTGCTCAGGCTGAAGACCTCTAGCTCTTGATCCTTATGTGACATCATCAAAAGGATCAAAATCTTCCTGGTTGCTGTCTTTTGGACACTCTCTAGTGTATCAGTGTCCTTACCAAAACATAATTCCAGTAACTGAACCTACTACCTTAGACAAAGCCTGAACAGAGTAAAATGCAATGGTATTATCATTTTCCTACTCTTGGTCACTATGACTCTCTTAAGATAAAGAGTCATTATTGGCTGTTTTGATCACCATATTCAGCTATTGATACATTACTTAGCTAGAAATCCAACAAAACATTGCAAATATTTTCAAATATATTGCACAATTCTTTTATTTTATGAAGTTAATTATTTAAACACAAGTATAAATTATTATATTTTTCTTAGCTTGTCAAGGTCTTTGGAAGCTGGAGGTGTTATCCATTGTGATTCTTTAGTTAATTCTTTAGTTTTGTATTATCTTCAAATTCAATCAGCATGCCCATTTATGTCTTTATTACAGTCAATGATAAAGTTATTGAAGTGTTAAAGGAAATGTTACAAAGCAAAACACTGGGACACTCCACTGGAGACCTCCTAGAATATCAACACTGAAGCATTTGTTGATTTATTTGAATATTAATTAATTAATTGATTAATTAATTTTAGTCCCGTTATTCAATATATTTACAAATATTCCTGACACCTAGCCTATATCTCTAAATATTTTTTAAAAATTGACTTTAATTATCAGAAATTTACCTTTTCAGGCTCTCACTTCACCCCCCCTCCCCATTTAGAATGAAAGAAAAAGAAAACTCATTACAAATATGTATAACCAATCAAAATGATTTTCACATTGACCATGTCCCCAAAATATCTGTTTCATTCTGTATTCTGATTCCTTCACTTATCTATCAGGAGGTAGGTTACAGGTTTCATTATTAGCCCTTCAGAATTGTGATTATTCATTACTCTGATAAAAATTCCTAATTCCTTCAAAATTATTTGCCTTTATTATGTTGTTGTCCTTGTATAAAGTGTTTTCCTAACTCTGCTTACTTCACTCTGCATCAGTTCATGCAAGTCTTTCTAGGTTTCTCTAAAACTTATTATTCATTATTTCTGACAGCACAATAATATTTCATTACATTTGCATGCCATAACTTGTTCTTCTATTCCCTGTATTATAGGTACCTCCTCAAATTCCCATCTTTTTCACCTAAAAAAGAACTACAAGTATTTTTGTATATCCTTTGGGTTTATTTTGCTTAGGCCTAATTCCTCCCTTAACCTACCCTCCCTCTATTTTTTCCTCCTCTTTTTTCCCCTTTCCCTCCTATTATCCTATGGGGTAACATCTATTTCTGCATCCAGCTCTCTCTGTATGAGTGTCTATTTATTCTTCCTTTTTTAATCAGTTCATATGAAAGTGAAGTTCAAGTATCAGCTACTTCTCCACCCCTACATTGATATATGAGATAATTTTCACTAACTTTCCTTTCCCTTCCCCCTTCCCCAGTGTAATTCTATTCACCTCTTTTCCCATTCTTCTAAGATCATAAAAATTTAAGAGTCATTCACAAACCTTATTTAATTAGACTCCCTCTATGAACTTGGATGATAAAGTTATGAGCAGACACATGTTTCAATTCTCCATATTTGAATGTAAGCAGTTTATTCTTGTTTAGTCCTTTATTATTCTTTATTCATGTTTAACTTTTATGTTCTCTTCAGTCATATATTTGAACTTCAAAGTGTCTATATGGCACTGGTCTTTTCATCTGGAATACTTAGAACTCTTTCATTTTTTCTCTTGTAGCATTATATTCAGTTTTGCTAAATGAGTTATTCTTCTGGAATATTGTATTCTAAGTTTTCCACTATTTTATAGTGACAACTATTAAAGCATTCATGATCCTGACTGGTTTCTTGGCACGTGATATTTTTTTTTCTGTCTATTTGCAGTACTTTTTAATTTAACCTGAAAGCTCTGGATTTGGTCTATGATGTTTCATTTTGAGATTTCTTTCAAGAAGTGACCAGTGGATTCATTTTATATCTACTTCACCTTCTGGGTCTAAGAAATCTGGGAATTGTTTTTTTTTTCTTTTTTTTAAGATTTCCTGAAATAGAATGTTTAGGCGATTTTTTTTGGTCATAGTTTAGTGTATTTAGTGTAATGCTTTTAATTTAGTGTATTTAGTGTAATGATTCTTATTTTTCCCCTTCTATTTGTTTTGCATGTCAGTTGTGTTTGCTATGAGATACCATAATTTATTCTATATTTTCTATGTTTATTCTATATTTTGTTATATATTTTCTACATAAAGAAATACATATTTCTCTATTCTATATTTTGTTTTGGACTGTTAGTTATGCTAACAAGATAAAGACTGCGCAGCAAAGCAGGAGTGCTGAATGTGTTTTCTTGCTGCCTGCTCCAGGACAGTTTGGGGCCTAGGGGGATAGGAGTTGTCTATGATGGGTAGGACGAAGTGTCCTGGAACCCCAAGGACCCCACCCTGTTGGTTTTGTTGAGGTTGGAGGAGCTTGGATCATTAAAGCCTGGACCTGAGAGGGCCAGGAAGAAACTGGCAAAGGCAATGTTCAGAAGGACACACCCCCAAGAAGTACTTTATTTAGACATTTTTGTTTTGGACATTGCTATGTTATGTTTTTGCAAATGTGATGTGTTTATTTTGTGTGGATTATGTTGTACTTGAGAGATGTTCATGCCAATTCAAATATAAATTGCCTATGTTATAGGCATGAAAGATCTTGGGGCCAAATGTAATGGTAAGGAAATTTGAAGATCTTCCCTTCCCCTTAATAGACTTAGGGAATTTGAAGATCTTTCCTGCCCTTAATGGGCCTCACTTGGAGCCAAACAAGAGAAGCTTGCTTAGGGGAGGCTTGTTATTCAAGAAGGTCCACACCTTTTGTTACTTTGTAATTAGGCAGTGGGTGACAGAGGTTGTGATGTTCTCTGACCCTGAAGAAGGGTGTATTTATGTATATATGTATATGTATATATATATATATATATATACATATATATATATATACATATATATATATGCACACAGACACACACACATACACATATATATGTACACAAAGAAATCTAGATAGCTCTCTCAATACCTATATGTATGTATTGTATGTATGTATGTATGTATGTATGTATGTAGCACTATCTATCTACACACACATATAAATGTATACTCTAAGGTGAGGTTTTGCTTTGGGACTCACTTATGGGAAGAGTTGTGTGATTTGGCCAGATGAGACTCTGGGTAGCTGTTGAGGCCCCCGGCTTTGAAAACCCATATGTTGGTGCTTCTCTCTCTGGTAACTAACTATGTAGGTATGTATTGGTCAGATAGCTAGAAACCCTGTCTGTTGATTTGTTGAATTGTGTTATTTTCTCTGTCTATATTTTTTGTCTGCTTGTATGGTGCTGACTTTTCCCCCTGAACTAAGTGAATGATATATGTATTTGATTAAAGTAAGATTGTTAACCCTTTTTGAGTTACTTTCCAAAAAGCAGATCAAAGAGCCTGTGATAGTAGCCATCCTGGGTATGCTAGGGGGCTTGCTGTTACAACCTCTTGTGCCAAACTATTAATTCCCTTTTCACTTCTTTTTTCCTTAGTTCTCATTTCTTTTCCAATTTGTCCTCAAGTTCTTTCATTTCATTTATAGTTTTTTTTAGCTGAAAAAAAAACAAAAACAAAACTTTTTGCTTTCTCTCTCTCAGGAATTCTAGTTGAACTTTCACTGAAGTTGTATTTTTCTCTGAGGCTTTGCTTATAGACAATTTGGAATCCCCCACCCTTCTGGGCTTGTGTCTTGAGCTTCTCTGCCACCAAGATGCCTCTTTATAGTGGTCATATTTTGTTTGCTTATTCTTTGAGACTACCCCTTGTCTTCAGACTCAGTATTATGTCTGTGAGGTTAGGGTTGCTACACTTCTGGTAGGGAAGGTCTGGGCTGGGCTTCTTTACTCCTTTCTTGAGTATTGAGTGGTGTATTACTCTAGGATTGCACGTGCATAGTCTTTATCAAATTATTCACCTTCTCAGGGAGACAGGAGAGGAGGGATGTAGGAAGAGGATTTGGAACTTAATATTTTAAAGAACAAATGTCAAAAATTGTTTTTACATGTAATTGGAAAAATATAAAAATTTTAAAAGATATTATTTTTCATCCCTCACCAGGATGAAAGAGTAGATAATATTCTTATCGCATTTGAAGATGGTATGTAATTATGCAGGATAACTAATACACTGGATGACAGAGTATATGATCCAGACATATATGTATGTATTTCATATATAAGTGGGTTAAATAAGGCAAAATAAAAATAACAATAGTTAATACTTGTATTATACATTAAAATTGACAACATACTTTAAAAAATAAAATAACAAATTATTGGGCTATCATATTCCCTTAATATGTTTAACAGTCTCACCATAAAGCATAGATTTTAGTTTTTTTAAAATTTTTTTTTGGATTTTATTAATTTGTTTACTTTTAGTTTACAAGATTCAATTCCACAATTCCTTGCATTTCAAATTTTCTTTCCCTCCCTCCTCCCCCCTCTCCACATGACAGCATACAATCAAGTATAGGATCTGCAAATACTTTTACATTAGATATTAGTCAGGTTACAAAAAGGATTGTACCAGGTGGAATGAAAAATGGTAAAAAGGAAATAAAACCAAACAAGAAAAAGAAAAAGGTCAAGTGGTTTGCTTCAATCTGCATTCAAACTCAGTTCTTTATAGTTCTTTCTCTGGATGTAGACATCTTTCTCCATCATGAGTCTTTTGGGGTTGACTTATATCACTGCATTGCTGAGAAGAGTCCAGTCTGTCATAGTCGGTCATCACACATATGTTGTGTCTGTGATTGTGTACAGATTTCTCCTGGTTCTATTCTTCTCACTCAGCATAAGTTCGTATAAGTCTCTCCAGGTAAATATGAAATCCATCTGCTCCTTGTTTGTTATAGCACAATAGTATTCCATTACATGCATATACCACAACTTGTTCAGCCATTCCCCAATTGATGGGCACCCCCTTAATTTCCAATTCTTTGCCACTACAAAAAGAGCTGTTATAAATATTTTGTACATATGAGTCTTCCTCCTACTTCTAGGATCTCTTTGAGATATAACCCTAGAAGTGGTATTGCTTGGTCAAAGGGTATGAAATTATTTATAGTCCTTTGGGCATAATTCCAGATTGCTCTCCAGAAAGGTTGGATCAGTTCACAACTCCACCAGCAATGCATTAGTGTTCCAATTTGCCCACATCCTCTCCAGCATTTGTCATTTTCCTGTTTTGTCATCTTAGCCAATCTGACTGGTGAGATGTGGTACCTCAGAGTTGTTTTATTTTGCATTTCTCTAATCAATAGTGATTTAGAGCATTTCTTCATATGCTTATAGATATCTTTAATTTCTTTTTCTGAAAATTGCCTGTTCATATCCTTTGACCATTTATCAATTGGGGAATGACTTGTATTCTTATAGATTTGACTCAATTCTCTATAAATTTTAGAAATGAGTCCTTTATCAGAGACATAGGTTGTAAAAATTCTCAATTTCCCACTTCCCTTTTAATCTTGGTTACATTGGCTTTGTTTGTACAGAAGCTTTTCAATTTAATGTAATCAAAATTATCCATTTTGCATTTTATAATGTTCTCTAATTCTTGCTTGGTCATTAAGTCTTTCCCTCTCCACAAATCTGACAGGTAAACTATTCCTTGCTTTCTGAGATTGCTTACAGTATCATCTAGATATACCTAGATCATGCACCCATTTAAACTTGATTTTGGTATATGATGTTAGATAATGGTCTATGCCCAGTTTCTGCCATACTATATTCTAGTTTTCCCAGCAGTTTTTGTCAAATAGTGCATTCTTATCCCCAAAACTGGGGTCTTTGGGTTTATCAAACAATAGATTACTATAGTCATTGATTGCTGAGTCTCATGCACCCAATCTATTCCATTGATCCACTACTCTATTCCTCAGCCAGTACCAAGTAGTTTTGATGACTGCTGCTTTATGATACAGATTAAAATCTGGCATAGCTAGTCCACCTTCCCTAGCATTTCTTTTCATTAATTCCCTTGATATTCTGGACTATTTGTTCTTCCAAATAAATTTTGTTACTATTTTTTCTAGTTCTGTCATGTAGTTGTTTTGGTAAATTGATTGGTATGGCACTAAATATATAATTTAGTTTGGGTAAAATTATCATTTTTATCATATTAGCTCAACCCAGCCACGAGCAATTGATATTTTTCCAATTAGTTAGATCTGACTTTATTTGTGTGAGAAGTGTTTTGTAGTTGTGATCATATAGGTCCTGGGTTTGTTTTGGCAGGTAGATTCCCAAATATGTTATAATGTCTACAGTGACTTTAAATGGGATTTCTCTTTCTATCTCTTGCTGTTGAATTTCATTAGAGATATACAGGAATGCCAAGGATTTCATAGATTTTAGTTTTAACAAAAAAATAGACTAACAAAATAAAATGTTACTTTCCAGAAGTTAGGAACCAGAAATGGGTCAGACACTATCTCCTGCAAATTATTTTGCATTTATTTATTTCACAAATTTCCATAGTTGCATAAAAAAGAGATCTGACTAGTTTTTAAAATGTATTTGTAAATCTTTCCTTAGTAAGATGGTTTAAAATAAAACTTTGAACCATATGGAGAAAAACTGTCATTATTTTGTTTAAAGTCACTGGGTGTGGCAGCACACACCTGTAATAGTCCCTGCTAGAAAGACCGAGGCTGGTGGATTGCTTCAGTTCAGGAGTTGTCAGCTGCAATAGGGTGTCCATCTAAGTCCTGCACCAGTATAGTAAGTCTCCTTCACCCAATTCCCTCCACCCCCACCAGTGACCAAGAGACCATCAGGATGACCCATCCGGATGCCTAAGGAAAGGCAAACTGGCCCAGGTCAGAAACACAGCAGGCCCATTACCACTTTGCTGATCAGCAGTGGGGCAGAATGGTCACTATTCTTCCAGTTTGGGTGAAAAACAAAAACAAAACAAAACTAAGACCTTTGAAGTGTATAGTTACATATGATCATAAGAATTCAGTGGTTTGTAGGTCACCACCTTTTGCTTCTAAGTGAGCTGAGGTCAAATCCCTAGGAAATAAAAGTAGTTTTATATCTTGTCTCTAAGTGTTCTGATTGGACAGAATAAGTTTTATTCAGAAAAGCCAGGATAAACAGATAATGGTAGTATGCCACTCACCTTCCAACGAGCAAGAGCAGCTCAATTTTTAAAATAAGAATCCATTAAGTCAATGAAAAATTTAAGCTGTGAATACTGAAATGGTGAGCTTCAGGGTAACCTGACATGCTAACTAAAGTAGCAAGAGGTAACAGGGGACAAGTAAGACAGGAAATATTCTTTCTGTTAACTCTAGAGAGGAGGTGGTGATACCCTGCAGATAATGAATTGATCTTTTCACATCCCAGCATTACATGGTCAGTGATATTTATATCAGGTGCAATTCAGTAAATAAATACATATATCCAGAGATGGTTCTCAATAATACTAACTGAAAAGTTATGAGATTCTATGCATTGATGCTTATTTATTTAAATTTAAGTTGTTGCAAAACAAGTATAATTGGTTTTATATTTGCTGAATATTGAGTCCATAGTAGAAAATTTACATTAAAATAGTATTTGATTCCACATTAGGAGGTCTGATCTTCAGCAGCTTCTCATTGTAAGCCCTTATATATCTCAGTGAATAACAATGAGCTTGCTTGGGAGAATTATTACAAAAGAAATACTGGAATATTAGATAGTTATATTATGTGGGAATATACTGCTCTGAAAGATATACTCCTCACATGGTTCATAAACATCTGCTATCTGAAGAGGAGGGCACTATTAGATTATCAGTTATGAAAGATACACATGCATCCTCTAGTGGTATCACAAAAACATTGCAGGTACACAATGTCTATTGAATGATCTGTCAATCATTTTAGGGCAGGTACAGCTGGGGCACTTGCATGACTGTACTACTCAAACAGCATAGTCTAGGGAAATAGGATAATTCAGTAACTCAGTTTATCATCACTTCAAATGGGTATAATAGGAACCTTCTCTTATTAGTCATTACTTGCCCAGTAGAAAAAACACTGGCACTAGAGTCAGAGGACCTGGGATTGAATTTCACTTATGATGCTTTCTACCTGTTAAAATTTGGACCAATCACTTGAATACCTGGATCTTAGTTTTCTTGTCTATAAAATGAAGGGCTTAGGCTAGATGTCCTCTAAAGTTCTTTCCACCTGAAGAGCTATATGATTTCATGAGAGTTACATAATATATGTAACATATAACACATCTTTTTTTTTTTTAACAATGTGAGACAGAGAAATAAGAGACAGAGATAGAAACAGAGAGACAGAGAGAATGGCTGATCAAAACATTGAAAAAATTAGAAAACACATGGAATATAGAAAACTTTGTCCATTGTCCCATCACTGTAAAAAGGTGGGTGAAGTATCTTCTCATTTTTTGAAGCCATGTTTATTCCTTCTAATTGTTCAATGTTCATTTTTTATTTTGTATGCTTGTGTTTGTTCTTTTATTTACCTTATTGTGGTCATTTTGTCTTTGTTTTCTTGGTTCTCATTACCTCACTCATTACCTCACTGTATTAGTTCATGCAGATCTTTCTTTGCTTTTCACTATTCATCACATTGATTATTTCTTATAGCACAGTGATATTCCATTACATCTACTTGCCATATTTTGTTTAGCCATTTCTTGATCCATAGGTGTTTGCTTTGCTTCCAATTTTTTGCAGTCACAAAAAAGTGCTCCTATAAGTATTTTGGTGAATTTAGGAACTTTTTTTGCTATTGAGATTTAAGCTCAGCAATGGAATCTCTGATTCAAAGAGAATGCACACTTTAGTCACTTTATTTGCATAATTACAAATTGTTTTCTGAAACTCTAGTACTGATTGACAGCTCTGCCAACAGTGCACTAGTATTCTTGTTTTCCTACAACACCTCCAACAATGAGTTTCATTTTTATTTGGCTAGATATGAGGTAACACCGAGGGTTGTTTCAGTTTGCATTTCTCTTATTATTAGTGATCAGGAGCATTCTTTTGTATTGTCGCTGATCTTTTGCAATTCTTTTAAAGAACAATTTCTCCCTATCATTTAACCACTTATCTATTAAAGAAGAGCTATATATAGATATAAACGCACACATAATATGCATGTAGATTGTATGAGTTTATTAATTACTTACATAAATTAGATACCAAACCCATATCAGAGAAATTTATTCCACATTTGAATACTTTACTTCTTTTTCTAGATGCATTTATTTTGTTTGTACAGAAGCTTTTCAGTTTTGCATTATCAAAGTGTTCTATTTTATCTTCTGTAATAAATTTTTAGAAGTAAATTTCTTTTTTTTTTTTTTTTTGCTTTTTGGAGGGCAATTGGGGTTAAGTAACTTGCCCAAGGTCACACACATCTAGGTTTTTTTTTTAATTCGTGTGTGCTTAAGTGTCAGAGGTTGGATCCGAACTCAGGTCCTTCTGACTCCAGGGCCAGCAGTCTACTCATTGCACCACCTAGCCACCCCCAGAAGTAAATTTCTAAACTGTTTTTACTGTATGATCTTTAATGTCAGTCACCTATCTATTAAAATATATATTGTAGAATATGATTTAAGGTGTTGGTCCAAACTTCTGCCATACTGCTTTCCAGTTTTCTTAGAAATTTTTATCAACTTTTTCCTAAACAATTTGTGTTTTCTAGTTTATCATACACTGGGTTATTGAGTTATATTGTTCCTGATTCTTCTTTGTCTAGTATGTTTCACTGACCCACTTCTCTAATTTTTAAGCAATAGCAGATAATTTTGATTCCTTTTTTATAATATATTATATGATGTAATGTAATGCAATATAATATAATGTAATGATATGATATGATATAATGTAATATAACATATAATATAACAGTATGATATAATGTAATGTGATATAATATGATATGATATAATATGATATAATATAATAAATTTGAAGACTTTTAGAATATAATTTGAAGACCGGAAGAGTAATCTATCTCTATCTCTATTCATTATTTCTCTGGATATTCAAGATCTTTCATTTTTAAGTGAAGTTCATTATTATTTTATTGGAATCAATAAAACATTCCATCAACAATTTGACTTGATTAGCAATAAAACTGTATTAGTTTATAGTTAATTTATTTTGATAAAATTGTCACTTTCTTTATAATTACATGGTTCAATTATGAGAGCCCCAGCTATTTAATTTTTTTCCTTTATTTCTTCAAGGAGCACTTTGTATTTGAAAGTGTACATAATTATTTTGGGTGGTTTGATAGATTGATCCCCAGATGTTTGTGCATTTGTAATGGTAATGGGAATTTGAAGATCTTCCCTGCCCCTTGTATTTGCAATCAAACAGGTACTTAGCACCTTGTTCCAAGTTCATGACTGGGTCAAGTATTAAGGCCCAGAATTTATAAATCCCACAAGGGGATATCCTTGATGATGTAACAGGAAGGGGCAAAACAGGGAGGAGCTAATATCATATATAAGGAACCTTGAAGCTGTTCACAGCAGCAGTCCTCTGGAAAGCTGCTCATGCTTGGCTTTACAGCATTTTGTAGTTATTTGGAATGAGCTGTTCACTGTTATTGTTTCTTGGCTTTTGTTATTACATAGAAATGATGTTGCTTTGTGAGGGTTACTGAATTTATATTGTCTCAATATTTTTGCTGATTTCCTAGAATTTCAGAAGAAAGGGAGACCTGGATCTCCTCAAGATATTGGCTATCAATAATTTTTCTCAATTCTGGTCACTCTTTTTTTTATTTCTTCTTGTGATTTCATCTTGTTTATTTGTCATTTTGTTGATTTCATTTTCTATCCTCTTTTTAATCAAATTTACTAAAGCTTTATCGAGTTTGTTGCTGTTGTTCAGTTGTTTCAGTTGTGTCAGACTCTTCATAACCCTTATTTGGGGTTTCCTTGATAAAGACACTAGAGTGGTTTGCCATTTTCTTCTCCAGATCATTTTATAGATGAGTAACTGAGGCAAACAGGGTTAAGTGACTCGTGGCCAGATTTGAACTCAGGAAGAAGAATTTCCAGACCCCAGGTCCAGCACTCTATCCATTGTACCACATAGTTACCCATTTTATTAGTTTTTGGAATACAGACCTATTTTATTAGAATTTTAAAAATCCCAACTTTTAGTTTTAATCATTTCCATGGGTTTTGTTGTTGTTGTTTCAAGTTTACCTATTTATATTTTAATATTTACTTCTCTGCCTTTGTGGTTATTTTATGTTTATTTGCTAGCTTTCTAATTTTAATTATATATTCATTGAATTATTTTTATTTTGCTAATTTATATATTTGCAGAAATATGATTTAAATGATACACCCCCTGAGAAATGCTTTAACTGAATCCCCCAAATTTTAGTATACTATTTCACCACAATTTCCTTTTACATAATTATTAACTGTTTCTATTATTTCTTCTTTAACCTACTCATTTAGTATTTTATGGTTGTCTCCATTTTGGTCTATAGCTTTCTTGTGTTTTTAAATTGACTACTTTTATTGTTTTGTTACGATCTTTCTATTTGATTTCTTTCTTTATACATTCATTTTTAATTTTGTGCCCTTATACATGGTTGCTGTTACTGGTTTTTTAAAGTTCCATCTGATTCTGTGAAGTACATATCTTCTTTAGCAGTTCCATTAAGAAGATGCCATAAGTCTTTTAGTTCCAGTTTTTCCAGCAATTTGTTCAGTGCTGTATTCATTTTGTTTATTTTCCTGTTAGACTCATGAAAAACTGAGAGAGGCACATTTAAATCTCTGACCACTGCTGCATTACTATCTATATTATCTTATGTTCATTTGATTTTTATTTTATGAATTTAAACATATATGTATTTAAAATTTCTATTGGTGTGGTGAATATAGTTCCTTTTAGCATAATGCAATATCCTTGTTTATCCCTTTTTCAGGTTTTTAATGCTTGTTTGCTTTTGGATAACATGATTAGAACTTTTTTTTAGGGGATTCACCTGATGCATAGGAATTTTTTCCCAGTCCCTCATTGTCATTCCGTATTTGCCTTTCTTTCCAGGTGTGTTTTTTTGTAAGCAACAGATTGTAGAGTTTTGGTTTTTTTAATCTAATCTGTTACTTTTTCATTTTAATGTATTGTTTAATGCATTCACAATTAATATTATGAATAGTGTGTTTATATTTTCCTCTATTTACCTCTAACATTTTTTTTCCAACTTGGCTTCCTGTTCTCCTCTTCCCCCCCGCCCCCGCCCCTGCCCCCACCTCATGCTTTGTAAAGGGAGTAATTTTTCTTTTCAGTTCTTTTAATTGAATCTACTTTAAGGAACTCTGTTCCCACAAAATCTCTTCCCTTCATCCTCAAACCCTTTCCACTCCTGTGTATTTCTCAGTTTTACCTAACTTATTAATTTTCTTTTATTTAATCATCTTATCTAATTATCTGATTCTTCTTATATTATTTTACCTCTCAATGAAGTAGTAAAGTAAAATCCTCCTTCCTTTTCATCCCTTTATCTTGTTTCATTCATTAGTTTTTTTTAAACCTTTACACAGAATTATTTACTTCAAAAAGTGTAATGACAAATATATAAACTTACTCCTTTAATATATTAGAGACATAATGCCCCTTTCTCCTTTGCACCACCACCACCACATCAGTCTTTGGTTAGAGGAAAGGGATTAGTGGTTAGGTTCATATTATTAATGGGATGTTACCTTGGGTTGCACTTTGAGTTCCTCTGCTCTTTAGAACACAATTTTCCATTCTCAACAATATTTTCTTATGTGTGTAAAACAATTTCGTGTTATTGAAATTTCCTTTTCTTAATATTTGAAGTTTTTCCCCTGGTTCTCTGTAAAATGTATTGTTTGTCATTGGAATTATTAAATAAAACACTATATGTCTTGGATATACACACACACATACAGAGAGAGAGATGTACACACATACTATCTATATCTAAAATGTATATATCAAATTTGTTTGTTTTTTCCTTGAAATGATTCCTGGATTTTTTTGGTTGATACTTTGTTTCTGGCATTAAGAAAGTTTGGACTATTTTCTTGTATTATGGTATTTAGGTTTTTTGACATATTGTGCCAGGGAGACCTATAATCCTCTTATCTCTAAGCATCTTGTCTACAAAATCGATATATTTTGCTTATATGGAGACGATGACTTCATTTAACATTTTTATTTTTACTTCTCTCTTTCTATATTGTTCTCTACTTCTGGGCATTTGTGATCCTAATTAGTTATTCTGTTTTGTTTCTTTTGTGAGACTTGTCACCATAGATTTCTATTCTGCCAATTATTTCTGCTGCGTAGGACATAAATTCTTCTTTCCCAATTCTTATTTCTCTATTCAATCATTCAGAATCATCTTTTTCTGCTTCTAAGATCTCTTGAGAATCCACAGGTTTCTCCTCCTCAATAGTTGCTGATTCCTTTTTCTTTGCATTCAATATTTATTCATTTAAGTCCTGACTCTTTTAGATGATTTGGAGGAAATATTCTTTTCTGTTATTAATAGCATCTTTCCTTTGCTTGTGCTCAAGATTTTTAGCTAAGCTTTCTTCCTCATGAGATCTTTGTTAATTTTGATCTTTCTATCCTATTTTCCCTATTCCTTACATTCTGACTCATTCTTCTTTGATGGTGTAGCAGCAAGCACCTCAGCATCCCCAGGGTGGCTGCCAACACAGGTTCTTAGATCTGCTTTGTTAAAGGAAAGCAACTCAAAATGGGTTAACAAGGTTACTTTAATCAATCAAACATATATCATTTACCTAGTTCAGGGGAAAAAGGTCAGCACCCCGAACTTCAGAGATACAGGCAGAATTTACAAGAGAGAGAAACAGTTCAAGTAGACAGGCTTCCAAACTGCCTGACTATACCTAATTACAGTTACCAGAGAGGGAAGCATCAATATCTGTATTTTCAAAGCTGGGGGGCTCTCAATGGCTCCACAGAGTCTCTTTTGGTCAAATCACACAACATTTCTCAAAGTAAGCCCCAAAACAAAGTTTCACATCAGAGTTTATATAGCCTCTTCCTGGCTCAGAGAATGTAACAACCCTCTTGACCCACTGCCCAATCACAAAGCACCAAGGTGTGGGTCTTCCTGAAAAACAAGCCTCCCACCACAGGCTCCAGGTACACTTAACCTAGGGGCAGGGAAGATCTTAAAAATTTACATTTCTATAACAGATGGTGGTTCCTTTGGAGCTAGACTTCAAAGCTGTCTTAGACTTCTCCCATACTGGGCAATTCTTATTTCATCAGTTACTCCCATTTCACCTTGTCTCCCACTTTAGACTGTGAGCTTCTTGAGGGCAGGGACTTTTGCTTTTCTTCATAGCCATTTAGTACAGTCACTGGCACATAGTAGTTATTTAATAAAGTTTGTTAATGTTGTCTCTGCCTCAAATTGGGAGATAGAACAACCACCAACTGGATGCTGAGTTCTATTGTTCAAGCTTAACAGAGTGCCAAAGTCCTAAAAAAAAAAAAATCCCTTTTATAGTCTTCTTACCAAAATGGTCTATAGCTAGGTTCTGAATCAATCTAAATGTGAGAAAAGCTAAGAAAAACTGTTGCAGATCTGTATGACTCTTTTTTTTTCTTTTCCTTAAAAAACAACTCAGGCCTTTCTAGTTCTACCAGGGTCTGACCTGCAAGAACCTCTTAGGATCAATTGTTTCCTTCAAAACTCTGCTCATCCAGTAACTCCTACATGAAACCTTTCTTGATTCCCTCAGCTTCTAGAGCTTTCTTCCCATCAAAAACCTATATAACATTTATTTTATATCCATTCCACATTTTTTTCAGTCCAGATTTATTTAATTATACACATGTTGGCTCCTTTGATAGAATGTAAATTCTTTGAGGTCAGGGAATATTTCACTTTAGTCTTTGTATTTCTATTCCCTAGCATAGGGCCTGGCACATAGAAGGTTGTTTAATAAATGGTTGTTGATTGGATCCTGAGTCTTGCCTTGAAACTGGGGGAGAGTTTGAAGGAGTGGAGATATGTCAAGAGGACTTTACTTGTTAAAAGAATAATACAACCTATCTCACAGAGTGGTTAGTTTTAAATTAATGAATAGAAATTACATTGTACTTTATCTCAAGAAATTCCACCTGCCAAATAAGCAAAGAAGCAAAAAGGGTGATGCAAAGAGACACATTCCCCCCTCTTCTACAAGATGGAAATTCAGGAGGAAGCAAAGAAGGATTTTGAGCACATATAACAGCAGTGCAATACCCATATCACCTGCTATGAATATGCATACATATTCCCTGCATTTGTTCACAAAATATAGTAAACCCTCCTTCTTCAAGACAAAACCAAAGTATTTATTTGGGACATTGCTATTAAGATACAAAAAGCAAGGTTTAGTAAGGGACTTGTCACCAATCTAGGAAGTGCCAACGTCACAAGCATTCCTTTCATCAAACCTCCCCACAGTTTCCCTAGGCAAGTTTTTTTTTAGGTTTTCAATGGAATTTATACTTTGATGGACAAGAAGATGTTAGTGAGGTGTGCTGGACTCAGCAGTATCCACCTTTGTGTAAAGAAGATTAATTTGTCAGCATTGTGATGAATGGATTGGAAGGCAAGAAAAATTATAGGAAGGTAAACTTTTAGAAGGTGATTTTGGTATTCCAGGGTGGTGGTAATAGGGGAGGTGGAAGCATAAATTTAAAGGAAATTAGAAAATTCTGAGGATCTTAGATCAGGGAAGCATCTTAGAGAGCAGAGGTTCTTAGTCTGGCATCTGTGATCTTGTTATAGACATGCACACAACACCCCTCTAACATAATACACACACACATATAATGATATAACATTTATCTTTGATAACTGTAATTTGATATAATTGGTTTCCTTTGTAACCATTTTTGTTTTATTTTCTGCTTTTAAAAACATTATTCTGAGGAGTAGTTTATAAGCTTCACCAGACTGTAAAAGGAGTCCAAATATCAAATTTTTTAAAAAGATGATCTGTCAAACCTCTCATTTTGAAGAGAAATAAATATGAGAGATATTACAAATAAAATCTCAGCATGCTATGAATTTAGTTATACTGTCGGTCAGCTGTGTCCTTCAACATAAACCATGGAAAGCCTATACCATGTTACTATTGTTTATCTAATCCAAAAGCAGCAGTATCATGGATACAGCTCTATTGGTTTTCATGTATGAGGAATAAGGAAAGCACTGCATAAATGCTAGATATTATTAAAAACTTAACACCTATTTCTTTCCCATTTAAATTCCTTTTCTTTAAACAAAAATGATAATTCTGTAATGATCTGGTTTTACTTTGCCATTCTCCCCCGCCTATTTTTGTTTTTAACAAATTCATAAATTTTTATGGATAGATGTTATGATGAAAGGTAAATAACTCTATTAATTAGTTTTTAATGCTAAAGATTTCTCATCATATCATCTTGTTTTCGGCTGGCGATTATGATGTGTAGGTGGGAGAATATAGTTAATTGTGAAACAGCCTACAATTTAAGTTTGTAGAAATGAAATTTTAAAAGCTGTTGAGGGGCAGCTAGGTGGAGCAATGAAAATAGAGCACCAGCCCTGGAGTCAAGAGGACCTGAGTTCAAATGTGACCTCAGTCACTTGGTACCTTCTAGCTGTGTAACCTTGGACAAATCACTTAACCCCAAGTGCCTTGCTATTCCCCCTCAAAAAAAAGGCATTGATTACTCAGGTAGCTAAAAGTTGTTAAATTGTACCCCTTACAAAATAAATGTTTCTTTAAATGGATAGGAGATAAAATAACAACAACAATAACTTGGGTTGCTTTAGTAATATTGGTTAGTCGTGTTAAAAAGGTTGCAAGGAACACTGCCTTTTATCTAAATCCCTAAATTTGAAGAAGATTCATTTCCTGCACTGAATACTGGTATGTAGAAAGACAGCAAATATTCTAAGCATAAGGAGAATTTAGTTTTTCAAAGTCTCTAAAATGGATAGTGCCCGTTAATTTTTGTAGGAGTAATACAGCATTAATTATTTAAACTAGTTCTCCATAGATTCCGTGTGTGTGTGTGTGTGTGTGTGTGTGTGTGTGTGTGTGTGTGTGTGTGTGTGTGAAAATTCCTACCCAAAATTTAATCAAAACTTCAGAGGCTTCTTAAGGTAGGAACAGAAAGCATTTATTTAATTCTCATGAGAAAGGGGTGTCATCTCCGCTAGGACAGACTAGTGAAAGGAGGTGAGTTACAGAAAACAAACCTTGGTTATATACCCTAGTGCAAATAACCCCTCCCACTGACCTTACTGTTATTGGTTGAGATCTCAGCCTTACAATCTAGCACAGGAATCTACCCCAGATACAAAGAACAAGGAAACAATCTTCAACCAATGAAAACTGATGAAAGCATTTAATACCTTATTTGGCAGTGGATGATAGCAGAGGAGGAGTAAGTTTTGGTTTCCTGAAAGCAAAACTTAGGTCTATCTACAGCAGAAGCCCAACCCGAGTTTAGAACACTGTCTCCATTTTATGAGAATGCTTTCGCTTACTTTACTCACAAGTGAATTCTTTGTAGTATGAAAGACTTTAGAATTTAGGAGTTCTTTCTAAGGTAGTCAGTTTTGAGTTCTCAGTTTAAAAAATGAAAGAGACCATTTCCCCAGAATAAAACTGTATTAATATTAGATGACTGATTATTTTATTACTGTGTCTACCTGTCCACCATAGTTTAATTGTTTTCATTAGCATGATTGGTTGTCAACTGAAGGTCAAAACTTATGTCAAACCAATTGTCTACCATTTATTCATATTACCAATTTGATAGCTTTTGGGACTGAAGATGGTTTAATGTTAACCTAGTTAAAATAGTTGAATAGGCTTTTGTGTAAAAATAAAGCAGAGGAGATTAGGCAGTGACTTTAACTTAGGACTTATTTCAGCTACCTCTCCAATCCAGAGTCCAACTTCTTGAAGTACCTGAAGTCAGGAATTTTTGAGATAGAGAAGGAAATAGCTTGTTCTTGGAGATAAATATCAACATCCAATACAAGAGCAAGAACATGCTCACTCATTTAGAGCTCCATTCCCAATACACCCAAAATGTTTAATGTAAAAGAAAGGAGAATTCACATCACAAAGTCTGGGAACCTCAACATGTCACAAGTATTAAGTAAATCTTTTATTTCTTCTTTGAGGAAAATAGACAGGTTTTTTTTTTTTAAAGCAATTGGGGTTAAGTAACTTGCTCAAGGTTACACGGCTAGTCATTTGATTTATGCGTGGGTGCTCGTTTTCTGAGGCCGGATCTGATCTCGGGTCATCCCAACTCCGAGGCCGGCGCTCTTACTCACTGTGCCACCTAGCCGCCCCTTTAGGGCAATTGGGGTTAAGTAACTTGCCCAAGGTTACACGGCTAGGTTTTTGTTTGTGTGGATTAAGTGTCGGAGGCTGGATCCGAATTCAGGTCCTTCTGATTCCAGGGCCGGTGCTCTATTCACTGCGCCACCTAGCCGCCCCAATAGACAGGTTTTAACCACTATGAGAATGTCCTAGAAAAATTAAATAATGGGTTACCTATAGGAGTTTGTCTTCCCAATTGATCTCTTTATTTTTCTTATGTTAAATGTGTGCTTATCCACAAACCCCCTTCCATACCATCTATCCACATGACTAGGTCAGTCCATCCTTTACATATCCTTAAGCTATCCTATCTCCTTTCTTTACACACCTACAACATTCAGTACTTCTATTTCTTCACTGACCACTAAGTTTTCAATTCTTTGCCATTTGATCTTTGACCCCACCATTCAAATGAAATATCTCTTCAAGCCTATCAATGATCTCAATTCTTATTTTTCATAACCTTACTGTAGCTTTTCACACTAGTGACCATCTCTTCTTGGATACTTCCCTTCTTTTGGTTTTCATGACTCTATATGCTCCTTGCTCTTCTCTTAACTATCTGACCACTCCTTAGTCACTTCATCTTTTTCCCACCCACAATACATGGGCCAACTGCAAGACTATATCCTGGTCTCCTTTTTTGTCTCTCTAAACTTTTTCTTAGCTATTTCATAAGCAGCTATTTGTCTAATTCAATAAGAGCGTATTATCACCAATTAGCAAATTTATCAGCATTAATTATTTTTTCTAGGCAGGTGACTTCCAGCTCTTATATCTAGATCTATCTCTTGAATTTCAGTCCCAATCACCTCTGGATATCTGCCATCAACATTTCTCATAAGGCTCTAAAATTCAGCTCATACAAAATGAACCTACCTATATTCTCCCTCCCACCAACACACACACAGACATACACCCATACATATGTCCCTCTTCCAAACTTCCCTATATCTGACAAGGCCACCAGGTTTACAAACTCAGAGTCATCCTTGACTCTTTCTTCTCCCCTCTCCATAGCCAGTTCTACTCTCGCATTATGTCTTCCATGTATCCCTTTCTTTTCATTCACATAGATACTACACTACTCAATCACTTCTCACCTAAAAAATGTAATAGACTATTAATTATTCTCACTCCTAATGTCCCTCTTCACCAATCCATCCTCCACACAGCTGCCAAAATAATATTCCAAAATAATATTATACCTAAAGTATTTCTAAATATTTATTCTGATTATTCTAAATAATATTACTAAAGTATGAATCATTTATTTGTTCATTCATTCAACAAGCATTTTTGAGCACCTATTAAATGCTAATTACTGTACTATTGGGAATTAAAAGACAAAAAGGAACCGACATTTTATTGAAAAGAATCCACACATACAAAGAAAAAGATATACAGAATATGAATAATTTACATCCAAGAAATTTCCAATGAGGAGTCACTATTACTTGGAGGTAAGAGTTGGGAGAAAGAGAAGGGAAGATATGGATAGGCTTCCTGTATGAGGTGGAACTTTGAATTCTGTGGAGGTGGAGTGGTGAGGAAACACATTCTAAGCATACAGAGCTGTGTAAATGTATGGAAACAGAATGGAATATTATGGGTGAAGAACAACAGGAGCACAATTTGACCAGAAGAGAGAATACATGAAGGAGAATATTGCCTAGTGAGCCTAGAAAGGTATTCTGGAACCATTCTGTCAATAGCTTTAAATGACAAACAGAAGAGTTTGTCTTTTATCATAGAAATAAAAGGGAACAAGTGGAACTTTTTGACCATGGGAGAGACGTGGTCAAAAGTGTATTTTAGGAAGACCAGTCTGGCAGCTGTACTGAGAGCAGATTAATGAAGAGAACAACTTGAAGCAGAGACAACAATTCTGAGGCCAGCCACTCACTCAAAAATCTTCATTGACTATTGCTCCTATGATAAAATACAAAATCTTCATCTTGATAATTAAGGTACTCTTCAACCTACATCTCACTTACTATCTATTCATTTTCTTCATGCAGTAACTCTCCACTTCAGTCAAACTAGCTTACTAGCTATTCCCTATCTGCCATTCCATTTCCTTCATTTGTGCCTTTGCACAATAAAGCCTCCCATATCTGGAATTCCCTCTATCCTCACTTCTGTCTTAAAGAACCACTAGATTCCTTAAGATCACAACTCAGATGGTATTGAATTGCATCTACCCATAATGTAGCTATAGATTCTAAGACACGGAGATAAAGAGGGTGAGTATACAAATCAAATGAGAAGGCTGGACAAGATGACATCTACAATCTTCTCTGATTCTAAATCATAAGAACCCACACATTTAATTCTGAAAAGACCTAATAATACAATGGGGAAATAGCACTGTGGCATTACTATGTGAAACATCTATGCCTACTCTAAGTCATTTTGGGGGATAATTAAACCCTCCCATCTTTCATGATGAGTAGTAGTATGACTATATTCCTGTTCAGAATCACCTGCCTGAAAATCCTGCTTGCTCAACAATTCTGCAAGGAATGTCAGAAGTATATTGTCTCCTTCTGTGAGTATACCAGATAGCTTTTTAAATCTTTCTTTCAATTTCGAAATGAGAACAATGTTTTCTTTTTCATTGACAAATTAAATTTCTTGCCAGTTACTAACAGAGGCAATGTAATTTAAATTTAAAAAAAGGATGGAAAAAGTGTACTGAAAATTTGGAAGCTTTTAACCATTATTAAGGGAGAGAGATTCTAGAAGTCCACATTGTTTGAACCTTGGTTCTTGAATACAAATGCCCTATCACAGTATAAACTAAATCAAAATAAAAGGATAATGTAGAGAACATTTTGCTCTAGTTAACTCTCCTTCTTGTACCTCTACCAATAACCAACCCCCCACATCACCCTCCTCCTCATTGCAAGGGATACAATTAATCTCCTACTTGTATCTTTTCGGTTGCATTTATATATCAATCAAATGTCTTATGTTAAATAAGACCCTGAATTTAGCAGCATTTTCAGCCTATTCTTTATCACAGTCTGTATAATAATACATTCAGAATAAACATTTAAAAAACCTTAGGAAGGCACATAAAACACAGATATGGGATACAGTCAAAAATTATGTTCAGAGTACTGGTATCCTGCTAGTTGTTTCTGACATGAAGTTCTAATATGAGGCTGAGCAGCAAACACTACATATATTCAGTCTCTGATGCATTTCCTAAGTTCATAGGATTTAGAGCTATAGGGGACATCAGATATCATCTAGTCCAGCTTGATGAAATTATAACAGCACTATTCCTTTCAGAGATCCATGATAGTATATACAGGATTGAAAATATCAGGGAGAATGAAATTGACACTAGAATGGGCTACCTTACATTGCCCTTTAAACTCAGAATGAGAGGAAATGGAATTACAGAAACCAAAAGGATTTAGATAAGCAAAGGAAAGAGTTGACTAACAGACAAGATCATTTGACTTTAAAAGTGGTTACAGTTAGGCATTGCTAGGGTAGGATGGGTCGAAAGAGGTTCCTCCCCATTTTATTATTTCTTTTCTCCATGAGGTTGGGATTTTATGCCTTGATCTCAATGACAACATCATGGAGACCAAGCCTGTCCTTATACTAAGCATTCAATACCATTGAATGTCTCCCTGCAAACGTGTTTGTTTGTACTATCTATGAATATGGATTTTTTCTTACAAATGGGAGTAGATTGACTAGGAACAGATGTTTCCAAGTCAGTATAGTGGCTGTTATCCTCCCCATGGTTTGTTAATAATGAAACTTCATGTGTGTTTCAAAATGTCAGCCTCCATCTCTGCATGTGTTGTTTCCCTGGCAACAGAAACGATGTTATTATAAGCTATAGTCTCTACCACTGCTGTTACCCAAGTGTTCACCTACTGAGTTCCACAATGAGATATTGTCACCAAGGATGGCCAACCCCCACCCTTACACCCCTGCTTCCCTGGTGTGTGTTCTGGTGAGAATAAGGCTTTCTTCATGGCCATACTCTTAGCTTCCTAGAGTCTGATTTTCCATTCTGTAGACTATACATGCCACTTTGTGCTTTTGATTCTCTTTTCTGTCAGCTATCCATGTGGGAGGTAGCACAGTGTTCATTAATATTTCTACAAGAGAATAGCGGGAAAGGTAGCAAAGAGAGAAAAGTCAGACAAAATCAGACCAAAGGCTCATCTAGCCCAGCATTCCACTCTTTTTTTGACAGATCAAGTATTGTGCTATGTGAAAACATAATTGTTTCTGGCCTTCTGTATTTTTGCCTGAACCTTTTAAACAATCAAAACCTTTTAAATATTTTTGTTATAGATTTGTCATTTATCAATTTATCTAAATCTATGAGGAAACTATACCTAAATACTTTGTCTATGTAGACACTTGGAGTTACTTTGAAATGTTTAACTCCCTTTTGTAAAGAACTACTTCCTTTTATATGTGTTAACATTACATCCTTTACCCCTTTAAAAGATGCCTAGTAGTCCTGGATTGAGTGAACAATATGAATGAACTCTTTCTGTATGTTTCATGGTTTTATATATCTTTATCCTATGTCCCTTTCAGATTGAAGTGGCCTGAAGGCATAGGAAGAAATTCAAAATGACTAAGATCTACCTATCATTATTGAGTCTCTGGTTTAATAAACACCAGACACAAGTTTGTTTTCTAATGACTTACCTTTCTCCTAAAAATTGATCGTACAAAAAAGCATCACGGTTAACTGATTGAGGCAGCTGAGATCTTTTTAATCAAGGCTCATTTCAAAATATCTAAGGACTTGCCCTAGATTCCTCACTCCTTTCTTCATTCCTGAGCTTCACCATTTTTCTCGACTTAGAATCATATAGAATTTTTATCTTAAAGAAGAAAACTTAGAGATAATAGATTCATAGATAGGAAGGCTGTTAGATGATGATGTCTAACCACCTCATTTCACAGATGAGGAAACCAAGAACCAATAGAGATTAAATGACTTGCCCAGCCTTAAATAGCTGGTAAATTTTTCAGATAGGATTTGAACTCAGGTCTTTCTGACTCCATGTCTAATTATACCACTACCAAAGGTAGCCTTTCAGATAATACAGTTCAAACCACACATTTTACAGATGAGGAAATTAAGACTTAGGGTAGTTAAGTGACTTCTCCAAGGTCATATAACTGATTTATAGCAGAGTAGGGACTAGAAGCTAAGCTTTTCAGTTTATAGCTCAGTACTTTTTCTACAACAGTATGCTGCTTCCTTTATTTTTTTCAATTTAGCATATTTCATTCCCCCCCATTGCATGTCAAAACAATCTTTAATATTTTTTTAAGTTTTGAGTTCCAAATTCTATCCCTACCTTCCTCCCCTCCCCATGGATTCTTAATCAAAGATTTATATTCATATCTTTGGTTTTTATATCACCTTCATTCCTAAATAAGTCCTTGATCTCTACCTTGCCAGGGAGGCCATCCTTTGTGATAAAAAAGGGAAAGGCCATTAGGCAAAGCAAAAAAAAAAAAACAAAAACATAAACTTAATCTGACAATATGTGCTTATACTCATAGTCCTGCAACACTTCAAAGAACATAAGTAGGTTAATATTGTCATTTTTTTTTAAAAGACAAGCTTGATATTAGAGAGAGCAGATTGGGGGAGGGAGTATACAGTGGGATCACTGTTTTGGAGTGGTGAGTAGGGGAAAAATGGGGAGAAAATTTGTAACTCAAAATCTTGTGGAAATGAATGATGTAAATTAAAATAAACATACAATTTAATTTTAAAAAGACAAGCTTGGTTATTATAATTACACAGCACTCAATTTTGATCTTTTGTTGTTTTTCCATGTTCATTGTTATAGTCACTATGTAAATATATATTATATATATATATAATATAGTTTCCTTCATTCTACTTACTTCACTTTATACTAGTTTATATGAGTCTGTGCTTCTAAATATCCATAATTTCTTAATGCAAAATAATATACAATATTATATTATAGGTAATGTGTAATAGTAGACCAATTCACAGTCCTACCCATTAAGTATATCAGTGTATTTACACAGTTTTTTCAACTTTGAATATTCTACTTTTGTCATATCTTCCAATTTGCTAGGTGTATGATGAAAACGTCCCAGGTTCTTAAAGGTTATGCTAGTGACATGGAAATTCTGTCAGCTAATACTATGCTGAAAAGGTTTCAGGTGTGGTTTCAGCAATAGACTATGCCCACCTTCTAAAGATTAGCCTAAATAGAGACTTGTCATCATTAAACTGGCTCCTCAGTGATGGATTCTTTGACCACAACAACTCATTAAACAGAAAAATACAAAATAACCCTTAAATTCCATGTGGCCTTCCTTATGTTTCTGCAGTAATGGTGGAACAGTGGTGAAGAGGAATAGAATAAGTATTTATATAACACCTACTATGTGTCAAACATTGTGCTAAGCAGTTTTACAAATATTATCTCATTTGATTTTCACAATAACCCTGCAAGGTAGGGGCTATTATTATCTCTATAGGTGAGAAAACTGAAGCAAACAGAGGTTAAGTGACTTGCTCAGGTTCACATAGTTTCTGGGACCAAATTTGAACTCAGGTCTTCCTGATTCCATGCCCAATCCTCTATCTACTATCCTAATTGACTCAAGAAGCAGGTGGAATTACAGTTTTAAAACAATCACAAACATTAACTTAGCTATTGACACCCTAAATATAAGATTCTTATCTTGTACCCCCTAAGAGGAAGTAAGTCATGCAAATCATAATATTTTCATTGTAAATGAAATCAGAAAAAAGGATATCTCAGCTAAGTGGAAAAACAATTCATAGATTCTCTTTGGAGGGCCAAATAAAAGAGTTAATGAGATTAATTTATCCAATTTATCCAAAGGAAACAAGAAGCATTATTTCATTGGTTCTCATATTGTAGAGCTTGTGAAAAACTTTTTTGGAGAACAATACTACAAAATAAATGTAACATGGGTCAACATCTGTTGTAGGGCTTGAAGTTTTAGAGAAATTCTATGAAGAACTTGGTAACACATTCTAAATGAAATCAATATATAGTCAGTCACTTGAATTCAAAGTTAGAATTAGGGTGAATGCAAAAATACATTGGAAAACATCATCATAATGATAACAACATTAAAAATAATAGCTAACATTTATATAATGCTTACTAAGTGCCAGGCACTGTGGTACCACTTTATAATTTTTTATTTCACTCTATCCTCACAATGCCTTTGGGAGGTAGGTGCTATTATTATCCCCATTCTGCAGACGAGAAATTGAGGCAAACGGAAGTTAAATTACTTACCCAGCATTACACAGCTAGTATCTTAAACTAGATTTGAACAAAGGTCTTTCTGATTTCATACCTCACACTCTATCCATTGTGCCACCTAGTTACCTGGTTCAGATATAAGAGAGAAGACAGAGACTATACAGAAGGTTTATGTCTATATATCTTGAACACATTTTTTCAAAGGGGAATCAAGAAGTGCAAGACATGGTAAACACCAAATAGCATAATTATATCATGAAATTGATTCTATTTTAGCATATAGGAAATAACTAGTTTGTGATATTGCAGTCATTTCCAAATCAGCTCTCTGTATATATGACTGGCTGGTTAGAGCAAATGTCAAAATTGATAAAAAGGAAAAAAATAATAAGATATGCTATGTAATTGAACTCCAAAGTGATATTTTAATGGGATGTTGAAACCAAAGAGTAGAAATCAACAAAAGAACAGACACAAATACAGGCTATTGAAATGTTTTAAGAAATGTAACCACAAATTATATATCACAAGAATACTAAAAGAGCCTAGAAACACTTTATTCAGCAAAACTTGGTCTCCTTGACAAATGGGGAGACATAGAAGTCTAGGGTTATACCATTTTAAAAGATAAACTTATTTGGCACACCCTATGGAGTAGAATGGTAAAAGAATATTACCAGTAGTATTCATCTTATAAGGAAGCTAGAAGCATATAAGGGATGGGATGAGAAACAAATTTAATGAAATCTTGGTGACTCAACCAATTTTATCTCAAGGGCATTTAAGGATGAAATTGGGAGGAAAATTAATTTAATTCAGTTAGCTAAATTAATTTGTCTCCAAAGACAGAAATGTATACAGAGAGATAGAAAAGACAGATAGACTTTTAAAGGACTGAACTGGGAATTTCATGTAGGGGAACTATGAATTAATTTTTCCCCTAAATGAACAGATTATGAACTATTCTAAGACAAAAGAAAATTTCTGATTGTCACAATGGATCAATCACTAATGCTCAGAATCAATTACTTATATGATGAAAGGCACCTGATAAAATCTGGAATATTAGAGATATATGAAGATTTCAAAGAATATTACTTTCTTAATTTCACAGGAGACATTTCTGACCTCCATTGAGCCAGAGAAAATAACACTAGACTTAAAAATAGGTATTTTCCCCAAATGATAGAAAAAAGTCTATTGAGTTGACACCATACATATACAATTGCCTCTTGAATTGATTGGCTGACTCAATCCCATATTTGTTTACTCATTAATTCAACAAACATTTGTTGATCATCTTCTATACATAAAGTATTGTTTTACTGGGCGGAATACATACAACAACTCTCAGAGATTTGCAAATATGATCACAACTTACTAAAGCATGGGAAAAGTTAAAATTTTCACACTCTAAGCTAGTAGTTTTGATTCCTGGAATATTTTTTTTTTTAATTTTTGCAGGGGGAAAGGCAGGGTAATGGGGGATAAGTGACTTGCCCAAGGTCACATGGCTAATAAATGTTGTGTCTGAGGCCATATTTGAGCTAAGGTCCTCTTGACTCCAGGGCCAGTGCTCTATTCACTGTGCCACCTACTCGCCTCTTTTGTTCATATTTTTTAAAAAGTTCAGTAACAATTCGTTAACTGTCTTCTGTGTGCCAGTAATTATGCTAATGTTGAGGATACAAAAACAAATATGACACTTTCCCTGCTCTCAAGGAGTTTACATGTACAAATTTAATGTGTATATAGAAAATATATAAAATAAGCAAATGGTAGATGAGGGTGGGGTACACTAGCTGCTCAGGAAAACAGGAAGGTTTGATTTAGTGGGTGGTTTTTGAGGAATTCTAAGAAGTATTGACGAAGGAGGGGGTTTCAGGTTTAAAAGATGGTTTGGCAACATTAAAAAAAAAAAAAGCAATGATCACTAAGAGCCTGACTGGTTTCATCAAAAACAAATCATGGAAGAACAGCCTCCTCCTTTTTCTACAATTAGCAGATCAAGAAATACCAAGAATTTAGAAAGGCATTGACCTTGCTATTCTTGTGGGCAAGATGGAGAGATGTGATCTGAATGATAGTGAAGGTGAATTCAAACCTGATTGCAAAATCTAATTCAAAAAGTAACTGTTAATGATCAGTGTCTTTTGTGAATGCCCCAGAATTCTGTCTCTAATAACTTTTTTTTTTTTATCAATGATTAAGGTGAAGGCATTGATGAATTCTTATTAAATTTATGGGTGGTGGGAAGCTAAGAGGAATAGCTAAGTTAGATTGGATTATTTATTGAAGGAGAGCTCATTGAGCTAGAATTTTGGGCCAAGTCCAACAAAATGAATTTTTACAGATTTAAAGGTAAGGACCTTATATTTCAATTTTTAAAACTGCATAAGGAAAGCATGGAAAATGTGTGACTAGACAGCAGTTCATATGAACAAGACCTGATTTGAGATATGACTCATGACTCATGCAGTAGCAGTGGCAGAGGCAGGATGGGAGTAGGTGTCTGGAATCTGATCATAAAGAAGAGAGAAGTGAAGGGAAAAGGTGAGAAGTGACTGTAAATTGTATTTCTATTTCAGAACTTGCAGATAACAGCTTAGGGTAACTGCTGTTTACATTCAGGCTTTGACAGGTATGTTCTCAGTATAAATCAAAAGCAGCTGAGGTCCTTAAAAAAATTAAGGAAATTCTTTTAAATACCCCTGAAAATGTACCAAGGAGTGCCCAGCAATAGATCTTGTGGAAAATAGGAGGGCAAAAAATCAGAGACCCCTGGCAGATTGCTGTAAGAGTTAACCATGAAAACAATGCAGGGAACTGAAGATTATATTTCCCAAAAATATGGATGGTAAGGGGAAATTTTTAGTGATCCATAAAAGTGGGTCATTTTCAAATTTATCAGTGTTAAATGACATATCCTGATAATAAAAACAATATTTAAGATAACATTATCCTAATCTGTGTGGAGTACCTTACCGCTACATAATCTCCACCATAATGCAAGTTGGTCTCTCTTTTGAGAGAGAAATTGAAAGGGCTGAAGGAATATCTATCTACTCTGTAGCTTATTAGAGACATTGAGTGCCCGTGAAAAACAAAACAAAGAAATAATGCTCAAAATAAGAAAAAGAAACAGGTGGATTTTAAACTGTGTCAGTTGGTAGACAGGTAGATGTATATTACACAAAGGAGGAAAGGAAGAAGGAAAGTTGAATATCTATGAGGTTTTTTTCTGGTGGAAGTGAAGATTCTTGGGTGCTAAGAAATGATGATGTGGATCCAAAGGTATCACCAGGAGCGATGAATGTTCATTGAGGAAGACATAATATATGTAATATATATGCTATGTTCTTAGAGTATCTATTCGTGAAACAACAGAGACTCCCAAGACTTACAAAGCTTGACAACCAGCTGATTTCAATCAACAAGCATTTTTTTTTTTTTTTTGGTTTGTGGAGGGCAATTGGGGTTAAGTGACTTGCCCAAGGTCACACGGCTAGTTTTTGTGTTAAGTGTCTGAGGCTGGATCCAAACTCAGGTACTTCTGACTCCAGGGCCAGCACTCTACTCACTGCGCCTACCTAGCCGCCCCAACAAGCATTTCTTAATTGATTACTATGTGCCAGATACTATGTAAGATGTTAGGGATAAAAAGAATGGTGAAAATATGGTCCCTCACCTGAAGGAGCTCACAGTCCAATGTGGGAGACAGCATGTCAACAACTGCATACATATGCAATATATACAGAGTAGATGGAAGTTTACCTGAAGGGAGGAAATATGGGGGAAGAGTGATAGATGAGATTAGCAAAAGGCTCCTGAAGAAAGTGCAATTTGTCTTGAAGAATGCCAAGGAACCAAAGAGGTGGAGGTTAGGGTGCAGAACGTTCCAGACGTAGGGGATAGTAAAACACAGATGCATCGAGTGTTGTGTTCAGAAAACTGCGAATAAGCCAATATTGTTGGATCATGTTGTAATGTATGGAGGGGAGGGGAGTTTAAGACTGGAAGGGTAGGAAGGGGCCAAGTTATGAAGATCTTTAAGTGCCAGAGTTAATATTTGATTCTGGGAGTTATATGAGTCACTGGAATTCATTAAATAAAGTAGTGAAATGGACAGAATATGGATGCTTTAAAAAAATCACCTCATACCTGGTGGAGGATGGTTTGGATTAAAGAGAAATTTGAAACAGAGACTAATTAGAAGAGAATTATAATAGTCCAAGTGAAAGAAAATGAAGGTCTAATTATTATGGTTACATAAGGGAGAGAAGGGCTGAATATGAGAGATTCTGAAGAGAGAAATAACAAGATTTGACAACCATTTGGTTGTATGGAATAAGACAATGAAGAAGTCACTGAAATTTCCAGCCTGGGTTACGGGGAAGATGATGGTGTCTTCAATAAAAATAGAGGAGTTCAGAAAAGGACAAGGTTGAGGCAGGGGTGGGAGGTGGGGTGGAATAATGAGATCTATTTTGGACTTGTTGAGTTTGAGATGCTTATGGGACATCCAGTTCAAAATGTTCAAAAGGCAATTGGTGTAGCATGACTGTGATTCATATAAGGACAAAATAGTTTTCAACATTCATTTCAACAAGGTTTTGAGTTACAAATTTTCTCCCCGTCTTTCCCCTACCCACCACCCCAAAATAGCGATCCTACTGTATACTCCTTCCCCCAATCTGCTCTCTCTTCTATCCTCCCCCATCCTCCTCTGACTTTTTAGTAGGGCAAGATGGATTTCTATACCCCAGTGACTGTATATATTATTTCCCAGTTACATGTAAAAATAATAATAATAATTTTTTAAACATTTGATTTTAAAACTTTGAATTCCAGATTCTTTCCCTTCTTCCCTTGTCACCCACCCCTACTGGGAAGATAAGCTATTTGATATTGGTTGTACATGTGTAGTTATACAAAACATTTCCATAGTAGATATGGTATGAAAGACTGACTACATTGCCCTCCATCCTACCCCCCTATTTATTCTATTTTTTACTTAGACCCTGTTCCTTTTCAAAAGTGTGTGCTTCTAACTATCCTCCCTCCCAATCTACCCCTCCCTTCTATCATCCTCCCTCACATCCCCTTCCCACCCTACTTTCCTGAAGGGTATTTAGTGTGTATGTTATTCCCTCATTTAAGGACAAAATAAAGCACAAGAAGAAACCTAGAAAAAACAATGAGATAGGTTATTTCTTGGGAAAGAAAGCAAAGACCTTATGAGTACAAGTAATATTTATTTATCATGTTTCTCAAAAGGAAGGTATATGTCTCAGAAGAGAAAAGTGGATTTAAGAAGTAAACAGTTTCTTTCAAAGTCACTATAAACTGGTCTTTCATAATGAATGGAAATACAAGAAAGAAGGATGTCAGGCATGTATGGAACAAACCTAACAAGAAACAGTAAAATATTGTGGTTTTTAAGGATAAATTTAGTATTAGAGCAATTCAACAGATTATTAGTAGATGTTCCATTAGAGGGAGAGATACGGACTGAAAGGGACAGAGGGGGAGATGATGATAAGAACTGCTAATACAATTAGGTCCCTATTAATGTGAATAATGAATCCTGTTAAGTAGTCACATTTTAAAAATTAGCACTATTCAAATAAGTTGTAATTATATGTAAAAATGGTAATTGAAAAAACTAAAAAGTTTGTGTCTATTTCTTTTACCTCCCCTCTTTTCTTGTCTTCGATTCTCTGCTGCAGTTATAATGAACTTATGCTCCGTGGTGTAAATGAAAACGTCCTGACTCAGTTAAGTCAATACTACTTTTTTCCGGCAATTTTGGAGATATGATTTAAAATCATACTCCAGTTCCCAAATATTTATATAATTTCTCTTTTCCTAGTTTTACCTTCTTTAGTCTTAAAACAATGCATATGCAGATTTGCTAAGGTACTCATGTTCTACAGCTCTGGAGTTCTTAACAAAGTAGTCTATCTCTTTGGTGATCCCCAAAACTGTGTTTCTTTACACTCATATTTATTTATTTTAATAAAAATATTTTCTCTTATTCTTTGTTGCATGAAATTGTTTCCATAAAAGTGAGGCATTACTCCATATTGTCAATGAATTCTACATCCTCATATCTATATTACAGATAATTTTCTCTCCAAAACAATTGAGAATTCTGTCTGAAACATGTTTCTTCATATACATATTTTAGCAGTATATATTAAAGTAAAGTTGTTTCTCAACTTGTATTAGGTATAAAAATGTTCATTCTTGACAGTGGCAATATTTTTGACAATATAAATTTCTTCTTTTATACAAAAATGCCTCTTCTGTTCTTTTCATCATTACTCGATCCTTATGAAATAGATGTTAAAGAGATAGTATACCTTTCTCCAAAGCCAATGAAGAAAAATAAAATTTTTAAATGAGAGTTCAACCAACTTTTGTCCAATTGAAGGGAATCTGATACTTCTTCAGAGAGGCCATTTTACTTTGGGTAATTCTAATACTTAGGGAGCTTTCAACCTAAGTCTGCCTTTTTGAAATGTCTACCCATCCTGATTCTACCCTTGGGGCCAAGGAGAAAAAGAGTAATCCATCTTCTACCCAACAGTCCTTCAAATACTTGGTTATACTCTGTATTTACTTTGCTACCTTCCTTTGAGTGAATAGAGCTCATAATTATATCTCCCCTTGAGATTCTAGGGGTGGCCCTGATAGTTGGGGAGGAGGTTATCTAATGCCATGAATCACAAGGCCATGCTAATAAACCATCAACCTTTAATTATCATATGATATGAATTAGTCAGCAAAACATTTAATGTCAAGAAAGGAGTATTTCTTAAGGCAATAGAGTAAGAACAGTTGGTACTAACATCCCCCTAAAAGTCTGTGAAAGATAACCCCATCAGTCCAGAGTGTAGAGGGATATGCACTCAAGTTTATAAAGTACATATGGCAAGTAGGTAACTCAGAGCTCCTGGAAGTCCTTTCCCTGGAGTACTCAAGATATTCCCCTTAGTTTTTCTGCTATACTTCTTGTAGAGAGCTGAGTCTATCTTCCCTCCTTATACCTAATTTGCCACTAGTTTACAATGCAGATGTAGATATTGCCACCACCCCTACTGTCCTGGGAATACTTCTGGGATGATGAATCTCTGAGGTTCACAAGTCTTTCCTCTGGTCTGGGGACTGAGGAGTGGGGAGTGGGGAGTGGGAAGAATCCTAAGGTTTCAGTTCTCTCCTCCACCTCCAAGCAATGCCTACTCAGGGACTTGGCTGGACACTTCTACCAATAAGATGGTAGATGCTTTAATTCTTGATTCCAAACTAACTTTCTAGTTTTAATCAAGCCCCACAGGGTATGGGCAAATTCCTCAAGTAATCCAAACAGACTCTCTTTTGTACCTAGCTGAAATGACTTTATCAAAAGGAGATGCCTAGGCCTCTAGTTCACAACTCTGAAAGATTCAATTGAGATGTATTCTGACCTAATCAAATCATTGTGGCATAACATCTTATCTAAGTAGGGTGGAATGATTTGATTGATTGACTCAGTAAACACTGAATCTTGTACTTGAAAATAGCTATTAAGCTATCTTACCCATTCCCAAAGCCTATTCTTCAGCCTAAAAATCCCTGGCTTTTTTAACTGATCCTTGAATGGCATGGTATCTAATTTAATTACCATCCTGGATATTAGTCTAGAGAAGAGCTGCCTTAGGACAGAAACAGTAACCATCTTCAAATATTTGGAGGACTGTTATGTGAAAGAGGTAATTACAATTGTTTTACTTGGATTCAGAGGGTAGAATTAGGAACAGTGGGTCAGAGTTGCTGTGAAGCAGATTTCAGGTAAAATTTCCTAATAATTTAAGTCATCTAAAAGTAGAATGGTCAATTTGGGGATTCAGCAAGATCCACATTTCTCTAGTTGTCCAATCATAGACTGGAATTTTCTGGGACTTTTTTTTTAAAGTATATATAACCTCTGAATTTTCTTAAAATTCTAAGATTCTATGATGCCATGAAAGGGCCAGCCACTCAAAACTAGAGGAATGAAGTGACCTGTTCCCTCTGGGAAGTGAGTATGATTTGGCTGAAACAGCAATTTAAAATAGCAAAGGATGTCTTATAGGCATCAGGAATCATCATATGCTTCCCTAAGAGAGGTTGCCAGCATGCCACCTCCAAACTTCCTACAGACTGGCAGACAGGATAATTAGCCTGACACTTGAGTGCTAGATGTGCTTGGGAAGCACGTATTCCTGGTCACCAGGATATCAGTTCAAGTAAAGTCACTTTGGTAGAAAAGGGAATTAATACTAGAAGTAGCACTAAATTTTTCCTTTAAAAAGTTCAAGTGACTCTAATCATACCAATGACTGACCTTTATCTAGCATGTTAATATTAGCAAAATGATTTACATGTATTTTCTCATTTGATCCAGAGAAACTATATGATGTAGTGGGGAGCATTGGAAGTAGGAGAGAGACCTGGGCTCAAATCCTGTATTTAACACTTTCTAAGTAGGTGAGTGACTGTGGACAAATAACCTTATCTCTCCATCACTATCATCCCCACCCATTCCATTTCTTTTCCTATATAATGGGAAAATGGGGAAAATGATACCTGTAGTGTCTACCTCTTAGGTTTGCTTGTGGTTCATTTTTTAAAAATTTTTAATTTTTTGCTTTTTGGGGGGTCAGTTGGGATTAAGTGACTTGCCCAAAGTCACGTGGCTAGTAAGTGTGTCAAGTGACTGAGACTGGATTAGAACTCAGGTCATTCTGACTCTAGGGCCGGTGTTCCATTCACTGCAGCACCTAGCAGTCCCTTGCTTTATGGTTCAAATGAGATAATGTATGTCAAGGGTTGTTTTAATGTCAGCTACTGGTCCAAGTTATAATGTTCATTTTACACATGAGGAAACAGTGTCTTAGAGAGGGTAAGCACCTTGCCTATAATGGTACAGCTAGTGACTTCCATAGACAGGATTTAAAGTTGTATCATTCCTGATTCCAGATCTAACGAACTATCCACTACCCTCTCCTGCCTCTCATAAACTAAATTTGAACATTCTTTAAGAGTATGTCCCTGGATCATATGTGGTATTCTTTGGCCAATTCTTCGTTTATAATTTAGACATGAGTCATTCCATAATCCATATCTGGCAAGATGTATTTTTTCTTCAGTGTTATGACAAAGTTATATATAGCTATTGGAAGGCCTGGAATCTTTAGACAGTCAAGCCAATCACTCCAATTTCTAGAAACGATCATAAACCAAAAGACCTATACTGAGTCCATGCAGTGTACTAGAGTGGCCATTTGGGACTCATATTGATGTTATTGGTGTTGTTCAGTTATCTTGACAATTAGTCCTTGCACCATTGATTGCAGAACTTCAATACATGATATCAGAGTTAGAAGGGAATTTGGGGGTACCTTATCCAACCCCTTTACTTACAGATGAGAAAATTGATGTCTGGAAAGAAAACCCAAAAAAACAAAACCCAACCCCAAACCATTGTTCTTTCCATGACATTATTTTGATATGACCCAATTGCTAAGAATAGATTAAATAATAAAACCAAACAATTTCTTCCCCCCCCACATACTGGTGCAGTGGAAAGAGGGCTGCCTTTGCAGTCAGATGACTTGGGTTCAAATCTTGCCACTACTAATTCCTACCTGTATGACCTTAGGCAAATCCCTTAACTTCTTTGGTTTCCTTATTTGTAAAATGCAATAATGACTTCTGAGGTTCCTTCTAGCTCTATATTTGTGAGTCTGTGATCTTGTAAAGTAAGAGATAGAGGAAGGTATGAGTATTATCCCCAGTGTAAGCATAATTAAACCTGCCACATTATAGTATGCCAGGTAACATTATACTGAACTCTGCTGAGCTATGTGAAGTAATAATAATAATAGCTAGCATGTATATGGTGATTTAAGGTTTGCATAGCACTTTTTAAATGTCACTTCATTTTATCCTTACAACAACCCTGGGAAGTAGATGCTCTTTATTATCTTCATTTTAAAGGTAAGGAAACTGAGGCTGAGCTATTTTGTTAGTCAATCAATAAACATTTATTAAGCACCATCTATGTCCCAGGCACTCTTCTAAGACTGGGTATATGAAGAAAGAGGAAAGACTCTTGAGGAGCTTGGGGAAATGGTTAAGTGACTTGCCCTAGGTTACACATCTAGTAAATGTCTAGGGCTGGATTTGAACTCCTCTTTCCAACTCCAAGTCTAGCAATCTATTCCGTGTGCCATCTAGCTGTCTCCTAATAGATGAAACATTCACTGAATACTTACTGTATGCCAGGCCCTGTTTCACAGAGCAAAATGCATTATTGCTTCCTTCACACTTTTTCATCTTGTCCATGAGAACTAGAAGAGAATTTGTCAGCTGCTTCACTAAAATCTAGATTAACTGTATTCATAGTGTTCCATTGATCTACCAGTAGTGAGCCGAGTGAAAAAGCACATAAAGTTAATATAGTTTGACCTATTTTTGATGAAGCCATACTAGTTCCTTTCCTAGGGGGTTACTAACCATCCCTTTTTTTTCCTCCAAGCATCAAAGTCAAACCCGCTTGCCCCATATTAGACACACATAGTAGAGGTGGGAATATAGTTTTAGGTCCTACAGCTCTCTATGGGAGGCTTTTCTAGTATCCTTTGGAAATCTGTTAAAATTTCACAGAACTGCTGGAAAGAAAAATGACCATTAGTGGTTTTTCAGCCCTTGTCCTATAAAGATCTTACCTTGCTAAATGAAAGGGAAGCAAAGTGATCATGGGAGCATGAATTACTTAATAAGCCCTGATTCTGTTTATTGTCAAAGATAAGCATCTCTACAGCGGGTTCAATTTCATATTACCATTTTTCTAGCCATCAGTCTTTAGACATTTTATAATCATTATGTCCAAAAAGACTGTTATGTAGCAGGAATTGCCAATGGATAAAAAAACCACAAACCACAAACCCAAAAAACAAAACACCAAACCCCCAACAAAACACAAAAAAAAACAAAACAAACACAAAAAAAAAAACAAAAAAAAAAAACAAAAAACAAAAAAACAAAAAAACCCCCCCACCCCAACAAAACCAAAACCCCAAAAAAAACCCAGAGGGTAAATGACTCATCAAGGAATTAAGTAGCAGAGTTGGATTTTTTTTATAATTTTTTTTTTGGATCTAAATGAAATTATCATGATAACACATCATAATGTTTATTGAGTGACTATTCATAAATCACACAGCTAGACACTGGAGGAAAGATAAAAATGTAATTAACTCTCAGGTTCCTGATCCCAAGTGACCTTGTTGGGGGCACATCACATACTATAAATAATTGCAATACAAAATAATGCATGATAAATGCATAAATTAGGTTCCAAATGCTTCAGAAGGTTCCAGGAGGGCAAAAATCATTATCAACTGGACAGGATTAGGAAAGGCTTCATGAAGAAGGTAGCAAAAATTTTGTATTTAAGAAATAATGAAAAATATGTTATCTCAATTCAACAAGCAATTATTAAAAACCTACTATGTGCTAGGCACTAAAACTACAAAGATAAAAATGAGAATCAAAGAACTTGCATTTTACTGAGTGGAAGAAAAATATATCCAAAATATATCCATGTGTGTAGTACCATGAAAGCTGATGAGGAGCAGAAATGTAAGCTCCTTGGGGGCAGAAATTCTCATTTTCATGTTTTTGGTTTTGTTTTATCCTCAGGTCTGATATAGTATATGGTACAAATTAGGTATTTATTAGATGTTTGTTGATTGAGCAAGTGAGTGAAGAGAGCATTCATATCTAGGATAGAAGAAGGAGCTCACAAAGCATTTACTGAGGACTTTCTGGAGGATATAGCATTGGAACTGAGAATTGAAGAAAGATAAGGATTTGGGGGAGGTGGTGGTAAAGAAGGTTTAATTTCTTGAAATTAGAGTGATTCATGAAAATGTATAAAGTGTGAGATCAATTATTGTATTTGGAGAACAGTTAATGATCCTTTAACTAGAATGTTGAGTGCTTGAACAGGAATAATATCAAATAAGGCTCTAAAGATAGAGCTAAGTCAATTTATGGATGAAGAGCTTAAAGACCAGGTTAAGGATGTATATTTTATCCTAGAGGCAATAGGGAGTCATTGATAGTTTTTAAGCAGGAGAGAGACATGATTAGACATGTGTCTTAGTAATATTTTCTTTTTATTTGTGTGGAGGATGTATCAAAGAATGAAAGGATGAATGAAGAAAAATAAGCAATTACTATTTTCCCAAACACCATGTTAAGTCCTGGGGTTACAAAACAAAAGTGAAGATAGTCATTGTTTACATTAATGGGGAATACAACACATGTAAGTGAGTAATGGTCAGGGAGAGGGTATTAAGGTTTAGAAAGTTATAAGGAAGACAAGTACATTATTCTACACTTTCTAGGAGTAGGAGCAATATGGGTTTGAGCGTGGTTCAATCAGTCAATTTATTAAGTGCCTACTATGTGCCAGGTACTGTATTAAATACCAGTTGTAGAACTGGAAAACAAAGATGTGGGACAGAAGTGGTGTCAAGACAACTGGTAAGATGATGGGGAATAAAGTGAGAAGGTAGATATGAAAATTAGGGGCTGTTACAGAATTTTTTACAGAAGCTGTTAGTCTATTAGCCCACGTGAGATCAATGAGGGTGTGTACTAGATAGGGTATGTACTTGAGTATGAGTACTGAAAAGGGAAGGATGCTTAGAGATGTTTGGCATGGGGAGAGAATTGACTAGCTTGATAATATCCACCCAAGGATAGTTGCTAGATAAATAAATATTCATGGAAATAATTACAATAACAAAGAAAACTTCAGGGAATAATATCAAGATTTTTTTTCCCTAGCAAACAGTGATTCTTTTCTTTTTTTTTCTCAGATTCCACACCTCAGCCAGAGACTTGAAACAGCCAACCACACCCACCTACAAGACCTACTTAGCTATGCTGCCATCCATTACTGCCACATAGGAGCCATGTTGGATGTGAAAGCAGTGAGCAAGAAATTGCCCTAGTATCCAATCTCCTTAATAACTGGGCCTTTTCCCCTACTCACGAATGCCTTTTCAGCTGCTATAGATCTGATAGCTATTGACCGGTGGCCTTGGACTTTGGGCTAAACACATGCTTGGTCTTGTATTGTTACAGTGTTCTTCTGGTCTTTCTGACTTTCTGGCCTAGCAAGACTTTTAATATCTGTGTTTATTGTCCTGGCTGCTTGCCCATGTCATTGAAAACTTGCTGATTTGCAGCATGAGCAGATACCTGACACCCATCCCTATCCAATTCTTCAACCATCTGCATAGCATTCCAGACCCTGAGCATCACCTGACCCGTGGGCCCCCCTGGCTTTGGAACACATTGATTTCTGAAGCTTTTTGATGTAACTTGCAAACACTAGCATTTTGTGCCCCACTGCCAGAATAATGAGACCTCTTAGAACAACATGTATATATGTATGTGTGTATGTGTATTTTTATTGGCTGATTAATTGGATGCAAGATGTTAATTGAATGATTTTAGGATAATAAAATAGCATGTGAGGAAATTTCCATTTCTGTTGTAATAGTAAAACTGATTACACAGACAAATAGAACTAGTCTTGAGTAATATGCTAGATTTCCTTGTAACTGAGAGAGAATTATTTGGAAACGATAATGGCATTCACAAGTACATAGATTTAGAGTAGAAAGGACTTCACAGGTCATGGAGCCCAACCCCCCCTTCCCACATCGATTATCAGTTGAAAATCAGTTTAGTTAGCCAACAGGTTAAGTAACTTTTAGAGTTTTTCCTAAGGCAGTATAGAAAGGTCAGCTGGTATAAAACATATACCCCTCCCCCAAAGCCTTTTGTACACTCTCTCATGGTCGGTCGTGTGCAAAGTCCAGGGGAAAATGGGCTTAATGTTAGAGAACATGTGGCAAAGGGAGTAGCTGAGAGCTCCTAGTAGTCCTTTTTTGCTGGAATAATTCTCAGATTTGGCGAGGGTTCTCTACTGGGCTTATTGTAGAGTCTGTAAGCTTTCTTCACCGTGTCCTTGAGTCCCAATATAGACACAAAGAAAATTTACAAGTTTTTCTTCTGGTTAAAGAATTTCAGGGATGATAATGAATCTCTCCCCTTGGGTGGAGAGAACCTGAACCTCCCTGCAACTCCTTAACTAGAACTTCTCTCTCCTGCTTCACCACTAGAATCTCCTGACTGTTTTTCTGTTTTATACAAGATCCACAGGGTATGATCAAGTTTCTTCAGTCAATCCCAGTATATTTCCTGTATAGCATCATTTCATTTCATCCAAAAATAACCGATGGACTTTTTCAAATCTGAGAAAAAAGCCTTGGATTAGTTAATTGATTCAACAGAGTTATCTAGACCTTATTCATACCTATTTCATAACTCTAATGATTAATTTAATTGAGGACTGTAAGCTCCTTTTAATCATTATGAGCAAGGGGTATCCATCTTAGATATGTGTATATACCCGTTTCCTCCAATGGAACGTAAACTTCTGGAGGGCAAAAATCACACTGTTTTTGTCTTTTGTATGCACAGTACACATAGTAGGTATTTGATAAATGCTTATTGGTCAATGAATGTACTTCCTTATATTCTTTCTCTATTTTCAGGTCATGACTCTAATCTGAGGATTCTGGAGAAGTCACACTCTGAACCTGGCAGAGTCACTGGGTGATGCAGTCTATCCCAGGGAATTTCTAAGATTAAATCTAATTCATTGACATTGTATTTCACATTCATTTATTTATTAAGCACTACGTGAAAGGCTTTGAGAATACAAAGAAGTCACATGACCCCCATCCCCATTGTGTGCAAGGTATTGTGGATACAATGATAGATGTTGTCTGGGGAGTGGAAACTTGAAAACTGCTCAGAATGGATGTTATAAATTGGTGTCAGTTCTGTCTACTTCACCTCTCCCCTCCCCCTCCATTATTGCTGTCAATCAGCAGCAAGCCCTTTCAGATTTCCTGTCTCTGTGGGCCCCTTCTCCCCTCCAGTGGGAGTCAGGGATAGCCCAAGATCACTCCCCCTCCCTTGCTTTGGAAACCCTTCCCCCTTTCCCTTGCTGTCAGTCAGCATCCTTGTTCTTTGTAAGCCTGTTTCCCAGCCACTGAGAGATAGTGGCAGGCTTCCCTGTGACTTGCCATTGGGGAAGATTTTCACATCGAGACTTGAGTCCACCTCACAGCCAATGGGAAAAGGGACAATCGGGGAAGGGGGCTTGACTGCATTAGGGTTTAAAACCCTGTCCATTCTTCCATTCCACATGACCTCACCTCCTCCTCATGATCAGTCATGGGGGAGACTGCCCTCTTCCTCCAGGGAAGAGAATAAATTCCTGTTCTTATCCTAAGAGATCTCCATGTTCTTGGTTAAATTTTGGATGAGGTTTTTCATCCCAAACAATGTCACATCTTGCACCCTAATAAGGGGCAAGGGACAAAAACTTCATTCACATCAGATCAGGAAATTCCATCTATCAATGCAGGTAGGAACCTTCTCTGCAACTTATAACACTGAGAAGTTAAGGAATCTGTTCAGCATCACATGGTCAGTTGTGTCAAAGGCCAGACTTCAACTCAACTCTTCTAGACTTCACATTTTCCTATCTATGTTACCTTTCTTGATGATTTGAAAAGACATACACAAATTACTATATATTAAGTAATGGCTTAGGTGCAAAGAAGTTTGGTCAAAGTGCTCTGAGAAATATGAAGAGAGAGAAATCATTTTCAGTTTGGAAGGGCAAGCAAGGCATTGAAAAAGGGATAGAACATGATTTGGGCCTGCAAGAAAAGCAGGAATCCCCTCTTCATTCAACTAGAGATGAGAGGGGTGAGGATGGAGAGGCCTTTCAAAGCATGGGAGACGATGTGAGCAAAGACTAATCTGGACACAGGAGAGGCCAGGATCCTAACAAGGGGCAGCATAGCATAGCTTTGGTTAGAACATTGGATATGTGAAGTATGAAATAATGTAGGTAGAAGTTGGATTGTGGACTACCTTAAATACCAGGATAAGTAATTAAAATTTTAATTAATAGACAATGGGGAGTCATTGAATATTTTTGAATAAAAGAGTAACAGAGGAGTGGAAGAGGAAAATTAATGAGGCAACCATGTAAAGGATGGATTAAGGGATATGTAGACCTGTGATTTTATTACTATAGGGAACTCCCTGGTGAGGAAACTCTTTCTACCAATGCAGGTCAGCACGTTCTCTGAAATTTATAGTCATATAGAATTGCCAAGAACCTGGGGAGTTTAAGGAATTTGTTGTAATGGGAATGGGAATTTGAAGATCTTCCCTGCCCCTTGACCCCTTGATAGATTTAAGTGAATTTAAGAGCCTTCCGGGATTTGAAAATATACTCTGACCCCTAATAGGCTGGATGTGGTCACATGGAGCCTGTGGCAGGAAGCTTGTTTTTCAGGAATGCCCACACCTTGCTACTTTGTGACTGAGCAGTAGGTCAGGAGGGTTGTGATGTTCTCTGACCCAGGAGAAAGCTATATATACCTCTGAGGTGAAGTTTTGCTTTGGGACTCACTCAGGGGAAGAGTTGTGTGATTTGGCCAGGTGAGACTCTGGGCAGCCATTGCTCCCCCTGGCTTTGAAAACCCAGATGTTGGTGCCTCTTTCTCTGGTAACTAACTAGGTATGGATGTAATAGTCAGACAGCTGGAAGCTTGTCTACTTAATTGTGTTGTTTTCTCCGTCTGTATTTTTTTCTGCTTGTAACTTCTATTTGTATTTTCTGAAGTTCAAGGTGCTGACTTTTTCCCATGAACTAGGTAAATTATGTGTTTGGTTAAAATAAATTTGTTAACCCTTTTTGAGTTGCTTTTCTTTAGAAAAGCGGATCAAAGAACCTGTGCTAGCTGCCATCCTGGGTACTCTAGGGTGCTTGCTGCTACACTTGTCCAACTCATGCACAAAGTATATGTGAATCAAGACAATCCAAATATTCTTTGCTTTGAAGCCAGCTCTTGAACCATAATGTCCAGCCACTTGACTCTTTTCAAAGGATGGATTAGAGAAGATGAATCTATTTAGATGAACAGGTTTAATTGAGTCTGGGGCAGATGATGTGTTTCTGGTGTAAAGTAACCTGGAAAGTTTCAAGTCACCCATTGAAAAGAGGCTTTTCTTGGGAAGCCTCTATTCTGGCCTGCTTCAGGCCAGTGCCCTGGATGTTAATGTTCAATATTGGAACAAAAGGAGATATTCATAGGTTATTCAATAGTTAACAAAATGAGATTCACTGACCCATAAGAGGGGAAGAATATTCAACAAGGAAATAAATAAAGGACACCACAAGTTGATTCAGCTGAAGAGAACTACCCTGACTTGTGAAACCTATGGAACTCCTTTCCAAATAATGCATTTAACTGTATAAAATAAAATACTATAAAGGAAAATAATTATTTTGAAATACTATTTTATATATATATAAATATATGTATATATACACATATATGTATGTGTGTATATATAACTATATGTATATATACATATATGTATATGTGTGTATATATATATACACATTGTGTACACACAAACACACATACTTAAAGCCAATTTCATGGCTTTCAAGAGCCCTCAAGAACCTAAAGCAAGACAACACATGCACATCTGACACAATTAATAATAAGAAATAGTATATATGATTTAACATACTATAAGTGCCATGATGAGTGGTCAATGAAAAATTCTGTATGCGTGAAGAAATCTTTGTGGAAGAGATAGACCTTAAAAAATTCTCAAGAATTGGTAATTACCAAGGTAGGATGTTTATCATCCTGTTTAAAGATTGGGAAAGTTGGAACTTAAAAGGCTCTCTAATTCTTAGCACTTTACCACCATACTACTCTGTGTTTCTTCAAGGCAGGTGACTTATAAAGAAGCAAAGAATGTGCTTTCAGTCTCTCTTGCGTTCCCTCCTCCCCATACTGCCCATGATGTCTAGTACAACATTGAGTCCATAGTAGGTACTCATTATGCCTAGAAGGATTTCAGTTATTGTCGCCAGGCTGCCTGGAACATATTATCCTTCACAGAGCATCTTCCAGGAATGAATGATTCAGTGCACCAGGCAGTCAAGCACAGGCTGCCTAAAAGGGAAGATGAGCAGGAGGAAAAAAGGATTTTAGCATGAATATTATTTTGAGTTTCAGACGAGCTAATCCGAACTCTCCATTTATCACTTCCAAATCAGGCAGCTGGCAACACAGCTTTCAGTCCAACAGTTGGAGAGGGTGATGCTGTCCTCCCCACCCCCTCTAGGCTTCTAGTCTATAATGGTTCCAAAATTCTGTTTTCACTTAAAATAACATACCAATGGTTTGGAGTGGGAGTGGGGGAGAGAGGAACAGATTACATTCGAATGAACAGATTTCATTGTACACATGATAAATGTATATAGAGAAAGAAATATAGTACAATGGAAAGAAAACTGGTTCTGGTAACACAAGTTCTAGGTTCAAATCTCCACCTCTGATACTACCTGTCCAATCTTAGGTAAATCACTTACTCTCCCTAGGCCTCACTTTATTCTTCCATAAAATGGAAGGTTTGAACTAAGAGACTTCTGAAGTCCTTTTACTATCTAGATCATATCTATATTATTCAGGGGTAGGGAGCCTGTGGCTTCAAGGCCACATGTGGTCTTCTAGGTCTAAGCATAACAGTTCCCATTTGGTTCAGGAGGTAGAGAGCTTTTCATCCTTGGAAAAGGAGCCCTCATTGGGGATTTTGTAGAGAAAATTCCTACTCAGGACTGGACTAGATCAGGATTGGGAAACCTGTGGCCTCAAGGCTGCATGTTTTATAGAACACATTTTTTATTAAAGGCATTTGTTCTGTGAAATTTTGATTCAGTCAAAGGGCTACACTTGAGGACCTATAGGGCCATGTGTGGCCTCAAGGCTGCGAGTTCCCCATCCCTGAGTCTAGATCATCCATGTGTATGTACGTATATACATCTAGATAATTTAGAGTTATATCTAAATTTTATATATGTAGATTATCTAGATCTATATAGGATCTAGATATATCTCTAGATTTTTGATATGCATTCATTTGTATGTGCATATATGTATACATGTGTCTTTGTATGCATGCATGTATACACATATATGCATACTGGATATCCCAAAAGGCTTTGAGCTGATTCAAGCTTTATTAGAATTTTCATATATGTGTGTGTGTGTATGTATGTGTGTGTGTGTGTGTGTGTGTGTGTGTGTGTAGAAAGACACTATAGGTAGACTATATACATATATGTGTGTGTATAGTCTATAGGTATGTGTATATATATGTGTGTGTGTGTATAGTCTATAGGTATATATATGTATATATATATATATAATACCTATAGGTAAATTGTATACAGGTATTTCTACCTATATACATATAAGATAGGTGTGTGTGTATATATATATATATATATATATATATACATATATGTATATATCTGATATGTATGCTTGTACATATCATTTAGATCAGTGGTGTCAAATCAAAATCCCTTCCAGCTTCATATTGATTAAAAAAAAAAACAATTTGGGCTAGCTGGGTGGTACAGTGAGTAAGAGTGCTGGCCCCAGAGTTGGGAGGACCCGGGATCAGTTCTGGTCTCAGAAAATTAGCACCCACACATAAAAATAACTAGCCATGTAACCTTGAGCAAGTTACTTAACCCCAATTGCTTTAAAAAAAAACCCCAATTTAACACTCTCTATATTGTATTATATATTTATTTTGTTGAACATTTCCCATTTTATTCTGGTTCAGGGCATATTTGGAGTTTTACAGGATATATATAGTTCAAGGGTCATGAGTTTGACACCTTTGGTCTATATAGAGGGATACATGCATGACTTTCAGGTAACACTGATAGAAATCTCTGGAAGGAATGTAATTGGGTGCTTGTTTTGTTCCTCACCTATACACAAGGGCTGTGGGGCTAGGTTTATATTTATATGTCCCCTTCAAATATTGGTAGTCTGGGGCACAATAGGTTCAGAACAAAAGTTGCTTCCCAAGTTGCTCTTAAAGGGGAAGATATCTCAACTTACACTCTCTAGTTTAGCTCCTCATCAAATGATGGTTACACAAAAGACCATCACAAATAATGAATAGAAGCATACTCATTTATCCAAGCATACAGCAAACAGTAATCAGAGAAGTTAGAGAGATAAAAATGAACTAGAAAATACTTTTTAGATGGGAGCAAGTTGAGATCCAAGGAGATATTCTCTCTTCAGCTTCTCTGGGGAGGCTAGAAATCAGGAATTCTTGGTTGGCTGACTTCTCCTATGTGTCTATAGTTTCTAAAGTTTTCTATGTGTCTCTAAGCCCTGGCCCCAACTCTGTCCTTTACACAGGGAGGCAATGTTGCTTCAGCATTCTTTCCCTCAATTAGGGGTTGTATTTCCTTTCATACACCAGCCCATGCAAAATAGCAGTTACCCTAGGCTTATTTGGAAGACTGGTTACAAAGAGAGATAGATAGATAGATAGATAGATAGATAGATAGATAGATAGATAGATAATGTGGGCAAGTCACTTTAATTCTGAGCACTTAAGGCAATTCCCCAAGACTATAAGGCTTATCTACTAAATGACAATAATGTTTGAACCTATGTGGGTAAAGTACTGTATGCAATTAAGATTACTTGATACTTCTCTGAAAATAGGTCTGTGAGATAGGTATGCCATCTCCAATTATATGATAAAAGTTAATGAGGAAATGGAAATTGATTTATATAAATTACTTCTATGATTTTTTTTTGTCAAGAAAACATCTACCTTGTAGTATGAATTTCATAAGTGCTCAGGCCTTCTGCATGATTCTATGGACGCTACCCACTGAGAAGAATAGACCTAAGTTTGGCTCTTTGTATTCCTCAAATCTCTCTATAGCAGAGAGTAGACTAAGGGAATTAGAAGTTCAAGGTTACTATTTTTGATCTGGTTACTGGGGAAACAGCACAATACAGGACACATAACACTGGACTCCTTAGAGCCTAGGGCAGTGTACAAAGCATAGGTGCTTAATCCTTTCTTGTTGATTTATTGGGAGCAAGAAGACCTGAGTCCAGGTCCCAGTTTTAAGATTAACTATCTTTGTGACCTTCACTTCACCTCCGTGAGTCTCAGTTTCCATATCCATAAAATGAATATGTTGAATTGGATTTCTCAAAAATTTCTTCCATCTTTCAGATGCCATGATTCTATGAATGCCAAAGATGCCTCAGCAATGACAGATTCACTTTGAAAAGGTAGAGAAGGGAAGTGATTCATTACTGTTTTTCTGAAACATTGAAAAGGTCCTTTGGATCATCTCTTGACAAAGGCATGATTGTTTTCAGAACATGATTGTCTTGTGTACCCAATTCAAATGGATTGTTTCAGTCTAAAACCTGTGGAGAATGACATAATTCCACCCACAAAGAATCAAGAGGTTTCATGTATTGATAAATCTTGATACTGGAATTATCTTAAAGTCAAACAGAAGACATTAACTTCATGACTCATAGCTATTGGAATTAGAATAATATATTTAGTAACTTTACTGCAAAGGCATGAAGGTGGGTAAGAGTATGAAATACCGAAATACCGAAACTCTAATTCATCATTGAAAATTACAACTAAAAGAGTACCATTGGTGGGGCAGTATGTCTGAGCTTTTACTACATCTAATCATCTTCTTGGCTCCATGACTTTCCTCCCCACCACCTTCCTCCCCAACATATAGTAAAACTAATTAACATTTACATAAGCTTAAAAGAGCTAGGCAGCCCAGTGGATACAGTACAAGGCCTGGAGTGAAAACTGGTCTTCCTGAGTTCAAATCAGGCCTCAGATCTGGTTACTGCTTACTACTAGCTATATAACCTTGGGCAAGTCGCTTAACCCTGCTTACCTTAGTTTCCTCATCTATAAAATGATCTGGAGAAGGAAATGGCAAACCATTCTAGTATCTTTGTCAAGAATAGGCTTAATGGGGTCATGAATAATTGGTCAAGAAGGGATCTTCGAGGTCATTAAGTTTAGAGCCAATAGGTAGCTGTAATGGAAATGCAAATTTAAAGATCTTCCCTGTCCCTAGGTTAAGTGTCTTGTTTTGGAACCTTGTTTTTTTTCAGATTTTTTTGACTTGTGTTCTGTGAGACCTATAACCCTTAATTTCTCTATGCATTCTGTTTTTTTGAGATCAATGTTTGGTATGTATGTAGAACATGTTTTCTTTTAAGGTTATTACTTTTTGTTTCTCTTCTTCCAGATTTCCCTTCACTTCTGTGTATTTACATTTCTCATCATTTCTCCTCTCTCTTTTTTATTCTTTGATGCGATTTGCCACCATGGATTCAAGGTTTTCTATTCTGCCAGTTGGTTTTACTGTGAAGGTCTGTAATGGAAATGCAAATTTAAACATCTTCCCTGCCCCTAGGCCCTTTGATAAGCTTAAGAGACTCTGAGAACCTTCATTGATTTGAAAATATACCCTGCCCCCTAATAGGCTGAATGTGGTCACATGGAGCCTGTGGCAGGATGCTTGGTTTCCAGGAATGCCCACACCTTGATGCTATGTGATTGGACAGTGGGCCAAGAGGATGGTTACATTCTTTGACCCAGGAGAAGGCTATATAATCCCTGATGTGAGGCTTTGCTTTGGGGCTCACTTTGAGAAGTGTTGTGTGAGAGACCCCCAGCTATGAGAACCCAGATGTTGATGCTTCCCTCTTTGGTAACTGTGATTTGGTATTGTTGTAATGGTTGGGCAGTTTGGAAGCCTGTCTGCTTGATCTTTTTCTCTGTCTTGTAACTTCTGTCTGTATACTCTGAAGTTCAGGGTGCTGACCTTTTTATGCCTAAACTAGGTAAACGATATGTGTTTGATTGATTAAAGTAAGCTTGTTAACCCATTTTGAGTTGCTTTCCTTTAGAAAAGCAGGTCTAAGAACCCGTGTTGACAGCCACCCTGGGCATGTTGGGGTGCTTGCTGTTACAGTAGCACAGAGCACCAGGACTGAAATTAGGAAGACCTAAGTTCAAATCAACCTTGGACAAGTCATTTAGTCCTGTTTGCTTCAATTTCCTCAACTGTAAAATGAGCTGGAGAAGGAAATGGCAAACCACTCCAGTATCTTTCCCAAGAAAATACCAAATGGAGTCACAAAGACTGGGATACAAGTCAACAACAACAACAATGCTTTAAAGTTTGCCAAACAATGTGTATACATAATCTCATTTCTGTTTCCCAATAACTTGAAGTATTATAGGTTATGATCTCCATTTTATAGATAGATACACCCAGACTCAGCTGAAGTGATTTGTCCATGGCCACATGGCTAGTAGAGGCAATATTTCAGCTGAAGCTAATCTGAATCTGTATCTACTACCTCAAGATACTGCTAACCTGGTAGTGAACCTCCTTAACTCCTGGCTGTTGGTTCAGTCCAGTCACATGTTCTGAGGCTAACCCTGTCTCTGTTAGTGTTGGTATAAAGAGATTGACTTTTACAGCTTTCTGTTTCTGTGTCATCCATCTGGCCTCTGCATCTGACCTCTATAGCTCCTAACTTGGGTAGCCTAGAGTTTTCACCCTTGGATCCTTGACATGGCTGCTGTGTTTCCCTGAGCCTCCTTATCTGCCTATGTGAACCTCTGTAGTTTACCTTCTTAAGTCCTGCATAGATGGACACCCTTGCAGCTTGTTTCACTATGAGCTTCCAGGATTTGTAATTTATTCTGAAATGCCAAAAGGCAGCAATAAAAAATATTTGCACACAGTATGTCACAATGAATGGAATAGAATAGGCATTTAAATAGTTCTTACAGTAGTCAGGCACTGTGCTAAGCACTTTTACAAATACTATCTCATTTGATCCTTACAGCAACCCTGCAATGTAGGTGGTACTATTAATCCCATTTTACAGTTGAGGAACCTGAAGTGTAGGATGACTTGCCCAGGGCACACAGCTAGTAAGTGTCCGAGGCAGGATTTGAACTCGGGTTATCCTGACTCCAAGTCTAGTGGTGCTCTATCCACTGTTCCATCTGGTATTCTACTCAAAAGAACAGATTGTTGCAAGGGAACTGAGGTTGATCTCCTTGTTGTTCAGTCATTCAATTATATCCTACTATTTGTGACCCTGTGGGTCATATTGTCCATGGTGTTTTCTTGGCAAAGATACTGGAGTGGTTTGTCATTTTCTTCTCCAGTATATTAAGGCAGACAGATGTTAAGTGACTTGCTCAAGGTCACGAAGCTAGCAAATGTCTGAGGTCGGATTTTAACTCAGGTCTTCCTGACTCCAAGCCCAGATCACTATTCACTGAGTGACCTAGCTGATATCCCTAGTCTCTCATCAACTTCCAGGAATCAAATTTCTATCTAGCCACCCCTTAATTAATGATACTTTGACTATGGTCCAATGTTTATGTTCCTGCACTTATCCCACATATGCCTGGATTCCTAATCATGACCCTTCCCTTCCACTTCTGAGTCCTAGTTATGAGCCTGTGTTAGAGTACTTATTTATTCAGGAGTAGGGATTGCAGGTTTCTGGTTAAGTGGTTAATTGAAACCTAACAAATAGCTATAAATAGTTAATTTCCAAAGAATCAGAATAACTTAAAATATATGCAACATGAAAATTTTTGTGAATACATTTGAATCTTTGATAATTCAGAAGGCACCATATGATCTGGCAAATATTAATTATCATTATACAAGACAAAAGAAAAAATTCTCTTCAGTTAAAATTTCTATTTGCTTGGATTCCAGTTTAAAAAGGAATTTATAATCTAGAATGGCAAAGTACGGGCTTCTTGCATATCCTCATTCCTATTAAGGAGCCAATGTGTATGCCTCAGGTTCTTTGGAAGTTTTGCTTATAAAGTCTGACTCCACTCCACCCTGATATGTTTAGGGGGAAAATCCGCAAATTCAAGCTGATTTTATCTGCTTCACAAAGAGCTCCTGCTGAGGATAACCAATCACAAAGTGCTAGCCCTATACTTTGGAGGCAGGCTAGTCACTGAATGAGGTTGGCATTCACCTCAACCAAAGCCATACCATCAGTGAAATTTGCCCTGTATCCAGTTGCTGCAACATGAGAACCTGAGTAAGCAAGCATAGGTTTTTCCAGTTTTTCATCCTCTCCATAGACAGAAACTGCCAACTTCAAAAAGGTTGCACCTGTCTAGTAGTTCAAACCTATCACTGCTTCCATAATGCAGTCTATTGTGTGGGGGTGGAGCAAAGAGAAGGAAAAGAGAGAGAGGAAAGGAGGTGGCCTTATAATGGCTTGTGTAGCTTCTCAGAAAGCCCAGTTGAGTAGCTAATAATTGAAAGAGAGTTCTTCCTCACATCAAATATACTGAGTTTAAAAAAAAGCCCATTGTTATAGAGCTATTCTGATACATTGTCTGGCACTGATGCTCTATTTTTCATAGTTGTAGCATACATTCCATAAAGCTAAAACTGTTCATGATCTATCTCTTGGCACATCTCCTTGATACTGTGGAGAGTGCAATGAGTTCCTCAGCACCTCATCAAAGATGAAAGAGACCACCTTTTATGCTGAGAATACCCAGCTTCTGGCCCCACAGAGTCCAAAACTGACATGGTCAAGAAAGGCCTCACTTATCCATCTCAATTCTAATAAAGATTCGTGAGGAGAGAGTTATTCTTCTGGTAAACCAAATGTACCCTGCATAAATAACTTCAAATATCTTGGTCAATACACATTTCACTTCATCGTAGCTGTAAATCTTTCAAAAGGAGTAAAACACTCTGGGATAGCAACAGATGGGACAACTGCTCACATATAATATTTATTCATTGTTGAGTGGAGCTAACACCAAGCTGAGCTGATCTGAACTTTTTTATTCTTATCATTGTATTATTGTACAAATGCAAATGTGTGAGTATTTTTGGAGTATGCCATAAGCTTGCTCTAAAATTATAGGGCATAGGGGCAGCTAGGTGGCGCAGTGAATAGAGCACTGGTCCTGGTGTCAGGAGGACCTGAGTTCAAATCCAGCCTCAGACACTTAACATTTACTAGCTGTGTGACCTTGGGCAAGCTCTTGTCTCTTCCAACAAGACCAAAAATAAATAAATAAATAAATAAAAGAATTTTAGGGCATAGAGGGACTGCCATAATACTAGGGTGAGCATTGCTATACTTTAAATAGCTGTCCTTACATCAACAACGCTACTAGGAAGTTGGAGTAGCAATAGGAATTGGAAATAATCAAAAGGATGAAAGAGAAGGTGAAAAAAGACAGTGCCCTTAAATAATAGCTTATAATGATTGCTAACATAGCCTTTTAAGGTTTACAAGTTGTTGTGATGTTGTCCAACTCCCCATGACCCCATCTGGAGTTTTCTTGGCAGAGACTCTAGAATGGTTTGCCATTTCCTTCTCCAGTTCATTTTATAGATAAAGGAACTGAGGCAAACATGGTTAAGCAACTTGTCCAAGGTCACATAGCTGGTGAGTATCTGAGGCTGGATTTGAAATCAGGTCCTCCTGATTTCAGGGCCAGGTGCTCTAACCATTTAACTACCTAGCTGCCCTTGAGGTTTATAAAGCACTTCACAAATATTATCCTATTTTATCTTCAAAACATAGGAGGTAGGTGCTATTATTTTCCACACTTAACAGATGAGGAAACTGAGGCAGGCAGAGATTAAGTGACTTGTTCAGGATCACACAGCTAGCAAGTATGAAAGACTGAATTTGAGCTCAAATCTTCCTGACTCCAGGTGTAGTGCACTATCTATTGTGTACCTAACTTGAAGAAAGAAGACACTCATCTGTCATTAAGTGAATGGCCTTGGAGAAGTCATTCAAACTCTGTAGGTCTCTGTTTCCTCATTTGTATAAACATATGGATTGGTGCCTAACTTGGAGTCTGTGAACTTTTAAAAAATATTTTGAGAACTGTGATTCAATATAAGCTATGTATTTTATTTTGTCCATTTAAAACATTATTCTAAGGAGTCCACAAACTTCAGCAGACTAACAAAGGGGTCTATAACGCACAAAAAATAAAGAACCCCTATTTAAATGATCTTTACGATTTTTTTCAGCTCTAATATTCTATAAGAATATACTATATAGGAGGTGGTGGGGAACCACAGGTTACAAGTAGAAAAAAAGTTCAACTGGGTCCCAAGGATCATAGGAATTAATGCTGGAAAGGACCTTAAAGATTAATTAATCCAACTTACTTATTTTATTGATGATACCCAGAGAGATCCCCCAAAAGTCAAGTGCCCTATCTTATAAGATAGATTTCCTGATTCCCTGGGTTGTTAGTGCATCCGTCTCAAATAACCTTTCCTATTCCCTTAGAGAGAAGTTCCAATTCCTTCCTGGAGGAATCATTTCTCTCATTTTGTTCTTCCTAAAAGAATTTTAGCCAATTTTCAGGACAAAGTAAGATATCCTTTTGCTTTTGTGTCTAAGATTGACCTACATGCCCACTTGGCTTCTAATAATAGATTACTGAAAAAATATTATTTTACTCTAATTTATATCCCTATATTTGGTCTAGAGAAGCAACTGCATGCCATTGTGGATAGAAAACTGGCCTCAGAGGCAGGAAGACCTGGGTTCAGGTCTTGTCTCTGAAATATTCTTTCTTTGAAACCCTAGGTAAGTCACCTAAGCTCTCAATGATCTGGGCAGTTCTCTAAGACAATAAATTGCAGACAAGGTTGTGACCTGCATTGGTGGAGCTAGGATCCTCACCTCTGAGTTTCCTGTACTCATGAGATCACAGGTATAAAACCCTGTCAGTTTGCATATAGCATACAGTTATCCTTTATGCATTGCGACTTTCCCCCTTGGAGTTTTAATATATCATGGGTTGGTATAAGAAATTAAATGGGAATTTGGTGGGGGGAGTTTTGCAGAAGCCACGGATGACACATGAAGGCGAGCAGATGACACAGAAAAAGTTTAGAAACTCAGAAATTCATAAAATATATGCATAATATTAATCCATATTTTACAATAAGCTACTGTAGACATCCCATAAAAGAAACAGAAAAAAATCAGACTTTTTCTCCGGTATAAAAGGAGGGCCAAAAAGTTTTATATGGATTTTCCAGATTGCAGAGGTGCTGCACCCTAACCACAACAATGTGGAAGGGACAACCATGTGCTTACTTACCTGTGTACATGTTCTGTTTCTCTCTTCGATTATGAATGCCTTGAAGGTAGTGTCTTTATATCTCCATCTTCAAGCACAGGCTCCGGCACATGTTACATGTTTAATGAATGCTTACTGAATTGACTTATCCAGGGTCACTCATACCTTAGGTTACAAGTGGCAGAGGCAAGTTTCAAACTTTGGTCTTTTGACCACAACTCCTGTCTTTTTCTATCATATCATTTTGCTCAACTAGCTAACAAGGTAGATATAGGAACTCTGAACAACTTATCATTAGTGAGATTTATTAATTAGACATAAAGGTGGACATGATATCCTATCAGTAATTAAGCAAGTTTGAAAATACCAAAAATAGCCAATACGCACTTTATTTACCCAATCAGTTACGAAGTCTTGTAGATTCTATGTTGAATTCTTCCCTCCTTTTTGCTCACACTCCCAACATCCTAGCTCAGGTCTTCCTTCACTCTTCCACTTTTCATCTGCAGCTCTGTTTGGTTTCAGCTCCACAGAATGGAATACCTTTTCCAGGATCTATAGATCACTTCTAATATCATCACCTTGCTGCTGTCTCAGTCTTGGATATTCAGTGCCTTCCCAGCTCCCTCTGCCTTGTCTCCCCTCTGATTGGAGAGCTGGAGAGTAGAGAACTAAACCAAAGCCTGCCTTCAAAGAGGACAGAAATCTGCCTACCAACTCACTTTCTGTCTACAGCTCTGCTTGGTTTCAGCTTCATGTAAAAAGATGCCCCAGGCTGGGTATCCCTTGTTATCTCTCCCATACCCGCCCTTTCCAGCTTTCACTTAGATTATAAACTCCTTAAGGGCAGAGTCTGTCTGTCTTTTTTTTTTTTAATTTGTATCCCCAGTACTTAGCACAATGCCTGGAACATTGTGTGTTTGTCCTTCGTTTTCAAAGAGGACCATGACATCAAGGAAAATGATGACATGACTTGCAGCTGACTTTGATTTGAATGAGGGAGGGCTGTGCAAGGCCACCAACCTCACTTTCTCCTCCAGAGCCATTTGAGTGAAGTGGCCAAATATTTGTCAGGATGATTAGAGATAGCCCAGAATGCAATGGGAGACGCTGGCCCTTTTAGGCTTCCATGTTCTCCCTAAGAGAAGTAATCACTCCCTCCTAGAGGAATGATTTCTCTCGTTTTGTTCTTCCTAAAGAGTATGTTCATCATTTGCAGAACAGAGCAAATTGTTCCTTTTAGTCAAATGCCCAAGCCTGACCTGCACATCCACTTAACTTCTAATGACGTATCACTACAAAATATATTATTTCACTCCCTCTAATCTATATCCAGCAATCCATTCTCTGCAACAATCTATTACCTTAAAATGGAGTACCAATCACTTCATTGCAGTATGCTGTATTCATAAAACATTTTCTATTGCTACCATTTTATTTCAGAATAAATTACACAGTTTTAATCATTGGCCCGCTGAGTAGAATTATTGTAGTCTTTCTGGCATTCTGTTGCTTTCTCTTACCAACACAGAAATGATCAAATATTCTTACTATGATGAGAGAAAGAAATCTGATTTTTTTTTCTTTCTTGGTGTCTGTATGCTCTCATTAAAAAAAAGCTTTGCAAGTGATGGCTTTCCTTAATTCAACAAACATTTACTAAACTCCCAATATGTGAAAAGAACTATGTTAGGTATTGGAAAAACAGAGATGATAAAAATTCTCCAAAAATTCTTCTGACCTCACAAAGCTGATAATTTGGCATGTATATGGGTGGGTATGAGGGACCTGAACAAATAACTATAATGTGTTAGAATCTAAGTTTCTCTGAGATGTCAGAGTGGTAAGGTAGACTCCAGGAGGAAGCAATCACTTCTTTCTCAGTTAATTAGCAAATAATTCATGGAAGCATCTGCACTTGAACTTGTCCCACAGAAAGAATTTCAATAAGTTAAGATGTCAGGAGAGTCCATTTAAGGTTTGGGGATAACATACTCAGAAGCACAGAAGATGTGATTGTGGAGCAATGAGTAATAGAGTTGAGGTGAAATGTAGAGTAGGTGAAGAGTAACAGTGAGGAATAATTCTTGAAAGGTTGGATTCAGATTGTAGAGCATCTTGAATGCAAGGCTGAGGAATTTATAATTTATCCTTATAAGCCAAATTAAATCTCAGTGATAAAGTACAAGGCCTCCATGATCTTGCTCCAGGTAAGGATTGCTCTTCTACCCTCCCATGGGTTTTCTGAATCTTTGGCATAATTAGACCATCTCCTGATCTGAGTACTATGAAAGGGCATCTTGGCTGATGTAAGTGTCCCATCCTGTAGTTAGCTTCCAACTCCACTACTTGTTGAACTGTTACTGAGTTGCCAGGTTTCTCAGTTTGCTGTTCTTTAGCTCCATGAATTCCCATGATTCTTCACTCTCTACTTGTGTGGAAGAGTGGAATAAATAATAGTTATAGAAACAGAAGACCTTGGTATGAACTCTGGCTCTGTCACTCACCATTCTATTACGTTAGACAAGTCGCTTTGCTTTCAGAGTCCTCAGTTTTCTAATCTCTAAAATGAAAGTGTTGGACTGGATAACTTTTAAGGCAATAAGATTATAGATTTAAGGCTACAAGGAAACAAAGAGGCCTATGTTTATGAATTGAAGACCCGTTAAAGGCTTTTGATCAGAGGAGCAATGTGATCAGATGTGCTTTAGGAAGACTAATTTGGTGGTTCAAAACTTACTGAATTTTAAATGTTAATAGGTCATCTAGCCTAGATGTTCAGTTGGCAAATGGAATTGTGGGACTGCTGTTCAGGGGAGAGGTTAGGGTTGGCAGTTTAGATTTTGAAGTCATTTTATAGAATTGAAGTCTTGGGCATGACTGATATTATCAAGAGAAAGATAATGTCTAGAATAAAGAGTGGATGCCATAGGACAGGGAGACCCCCAAGAAGGAAGGCAAATGAGATAAATCTCTCAGGAAATCAAGGTGCAGTTAAAAAAAGAGTCCTAATGCTAGAATCAGCAGATCTAGAAGACATTGTACACCAACCAGCTAGATCATCTCATTTTTAAAAATGAGGAAAATGATACCTGGTCATGTTAATAGAAAGATTATAGCAATAGAAAATTAAAGATCAAAGAACAGAGAAATGAGAAAAGAATTAATTGTGGTAAATATGGGAGTACAATGTATTTCAGAGCTTGAGAAAGAGAGAAGGTTTGAAGTATGAAGACACGATAGGGAGTCAGTAAGAGTCAAATAAAATGGTTGCTATAGAACAGAGAGGACTTGTTTAGTAAGAGAACATGAATGTGTAGAGGACCCAGTCAGTTTAGTCTTTATGACTATCTCTAGGGCCACTGTCCTCCTCAGGAGCTAAAATACCAGCTAGTGGGGACTTACTCAGGGTTCACAATTCATTGGTCCTGAAAGAAAGAGCGTCAGGTGTTCCAGAAGTTTAAGTGTAGGAGAGGCTGGACTTGGGCAGTTCTTATGGAATTGGGTGCATCCTCAAGCTCTTGCAAGCTTTGGACTATTGCTAAAGAATAAGGCATAGCAATTAAAGATGCCCCTTGTGTTCTGGGGCTAAAGTTGTATCACTGAATATTGGCAGCTGAAACAGGAGGCTTTAGAGGAAATAAAGAGAAAAGACGTCAATTTCTCTCTCCTCTTCTGAACTTGTCACTTGAGACTCTGCTAGCTCTCCCTTGGTTTTATAGTGGGGATATTTCTCTCCTTTCTTTTATTCCATCTCCACTAGCTGGCTTGGAGACCTATAATAAATATAAGAAAAAAGGATCAACATGTATTTATCTGAGTCAGTCTGAGAATGGACCTCAAGCCCTTGTCTCCATCCTTGTCTCCATCTCCATCTTCTGTGTTTCTTTGAACAGTGATCTTGGAAAATAGATGCTCTTAGTTTAACCTCATGAATTTGGGAAGTTAGTAATCCCTGAGACTATACCAGTCCATCACTTTACCACTGCTTGGAGTAGAACACCACTGTCAGGAAAAACTGCCAGGTAGATGACACAATTAGAACTAAGGAAGTTCAAACTTGCATCCAGAGAGCATAGGTCAGAAGAGAAAGAGAAATATCTGTTCCATGGTCCTAAAAAGTGTCTTTATATTTCAGAAAAGGATGGTAGGTGATAGCTTAATGGTTTGTATTAATGTCATTTAGGGAAGACCCCAACCATGAATCATGCCTATGTTTTATTTAAGAGTTTTCCTCCAGAATTCTGGGGTGGGGGACAATGAGCTAGGGAATTCAAGAAAAGCTTGACTCCAAGTTTTTAGCAACCAGGTATCCCTATGGCAGAACATAATATGTATGAATCCAAGGACCTCCTAAGGCTGTGGGTGGAGGAGTGCACTGTTGAAGAGGCCCGTGGTTCTCTCTTTATTTGGACTCAAGTCTATTTCTCCTACAACTTCCTGCTTCCTTGTTAAGAATCTCTCAATCAGTGTGAGCCTTGGTTTTAGCCCCAGGGCGGCTGGGCCAGCAGCCAGCTGGAGGGACCCCAGAACACCAGCAGCTGTGGCAATTCCAGAATTATCAATACAGACATGCCTAGGACAAAGTAAGAGGTTAGTGCCCTATGGACTTTGGGACCAGGATTTGGGGAACACTTTGGCTTCCTCCCCTGGGGGCTAGAAGCCACAGAGGAGACATGGCACACTTGCCATTTTGTAGCTTCAGTGGCAGCTACAGATCCCAGCCTGCGAACTGTAGGGAGATCCAGTGATCAGTCTTGGGGGTTAATCACTCTTGCTTTAACCTGCTTGGATCTGGATTGTGATCTGGGGGAGGTCTGGGGTGGGTATCCAACTTGCCAGACCTGGAAGTTGTGAAGACCCCAACGTTCAGGACGGAAGCTCCCCTGTCTGGTGGCAGAATCCCACTGTGGCAAAAAGCCCCAAAGTCAAATAATTAAGGGGCAACATGCCTAGGCAAAGGAAACAAAATAAACAGAAAAATGCAACATTATCCTCCTATTCTGGGGGCAAAGAGGATCGAAGCAGGGAACAGGAGGAGGACTGTGAGGTCAGAAATCCTGCTCCAAAAGCCCCAAAGGAAAATATGAGCAGGTTACAGGCCATAAAGAACCTTAAGAAGCAGATAAGAGAAGTGGAGAAAAAATTGGAAAGAGAAATGAGAAGGATGCAGGAAAAGTATGAAATGAGAGTCAACAGCCTGACCGAGGAAAATAACACCCAAAAAAATAGACTAACTCAAATGGCAAAGGAGGCCCAAAAGGGCAATGAGGAGAAGAATGCCTTAAAAAGCCAAATTTGCCAGATGGAAAAAGAATCTCAAAAGCTCACTGAGGAGATTCATTCCTTCAGAGTTAGACTGGAGCAAATGGAAGCTAATGACTTTATGAGAAATCAAGATGCTGTTAAGCAGATCCAAACAAATGAAAGATTAGAAGGCAATGTGAAATATCTCATGGGAAAAAACACTGACCTGGAAAATAGATCCAGGAGAGACAATTTAAAAATTATTGGACTACCTGAAAGCCATGATCAAAGAAAGAACCTAGAAATCACCCTTCAAGAAATTCTCAAGGAAAATTACCCTGATGTTTTAGATCCAGAGGGCAAAATAGAGGTTGAAAGAATCCACAGATCACCTCCTGAAAAAGATCCCAAAAAGAAAACTCCCAGGAATATTATAGCCAGGTTCCAGAATCCCCAGATCAAGGAGAAAATACTACAAGCAGCCAGGAAGAAACAATTTCAATATTGTGGAAACACAATCAGAATAGCACAGGACCTGGCAGCTTCTACACTGAGGGATTGAAGGGCATGGAATATGATATTCCAGAGGACAAAAGAGCTGGGATTGAAGCCAAGGGTCACCTACCCAGCAAAACTGAGTATATTGTTTCAAGGGAAAATATGGCCATTCATTGGAATAGAGGACTTTCAAGCATTCTTGAGGAAAAAACCAGAGTTAAATAGAAAATTTGACATCCAGACCCAAGAAGCAAGAGATTCCTGAGAAGGTAATCAGGGAAAAGAAATCAAAAGGAACTTATCAAAGTTGACCTATTTACATTCCTACATGGAAAAACAATAACTGTGACTGATGAAACTTTTCTCAATATGAAAATAATGGAAGAAGGGTGTATGGTCATTTGAATACATATGTGAATGTGTGTATATATGTTTACAGTTATACATGGATAGAGGGCACAGGTTGAATTTGTTGGGAAGGGATGATACTTAAGGGGTGAAGTTATGAGGGGAGAGAGAAAAGTGGCAAGAGGAGATGGGGAGAGACAGGGTAAGGTAAACTATCTCATATAGAAGAAGCAAGGGGAAATGGCTTCAGGGGAGGGGAAGAACAGCAAGGCAAAAAGGCAAAACCATATTCTCATTGAATCTGGCTCAGGGAGAGAATGACATACATACTAAATTGGATATCTCACCCTGCTGGAGAGTAGGGGGAAGGGGGATGAGAGGGGGTATGATGGAGAAGAGGGCATTCTGGGGGGGAGGGGAGGTTGGAAGTACCCACTAGAGAAGAGGGACAAGATCAAAGTAGGGAATGGTCTAGGTGGGGGGTGAGATGGGTGGGAGGGAATTACAAGCAGCCTTTTACAAGATATCTACTATGGTAATGTTTTGCATAGCTGTACATGTACAACACATACTGAATTTCTTATCTTCCCAGAGGGAATGGCTAACAAGGGAGGAAGGGAATGGATCTGAAATTTGAGGTTATAAAATTAAATGTTTCAAATATATATAAATATTGTTGTTAATACTATTTTGCATGTAATTGGAAGATAAGATGTTCAGGCATTGGGGCACAAAGACTCACCTCGCCCTAATGGCAAAGTCAAAGGGGATATGGGAGAAGATATGGGAGAGAGCAGATTGGATGAGGGGATATCTTGTGGGACTGCTATTCTGGGGTGGTGGGTAGGGGAAAAATGGGGAAAAACATTGTAACTCAAAATCTGGCAGAAATGAATGATGTAAACCAGAAATTAATAAAGCATTTGTTAAAAAAAAGAATCTCTCAATCATTTTTTCCTTTCTAGTGACTTCCCCTGAAGACAAACTTTAGAAGAGAGAAAAGGGAAGTCAAATGAACTCATCTTCCTTTTTGAAAGATCTTGTTCATTTCTCCTTTCTCCAGGCATAATGTCTCCCTTATGGAATAAAATAACTTGAAATTTCTTGGCCTTTGTCAGTTATCTTCATAGTAATACAACTGAATCACTGGAACTTTTACATTTACAAAGCATTTTCCTCTCAATAGAAGAAGTACAATAGAAACATGGACACAAGAGTTCACCAGGTCTTGAGCAATCAGCTGAAAATAAGCTAGCACACCAAGGTGGGCTCCCTTTCTCCTGAGGAGTTCCCAATTGGTTTCCACTGTATCTGAGTTCTTTCCCTTTCCTTTCCTATTCTATCCTAGCCTCATAATTATGCTGCCTAGGGGGGATAATTGCTACACTATTCAAAGCACTTCTTTTTCAAAATGTCTCCGTTGTTTCTAACAATTTTACTTTTCCTCTTCATGTTTCACAGTTGTGCCGCACTTCCTCCCTTCTGCACAAAGGGTAAGAAAAAGAACCAAAAGAAAACTGCCAACAAGTACTTTCTGTGTGGCTGCTCCACCCATGAGTGTGGACAGAGGTCCCAGGCTTGATCTCTGAAACTACCCTGTCCTAGCATACTCCCACCCCATTGCTTTACAACATACACCCTGTTGATTTCTGTTCAGACATACATTTCTGAAGTTTGAAGCTGTTGTACAAATAAGGTCACAATTCCTACTGTGTCCACACCATCCATTAGGAGAAGCTTCTGAGGAGTGACTTAGAGAATATATGAATAATACCCTGTCAGGTGACATTGTGACATAGTGCATAGGGGGCTGATCTTGGGGATGGGAAGACCTGGGTTATAGGCCTATATCTGACATAGATTCAAAGGATCCTAGAATCTTAAACTGAAAGGGAACTTAGAGCCAATTAAATCCAACTCCATTCATTTATAAATGAGGAATTCTTGTTCAGCCTTCCTTTTGGAAGAGGGCCTAGGACATCACAGGGTGATATCTTGACTTGCCCAATTGGATTTAAGTGAGGCAGAGCTGCACAAATTTATCAGCCTCACTCTCTCTTCCAGAGTCATTACTGTCCATTGGCAAGACGAAAGTCATAATGACTGGTGATGGCCAGGGATACAGTGGATGGTTTTGGCATCTTCAATGTCTGACCAAATTGGAAGTACTCCACAGTACTTGCTTCAGCTGTCTTCATGGCCATTGAAATAAATTGTTCTCCACCCCTTCCACAAGGGAAGTCTTCACATGTTTGGGGTAGACTCCCCCTAACTCACCAACCAGTTTGAAACCAACTCTATTCATTTACACATGAGGAAACTGAGGCTGAGAGACAGTAAAGGATTTGCCCCAGGTCACACAGCTAGTAATAATAGTTTTATATAGTCCTTTAAGGTTTGCAAAGCACCTTTTAGATATTATCTCATCTTATGTTTCAAACCACCCAGTGAGGTAGATGATATCATTACTCCCATTTTATAGATAAAGAAATATACAGACAAAGTTTAAGTAATTGTCGGTTACCCCAGTAAGTGTCTGAGGGTGGACTTGAACTCAAAGCTGGATGATTTTAAACTATTTTATCTACTAGGCTTCATATACTATGTAACCCTGGGCAACTCGTTTAATTTCTTAATACTCTAAGCAACTTTATGAGAAGTTGCTTGGAAGGTACCGACCTACATTGGTAGATGGAGTCTAGATTCCACTGTGTAAGTGTATACATTAAGCATATGTCTGTATGTGCATTGATTCCTGCCCTGATCCCTGTTCCTGTCTTTCCAGGTGTACACTGTTGTTCAGTATAATCCTCTTCTATATGTGGAAGATTCAATTGTATATGAACAGATCGTTAACAAGGAATTCTGGTCCCAGGGCAAACTTCGCTGAGTAATTAAAGAAGAGACATTCCACACTGATTGGGAGAAAGGGTAATCTGTCCCCCAAATAATCTGATTTGAGCCCAGTTCCCAAGGCATGGTTAACTCAATAACATGACCCAATAATCACTCATGCCTTTTTTTACTATTATTTTTATTTAAAAATATTTATTTAGCATTTTATTTTCCCCCAATTACATGTAAAATAACTCATCTTAATTGTACATATATAAAAATATGGATGCACATATATATGTATGCTTAATGTATACACATACACATATGTTCATGATCATGATTACTGTGGAACAGAGAGGATTTTTTTCCCCAAAGAGGAGATTGCAGAAGTTTGGTATTTTGAGTCCTCATTTAATATATAAGCCACTACACTCTTCTCACTTCCATCACGTCCTTTTCCTGGTCGTTGTCCAAACTAAATTTGCCTTTTCATCTCCAAATTCTGCTAGTCAGTTTATTCTACAAGTATCTTGTTATGTTTTCTCATTTTCATAGCAACCCTATGCAAAATAATAGGCTAGGGTATTATCCCAAAATTTCATCTATTCTTATTTTCTCTAATTTTAAATGTGTCAATTAGAACAGGGATTAAGGTAAAGCCTTCTTCTGCTTAATTAAAACTATTAAGTCGAAATTACTGTACAAGACTTAAACAAATATCCTGCAGGTAGTTTATTATGAGACTCATTTCACTATCTCTTTGGCCCATCTTCTTTTCCTGCAACTCTCTTATGATAGATACCCTTTATACTACTCTCTTCCAGCATAGCTTTTTACGGGTAATGTGCTGCAGTCTGTTCCCATCCCATTCCTCTTGAGTGCCCTTTGGGTGAACCATGACTTTAATTCTTCACTGAAAATAACTCATCTTATCCATACCACAGAGGAAAAAATGACAACAAGCTATAGAACTATTCCTATCGTCCAGATGATGTTCGATATGGTCTGTTAGGTTCATGGCTACACACCATGAATGGATAAAGAATGGTACCGCGAGATAATGTTCAGGGCACTGGCCTTGGAATCGGGGTGATCTGGGTTCATAATTTGCCTCAGACACTTACTGTGTGCCCATGGGCAAGCTATTTACACTCCCTGGCCTTAGTTACCTCATATATTAAAGAAGGGGTTTGAACTCAACAATCAGATTCCAGCTCTAAATCTATGATGTGGTGATCATATAAACTTAGTCTAAATTCACATGGGGGTTGGATTGCCTCTGAGAAACTGCACAGAGCTTTAAATGACCACAAAGAAGCATGAGAAAGATTAAGTGGAGTGAGACCTTTCTCTAACTGCCTTCCATCTGCTGCTTCATATGTGCATGTTCCCTGAGGGAAGGCTGCTGGAGTGACCTTCATCTATACCAGTGCAAGTCAACTTCCACTTCCTGCTGCCTGCCTGATCTCCTGTGAGTGACATGGAGAGCATCCAGTTTGAAGAGGATCAACTTTTTCTTTGCACTCAGGCCTTCTGTGTCCTGTTGTGACCTATCCCTTGAGGAAAGAGGAAGAAAATCAGTGGAGAGCAGGACTTCTATCTCCAGTCTACAGAAGGAAGAACAGAAGTCAACTGGGGCCTCCAGTTCAGCTATGTGACCATATGCCTTTTTGCCATCTCATGCTGTCCTGGTCTCCTCTCTGATCTCCAGTCTCCTTGGAAAAGAAGCATAGTGTCTTCTGCTAAGTGATGAACATTCTCACACCTAGTCATACCCTACACATCCCAGTGATTTGAGCCCCTGTAGATCATCGTCCACCACACTATCACCCACCTCCTAATTCTTTATTCCCCTTCCCTCTCAAACCAGCCCCCTCAAAGTCATGACCAATGTCACCACCCTTCTACTGTGCCTCTGAAATTCTATTCCATAGCCAATAAACTTCCTTTTATCATAAATCTTTTTCTCTCCCACTCCCCACATTTTCTAGGTATCACTGAAACCTTGCTCCCCTCTGATGACATGTCCTCCTTGGTCACCCTTTCCTGTATTGGATTCATGCTCATTCATTCCACTCAGCTTCCACTCTGCCCCACTTGAGGCAGAGGAATTGCTCCCCATTGCCACTTCTAGGTTTCCCCCTGACTTCCATCACTCAGTAACCCCTTCCTCAATGAGTTCAATACCTGACTCATAACTTTTTTCTCCTGCCTAACTCCTGCCCTCGTACTAGGGACTTCAAAATACACACTGACTCTCCTTGAACATCTCACCCCACCCAGTTATTCAGTCTACTTACTTCCCATGACCTGTTTCTTCACCCCACCTCAGTAATACACAAAGATGGTCATACCCTTGGCCTTGCCATCACCCATAAATGTACCCACCTTCATGTTCAAGAATTCTGAAATCCCCCTTTATGACCATAATCTATTCCCCCTGCCTTCCTTTACCAAACCCATTCTTTGTCCATACCATGATTTTTAGGCCATTAAGAACTTCTTTCCAATCTTTTCTGTTCTTGCCCCTCTCTCTTCTTTTCCTCATCTTGAGCCCTTGGTGAACTAGTTCACCTCTACAGTTCTATCTACTCGATTCCCTGGCTATCTTATCATATTACTAATTGTGCCCAGTCAAGTGTCAGTCTTATATGACTTCTACCATCTATGGCCTTTGCTTCTGTACATGTGCTGTTGAGCATAAGTGAAGAAAATAAAAGGAAAAGGTAAAAAGGAGTAAGGAAGCAATTGGTTATAGCACCTGACATGGGATCAGGAGATGTGAGTTTTAGACCTGGCTCTCTGTCACTAGTTGTATGACTCTGGGCAAATCAATTTGTATCTTTGCATCTCATTTTCCTCCTCCTTTAGTAGGAATATGTTATTTTTAAATACTGTGCCACTCCCCCCAACCTTAAAACTCTATTGCATAACTTAGAAATTTTCATTTCTGTTTGATCTTCACATTACTTGGTCAAAATTAGTGAGGTCTTAAAGAAAACTTGTATAGCCAGGAAACACCCCCACCCAATAATTAAGCTGAAAAGCAGTGATTAACCTACTGTTTTGTGACAGTGTGGTCAGTGTGACAAAATGGATAGAAAGCTGTCCTCAGAGCTAGAATACTAGGGTTCAAGTCCTACTTCTTAAACTGGTTGTGGGACTCTGGGTAAAACAACTTCTTGGTACTCCTGTTAGCTCTTTAAGATTATCAGGTGCAGAAGAATTACTGACATAAATAGATAGGGGGACCTCACCTAGGTTATCTTTATACCAGTGAAATCATAAATAGATCTAGTCTGTATCCTTCCCAACAAAGTGGTGAAAGAACTAAAAACTGAACAAAAACTGCCCTCCTGCTTCTCTTTGTATTCAACTTCTTCTCTTGCACGGATTAAAAATATCCCTTGTCTATTAGCTAGAGGAATATGCTGTATTCAAGCTTCCTGGGTTTGACACACCATTCTGATCATCCTTCTAGCCCCATTTATTTATAATTTATAAATTGCATTACATAGAACAACATTTGTGTAACAAAGCATCTCTTGTCATCCAAATGAGGAGGTGAATAAAGGTCAAGCCCAGGACAGTTTTGCCTTGGAAAAACCCATTTTCAAAGAAATTACTGGTTTCTTTTCCAGATTTGTACAGTTCTTTTAGGGTGGTTGGACTGATGGTGGGGGGGGGTGTGTGGCAACAACAGTTGATTTTGTATATGTGTGCAGTTGCCCAAGAATGCTAATAATTAAAATTTGATCACTGCTATATAAATATGAGTATGGCAAACAACCATAGGGAAGGATGGTCACAGCTAAGCAGGAGACAGCCATCTGGAGAAGGGATTTTCACATGCCAACTGATAATTGAAGTAGCCTAACATAACCAAGCATGACATGCATTCTTCCCTTCTGTTCTAACGGGATGTAATTTGTGTTGAAAGGAGTCTTTAATTAAAGATGTCATAATGCTATTGACACAATTTGATTTTCCTCTCCAGATGGAGCGGAGGGAAAGGTAATTTGGATGCAGCTGGTTTCAAAATAAATGCAAGGAGCCCAGTTAAGTATTATTTCTTAGTTTGATGTTTTTTAGATGTGATTAGAAAGAGTTTTTATTTTTCTCTACAGACAGTTGGATAGGATGGGTACTGGACTTGTGATTTCATCTTTATAGTGACCTCTTGGATGAAGAAATTCCATCTATGAATATATATCAATAACTCCTCTGCAACTTACACTGTTAAAAAAGGTACTTAAGATAATGAAAAAGAGACTTACCCAGAGTTACACCACTGATGTGTCAAAGGCAGGAGTTGAATCTAGGCCTTCCTGAATCTAAGAGCAGCTTTCAATCTATTATGCCTTGCTGTCTCACAACACATATTAGTCTGAAAGTATAGTTATCATTTGAGATTTTAAGATCACTTAAAAATGTTTTTAGCTTTCCATTTTGAGGGTGGCTTATTTGCAAATAAACTAGCTCTCCCCACTCTCCCTTCTTTGCCATTATCATTGTGGTGGTGACCTAAGGATAAATGTTGGGTACATATCTAAGAAAAGTGTTGCAAAAGAACAGAAGGTTAGCTGAGACCTAGGGAATTAAGCCCATCAGTGTTAAATTGTAAGCTGTACCATATGAAGGAAATGTTGCATGATAAATGTACCTCTGTCCCCAAATCTCTGTTCTACAGTGATAATTTCTCTAGCTCAAGATATCATAGAATTGTGAAGAACCTCTCTGGAGTAGGGGCTCCTGAGCAATAAGTGAAGAGATTGAATGTAAGATAGCTGTCATAGTATAGAGATCTAGGACTGAGAGGGATTTGAGGCTGCAATATTATATAGAGTTAGAGCTGAAAGGAACTTCAAGGATTGTCTAGCCTAAAAAATATTCATTTTACATAGGAGGCCCAGAGAGGGTCACAGCACATGATTACAGGACTACAGAATAACAGATGCAAGTATAGATTCGAGGTCCTCTCTATTTCCCCACTGTGACATGCTCATAAGACAATACAGGCTGTTTTGCCATGACCATTCTGGCTCTGACTGTGCATCAGAAGGTGTATTCTCAGTGAACATTATACATCACACTGATCTATAGGTATTTCCTTTAAATGTAAATACTTTTTTGGGAATAAATAAACCTAAATTTCCCAAAGCAATTTCCCGGTCTAATCACCTTATATTTTAGAACAAATCAAATATCCCTAATTTATTTAATATAAAAAATTTCACAGCTATTTAAACTTATAAATCTTATGAATCTTTATTAATCTCATTATAAATGTTTTAAAAATAAAAACATCCTAATTGATCTTATATAAAATTTTTATTTTGTTTATGGGGTATATTTGAAAGAAATGAAAACCTCCAATAAAAGAGTCAGCAAGAATTTAATTTAATTTAATTTTTTTTAAGAATTTAATTTTAAAGCATTTATTTAAATTAAATGAAAAATCCTTATATTTGTTAAGAAACTTTTACATAAACAACATTTTACAAGATCCTGTAGGAACTATAATGAGGTATTAGAAATGATTTTTCTTCTCAAGAGACTTAAAATCTGTGGAGTGATGGAAAGAAAGACACAAAACTCTATTGAAGATGTTCCAGCAAATAATAATGCCAATCCATGGCTGACAGCAGGAAAGAAATCATTCAATGTCATCAAGAGGCTGATGAGATAAGGTTATATGAGGACCATAGAGCTAGATCTGGAGAGTATCTTATATCATCCAAATTTCTCATTTTACAGATAAGAAAATGAGGTCCAGAGAGGTTAAATACTTGCTCAATGCCACAAATTAGTAAGCAGACAGAATCTGGACCCAGGAGTTAGGATTCTAGGTACAAAGTTCTCTCTACTATATCACACATTTAGAGATATTTGAAGCTCAGTCATGTGGATATGACAGAATTATTTTGTTTGCATTCCGAGTGCAAAACCAGAAGTAACAGGTAGAAATTGCAGTGGCAAAATTAGATATAAGGGGAAATTTCCCATTAAGCCAGTCCCTGACCATATCCAAAAAGGGAATCAGGCTGTGTTGGAAGGTAGAGTATGGAATAACTTGCTTCAAATCCTGCCTTTAACATTAGCTGCATGACAATGAGCAAGTCACTTAATTACAGCTAGGTGGCAGAGTGGGTAGAGCACTTTACTTTGAATCAGGAAGACGTAAGTTCAAATCCAACTGAGACACCTACTAACTGTGTGACCCTAGGCAAAGTCTCAGTTGTCTGAATTTCATCTTCTGTAAGATGAGGATAACAATAGCCTCTGCCTCCCTGGGTGGTTGTGGGTAACAAATGAGAGAGTGTTTGTAAAGTGCTTTGCAAACTTTGATAAATATAAACATTATTTACTATTAATATTATAAGTAGTAATAGAAGTAGGAGCTGGAGTAGCAAGCATGGTTGTTATATTTGAGTCTTAGTTTCCTCATCTGTAATATAAGGATAACAAAAGTCATAGAATGTACTTCACAAGATATGCATACATTGCCAAAGGTAGTGCAAAGAGCTGTTGTGTTGACCTCATTGTTGTGTGCCTGGGTAACTTGGACAGTATGCCAGTACCATGCCAAAAAACTGAATCGCTTCCATAGGAATTAGTAAGATTCTGAATATCACCTGGCAGGATAAGGTACCAGACACTGAGGTCCGTTCTTGAACTATAATGCCAAGCATTCAGACTCTGCTTCAGAGAGCACAGCTCTGATGGGCTGGTCATGTTGTTTGAATGCCAAACATATGTTTACCTAAAAGACTTTTACGGAGAAATAACACAAGGCAAGTGCTCACACATAGGTCTGAAGAAGTAACATAAGGACACTTTCAAGGTCTCTCTGAAGAACTCTGGAATTGATTATGAGACATGGGAGACATTGGCACAGGACCACCCAACATAGCATGCCTGCATCAAAGATGGTGCTGTGCTCTATGGTGAAGCAGAATTGCAAGAGATTAAAAGAAACACGAGATGAGCTGATTTAGCGACATCTCCAAATGCTCATATAGACTTTGTGCCCAATCTGTGGTAGAGTTCGTATTCCTTCTGAGCTCGTATTGCTGTGATAAGCCTGTCAGATACACTAAACCTTGACCCTGACAGTGATGTCATTTTGCTCCTCTTTGAGAATGAAGGACATCAACCAATAAGACAACCAACAATTACCATAAGACCTAATATATGAAAAACACATTGTAAACTTCAAAAGGATAAAGATTGGAATTGAATCTGTGATTTCATCTATATAGGGAGCCCCTTAATATGGAAATTCCTTCTACCAATGCAGGTTGGCCATGGCTCTACAAGTTTGATCTTAGACTATTGCCCTGCACACTCAGAAATTAGGTGAGTTACCCAGTCCTAATTGTCATTATTCTCTTTCAAGTTCAGGTCAACTGAGATGGTCTTTTAAGTCCCTTGCAGTTCTCATTTTCTGTGATTCTGTGACTCCCAGCTGAAGAGTAGGCTACCATTAGCCATTCTGATGTGAACAACAGAGGAGCCTATTGCCTTCTTAGAGAATATATTCAGGACATGATGAAGAGTTAGTCGGTCAACAAGTATTTATTAAGCACAATGTCCAAAGCACATGGGATAGAAAAACAAAAGTGAAATAGTTCCTAACCTCAAGGAGTTTATATTCTAATGAGTGAGAAAACTGTACACATATGAATATCTATAACTGTGATTAGAGAAGTAGCTGCCCACTAGGGACCAGACTTCAGTTGGGCAACACGGCTTTCTCTCTCTGTCTCTCTTTCTCTGTCTGCCTCTCTGTCTCTGTCTGTCTCTCTGTCTCTGTCTCTGTCTCTGTCTCTCCCTCCACCTAAGGTATCAAGCCCTTACCTGACAGTCCAAATGGAATGTAAAATTTAAAGTCTGAACCTTTTTGTTCTGTTCTGTTTTGTTCTCTTAAAGACCAGCATTAATCCCAAATCACTCTGGTCCCAGACCAATCCCTATTTGGTCACTCTTTGGTCCCTAACTGGCTCAGAATGAATGTAAATGTGAGAAACATGCTCACTCTATAAAGGACAATGCTGGTTGTGAAACCAGGAAAGGTTTTATTAATTTTTATATTCATTCCCCTGAATGAATGGGTATTCCTAACGGAGTACATTTGCTTCAGACAAATGCCAGGCTTATATATATATATATATATATATATATATATATATATATATATATCCTGCTTACAATTCAAATTTTCTGCCCAGCTCCCTTTGGCTAGGCACTTTAGAGTTCATAGTCTATCTGAAAAACACCTAAACCCCACCCCCACATGGGTCTCCATTCCTGCTTAGGTTTCTCATTCCCTTTATGCCTTGCTTATTAAAAGAACAGCAAGTCATCAGTTCTTTTAAAGGAATCCCCTGAAATGACTGGAGGCCAAACCCAGGATGTTTTAAGGTGCTTTCACCATTAACACAAGAAGAGCAATAAAATTCTCCTCCAGCCTTTGAAGTTATGGATTTTATCCGAAGTACAAAGTAATTTTTCTCCTTTAGATGTGCTGATAAAGAGGCACCCACTTCCTTGTAGAGTGAGTGAAGCTGAATCAACATCCCCAAGATTTTCTGATCCATTAATTTTCCTGCCTTTCCCAGAAACTACATGACTTCTGGTATGTTACATATTTTCTTGAGGAAACAGAAGTTCAGTTCATCTCTTACATAAATAACAATTGCTTCTGTTTTGTCCAGAAACCCCGAGGGTCTTCCCTTTGCAGACCCTCATTTTTTTTTAATTTTTTTTTCCATAATTATCTCAGAAAATAAATTTTTAAACAAATACTTTATTAACTTCTGTTTTACATCATTCATTTCCGCCAGATTTTGAGTTACAATCATTTTCCCCCCATTATTCCCCTACCCAACCTCCCAGAATAGCAGTCCCACAAGATATCGCTTCCTCCAATCTGCTCTCTCCCATACCTTCTCCCATACCCCCATCGATTTTTCCATTAGAGGAAGGTGAATCTTTGTGTCCCAATGCCTGCACATCTTATCTCCCAATTATAAGCAAAAGAGTATTAATAATAGTATTTATATATATTTGAAACATTTAATGTTAAGACCTCAAATTTCAGATCCATTTCTTCCTCCCTTGTCACCCATTCCCTCTGGGGAGATAAGTAATTCAGTGTATGTTGTACATGTCTAGCTATGCAAAACATTATCATAGTAGATATATTGTACAAGGCTGCTTATAATTCCCTCCCACTCATCCCACTCCCCACCTGGTCCATTCCCTACATGATCCTGTCCCTCTTCTATAGTGGGTACTTCCAACCTCCCCTCACCCCAAGGATGCCCTCGCATCCATCATCCCTCCTCTCATCCCCCTTCCCCCTATCCTGCTGCAGGTTGAGATATCCCATTTAGTATGTATGTCATTTTCTCCCTGAACCAAATTCAATGTGAATGTGGTTTTGCCTTTTTAGCCTTCCTTATTCTCCCCCTCCTTTGCACCCACTTCCCTACATGAGATAGTTTACCCTACCATGTCTCTCCCCATCTCCTCTTGCCACTTTCCTCTCTCACCTCATAATTTCATCCCTTGAGTACTCTCCCTTCCCAACAAAATCAACCTATGCCCTCTATCCATATATAACTGTAACCATATACACACACATTCACATATGTATTCATATGACCACACCCCCTTCTTCCATTATTTTCATAGTGAGGAAGATATCATCAGTCATAGATATTGCTTTTCCATATAGGAATGTAAATAGTTCAACTTTGATAAGTTCCTTTTGATTTCTTTTCCCTGATTACCTTCTCAGGCATCTCTTACTTCTTGCATCTGGATGCAGACCCTCATTTTTAAGAGGACATTCTTTACCTCTTTTTCTTTTTTTAAATTAAGCCTTAATCACTGAATGGGCACTGCCCTCAAACTGAGACTTGTTAAAGAACTTGAAAAGTCCAAGGTTCCCCATTGTCTCTTGGGCCATCTCCAATCTCTGTCCTAATCTATATCTGACCACATGGTCATGTATATCATGGATCCAGATGACTGCAGAGAAGAAAATGAGGCTGGTGACTTTGCACAGCCCTCTCTCACTTAAATCCAATCTACTTGCATGTCATGGCATCACCTCCCTGATATCCTGGTCCACTTCAAAAACAAAAGACAAAGAGCAAGCAAGCAGCATTTTATTTTTTGTTGCCTTTTCAGTCATGTCTGACTTTTCATGACCCAGTTTGGGATTTACTTGGCAAAGATACTACAGTGGCAAGCCGTTTCCCTTTCTAGCTCATTTTACAGATGAGAAAACAGGAGGCAAACTGGTTTAAGTGACTTGCCCAGAGTCACACAGCTCATAAGTGTCTGAGATCAGATTTGAACTCAGGAAGCCAAGTCTTGCTGACTCCAGACCTAGTTCTCTATCCACTGCACCACCTGACTACCCATGTATATGTTTGTATGTATGTGTATATATGTATACATAACATATAATATACATATATAAATATATATTTAATACAATACATTATTTTGGAGGGTGTTTCTTAAAAACTGGCGGAGGAGGAAAGGACAGGGAAGACTTCATAAAGATAGTTTAACTGAGTCTTGAAGAAAACAAGGCATTCTAAGATTCCCAGAGGCAAGGATAAGCTCTCAAACTTAGATTTGAGGAAAATGCCCAGGACAGTCATCTCTTCCATTCCCACATCCTGTAAGAATTTGACTTTTCCATTATGCCCCTAAATTCTGGATATATTCTCTACCACCACTATCCCCACCTGGCTGTTTGTGTGTTACCTTCCACAATTAGACTGTAAGTTCCTTGAAAGCTAGGACTGTCTTTTATTTTCTAATATTTTTGTCTCTAGGATTTAGCACGGTACACATCACAAAGAAGTCCTTCCACCCTAACCCCCTCAAAACTGTATCTGTTAAAGTCCCTCCCTTTCTTTATATCTAAATTCAGCTGTTTCCTTCTCTATGAAGTTTTCCATGTCTACTGTCCTAAAGTCAAAATGATGTCTCATGTTCAGATTTCTCATAACACTGTCCCTGAAACATCATCTTGGCCTTTGAATTGCCCTTTGTAGCATAGTTATCTGTTTCCATAGCTTACCCTACCCTCACTAAATTCTTGGTAACAGGTTTTTTTTTTAATCTTTGTATTCCTAGTCATAGCCCAATGTCCTACTCATATTTTTCCAATGCTTCAAATAGAACCAAGATGGGTTTATATGTGTATGTGTATATAAATATATATATGGATATATGTATATGTATATATATATATGTGTGTGCATGTGTGTATTTGTGTGTGCATGTGTGTAGTCACATATAATAAGTTGGTAGATCTCTATTTAAAATCTTTCCAGTTTAGAGTGAATGGGAAGAGCTTGCTCTCCATTGCCCTAGACTTTCAGAAACATGGTCACCTCTACACCATGGCAAGGGATTGGAGTAGGGTTCACATAGGAAATGGGTGTTGAATCAAATGGCAGCACAGTTGAAACCATTTGTTTGGTTTTTAATGAGACTAACCATGCCTCTGTTTTACTCCAGGGTATCTTTGTTTAGGAGTGAGTATAAATCTAGTTATTTCTTATTTGTCCTAAGTCTTACCTAAAATTCTTTTTCTCCAAATTCTTGACTTCTATTGAAAACCTGTTTTTACAAATAAACATAAAAACTTAGAAGGGAAAAAGCAGCTTACACGAAACAAACAAGCAAAATATTGATGAGATCTTCGTGCTTGCACTGGTTTAGATGTTTTTTCTGCAGAATTCATGACACAAATCAAACTCCATTTTAAATGGAACCTTCACAAAGAACAAAATACCTTTCAAACCAGTGCTGATTCCTCATATAGAGCCGTCACATCAATAACCCAACTGACGCTTACTGTGCAATTGAGAAGCTGTTGTCATTGATTGACTGAGGCTCTTATAACTTAAAAGCTCATGGTTTGTTTTTATAAATGCTTTTCATGATATGGATCAATGAAGCACTCAGAATAAAAAACAAACAAACAAATCTTTTTAATGGTCCATACAATGAATAGTATTCCTCTGCAGTATTTTTGCAAAATTCTCTGGGAAGATATATCTCAGATAACTAAAATGACAAAAAGTTGATTTACATTTATATTCACAAAAGGTTAGGGAAAGAAAGTCATAAAATAATTTTATTGTTTCTTTTTTTCTTATTTAATATTTTGTTTTTCCCATCTACATGTAAAAACAATTTTAACGTCCTTTCTTTTTCAAATTTTGAATTCCAAATTCTCTCCCTTCTTCCCTTCCCCCAATTGAGAAGGTAAGCAATTTGACATAAGTTGTACATGTATAGTCATGCAAAACACATTTCCATGAACATCATTCTGTGAAAGAAAACACAGTCAAAAAAAATTGAACAGGAAAAATAAAGAGAAAGTATCTTTGATCTGCATTCAGTTTCACCATTTCTTTCTTTGGAGGTTGATAGCACCTTTCATCATTAAGTCCTACTAAATTATCTGGGATCATTTGTAAAGCCAAGCACCTGCAGCTTTCCAGAGGACTGCTGCTGTGAACAGCTTCAAGGTTCTGATTACATAGTATGGTGAACTCTATTTATTCAGTAACAATTGAGACAAAACATGGACAGGAACCAAAGTATAGCATTCACAATGTTATAACAGCAAGTTATCACTAAGTAGCCACACAGTTTTAACCAAAGTGGTCACATAATTCTAAACAAAAGATATCATTCAGTAAGTTCTTAACTCAACGATCCTTAAGGAACAAACCTCCTTAAGGGACACAAAGTAAAATGGTCAAAGTTCTCCACCCCTAGGTCACAGTAAATCATAATCTTCTTAGTCAGCAGTAGGTACCCAAGAAGAGGTCTTTTCTTCTTGACTCAAGACTGGCTCTCCTATCCCAGGATTCCTCTTCCATGGGTCCAGCTCCTGCCTGAATTTATCCAACTGTCACCTGGATTCAAAGGCAGGCATCTCTCAGCTCCTTGTCCAGCATCTTGTCCAGCTTCTTGTCTGGTTCCTTGTCCAGTTCCCATTCCACACTGAAGTTCAAAATGTGGAACACCTCAAGTCCTTCACAATTCCTGTTTCTGGGAATTCAAAGTTTAACAGAGCCACAATAACATTCACACACATTGCCAGCACCATCATCAATTCACCATTTGCCTGTGAAATCAACAGAGACCCACAAACAAGGTCAAAGAGGTCAATACAAATCATCAGTAAAGTCCCAGCACCTCTGAAATCCTCCTCCAGGATTTCTGTGAACAGACAACCAGAAAATCCTCTTTCAGGGCTTCCAGTAAGGTCCCAGGGCTTCTGTACAAAGTATCACAAACAAAAATCAACACAGACAGAACAGACAAACATAGAGTTGGGATACCACAAGTTTTCTCCTTCTCAACTCTGCCACCACAAGAGTTCTCTTCTCAGTTCTGCTGTCTACTCAGTTCTTCTCTCTTCTCAGTTCTGCTCTCTCCAGCCCAAGCCTCTCCTTATATGTGGTCATTAGCTACTCCCTTTCCTGTTGCATCAGCAATAGGGGTTCACAAGTTCTAGGGTTCACAAGTCGTGGGGTTCACAAGTTCTGCTTCTCAGTAAATACTTGATATGATTATGAGGAAGAACTGAACAAGTTGTCAAGTAAATAGCTAAAACAAGGCATTAAGTACTTCTTTGCTTGCCATTACATCATTATATTGATGAGAATAGCTAATTTATTCATAGTATATCATCATACAATATTGCAGTTATTGTGTATAATGTTCTAGTTCTGCTCATTTCACTTTGTATCAGTTCATGTAAATTTCCCTATGCTTTTCTGAGAGCATCCAGTTCATGTTTCTTAAAGCACAAATGTATTCCATCACAATCATACACAACAACTTGTTAAGCTATTCTCTCAATTGATGGACAGCCCCTCAATTTCTTTGCCACCACTAAAAGAGCTGCTATAAATAATTTTATACATATAGTTACCTTTTCCTTTTTTTGTTATCTCTTTGGGCTATAGACCTAGTAGGGGTATTGTTTGGTCAAGGAGTATGCATGCTTTTATAGCCCTTTAGTCATAATTCTAAATTTTTCTCCAGAATGGCTAGATCTGTATACAACTTAATCAATAACACGTTAGTGTTTTAATTTTCCCACATCCCCTCCAACATTTGTCATTTTCCTTTTCTGTCATTTTAGCCAATCTGATAGGTGTGAGGTAGTAGCTCAGAACTATTTTAATTTTCATTTCTCTCAATAGAGATTGAGCTTTTTATTTTTCACATGACCATAGATAGCTTTGATTACTTTGTTGAAAACAACCTGTTCTTTGACCATTTATCAATTAAAGAATGACTCATTTCTATAAGTTTGACTTAATTTTCTATATGTTTGAGAAATGAAGTCTTTATCAGAGAAACTCACTGTAAAATTTTTCTTTCACAGTAGATTGCCAACTATTTATGTCCCTCTATCCTAATCCTATTTTCCCTTTTCCTCTCTCTCTCCACTTGCCCAATTCTCTCTCTCTCTCTCTCTCTCTCTCTCTCTCTCTCTCTCTCTCTCTCTCTGTCTCTCTCTGTCTCTCTCTGTCTCTCTCTCTCTCTTCCTCTCTCTTTCTGTCTCTCTCTCTGTCTCTCTCTCTTCCTCTCTCTCCCTCTCTCCCCCCTCCCCCCTCCCCCCTCTCTCTCTTTCTCTCTCTGTCTGTCTCTCTCTCTCTGTCTTTATCTCTCTGTCTCTCTCTCTGTCTCTCTGTCTCTCTCTCTGTCTCTGTCTCTCTTTCTCTCTCCCTCTCTCTCTCTGTCTCTGTCTCTCTGTCTCTCTCTCTGTGTCTCTCTCTGTCTCTCTCCCTCTCTCTCTCTCTCTGTGTCTCTCTCTGTCTCTCTGTCTCTGTCTCTGTCTCTCTCTGTCTCTCTCTCTCTGTCTCTCTCTCTCTCTCTGTCTCTCTCTCTCTCTCTCTGTCTCTCTGTCTCTCTCCCCCTTTCTCCTTTTACACAAAAGTGTTTTGCTTCTGAATTTTATTTCCCCCAAACTGCTCTCCCTTCTATCAGCTTCCCCTCTCCCCTTTCCTTTTACCCACTTCTCTTCTTACTTTCCTGTATGGTAAGATCGTTTTCTACCCCAACTGAGTATGGATTGAGCCAATTCCAATGAGGTTAGGTTTGTGGGATCTCCTCCCTGCTTCCCCCATTTCCCCCTCCACTGTTAAATCTCCTTCAGGTATCTTTTAGGTCAGGTAATTTATCTCATTCTGCCTCTCCCTTTCCCCTTCTTCCAGTACATTCTTCTTTCTCATCCCTTAATTTTATTTTTTTTAAGATAATCGTACCATCACATTCAACCCGTACCTTTGCTTTGCATCTATATATACTCCTTCTAACTGGCCTAATAATGAGAAAGATTTTTAGCAGTTTTATATATATATATATATATATATATATATATATATATATATATATATATATACATATATATATATATATATATATTACCTTTTTATACTTCTCTTGAGTCTTGTATTTGAAAGTCAAATTTTCTATTGGGCTCTGGTCTTTTCATCAGGAATGCTTTAAAGTGTTCTCTTTCATTGAATGTCTTCTTTTCTCCAAAAGGATTATACTCAATTTTGCTGTGTAGGTGATTCTTGGTTGTAATCCTAGATCTTTTGCCTTCTGAAATATCATATTTCAAGTCCTCTGATCCTTTAAAGTAGAAGCTGCTAAATCTTGTGTTATCCTGACTGACTCCACTATATTTGAGTTGTTTCTTTTTGGCTGCTTGGGATATTTTCTCCTTGCTATGAGAGGTCTGGAATTTGGTTATAATATTGTCGGGAGTTTTCATTTTGGAATCTTTTTCAGGAGATGGTCAATGGAGTCTTTCAATTTCTATTTTACCCTTTGATTCTAGAATATCAGAGCAGTTTTACTTGATAATTTCTTGAAAGTTGATGACTAGCCTCTTTTTTTAATCATGACTTTCAGGTAGTCCAGTAATTCTTAAATTACCTCTTCTGAATCTATTTCCCAGGTCAGTTGTTTTTCCAATGAAATATCTCACATATTCTTCTACTTTTTCTTATTTTGATTTTGTTTGATTGTTTCTTGATTTCACTTGGAATTAAGAGTTCCCACTTGCCCAATTCTAACTTTTAAGGAATTGTTTTCTTCAGTGAAATTTTTTTACTTCCTTTTCCATTTGGCCAATTTTACTTCTTAAGGAGTTTTCTTCAGTGAATTTTTGTATATAGTTTTTCCATTTGGCCAATTCTACTTTTCAAAACATTCTGCTCATTAGGTTTTTGAGCCTCTTTTACCATTTGGCCTATTCTGTTTTTTAAAGTGTCATTTTCTTCAGCATTTTTTCCCCTCCTTTACCAAGCTATTGACTCTATTTTCATGGTTTTCTTGCATCACTTTTATTTCTCTTCCCAATTTTTCCTCTACCTTTCTTACATGATTTCTAAAATGCTTTTTGAGCTCTTACATTGCCTGAGACCAATTCATATTTTGTTTCGAGGCTTTGGATGTAGGAACATTGATTTCATTGTTTTTTTTTCCCTAAGTGTGTGTTTTGATCTTGCTTGTCACCATAATAACTTTCTGTGGTCTGAATGCTTTTCTGTTGTTTGCTCGTTTTACAGACTATTTCTTGACTTTTAACTCTGTGCTAAAGTGGGGCTCTGCTTCCCATGTGGAGAGGGCACTGCCCCAAGCTTCAGCTTTTTTGTATAGCTGTTTTCAAAAGTAATTCTGGGAACCTATAAATTTTTGGCTCTTTCAAGTTTGTATGTTCTAGTGAGAAGTGTGTTTACTACTCTCCTGTACTGTATACTTGTTTGTGAGTGACCACAAGCACTCTTTTCCATCAGGGAACTATAACCAGGGATCCTGTTGTGCTAGTGCTCCTTCTTACACTGGGACTAAGACACAGGACTGTGACCCACATCCAAGTATAGGCAATGCAACAGAGTTCTGCCCCTGGTGCCACGAAAGGGACCCCTGTAAATATCCTTCTTACCCTTAGTCCAAATCCCTTACCGTCTATGAGTTGAGAAGTCTGGAAACTGCCACTGCACCACTGATTCAGTCACCCCAAGGCCTGCTTCTGGTTTGCTGGGACCCAGTCTGTGCTGGTATGGCCTATATTGGACTATGCTCCTCTTCCACCCTGGTGCTGACCCTTTAAGTTTTGGGGCTGGAAAATTGTTGCACTGAATCTTTTTGTGATTTCTGCTGCTCTAGAATTTGTTTAGAGACATTATTTGAAAGTATCTGGAAGGGTTTGGGGGAGAATTTAGGTGAATTCCTGCCTTTGTTTATTTTCTACAAGCCCTCACAACTAATAATATCAAAAGCCTTGGTCAGATCAATGAATGCTGTGTACACCAACCTCTGTTCTAGTCCTGGCATTTCTCCTGGAGTTGCTGGGCATCAAATACCATATCAACCATTCCTCAGTCCTTTCTGAAACCACAGTGGCTCTTGGGTAGATGATCATCTTCTAGGTGGAAGATAAGCCTTTTAAGGAGGACTCTGGCAAGAATCTTGCTAGCACTAAGAGAGATACCTCTGTGATTGTTACAGGACAATCTATTTCTTTTACCTTTCTAGAGATAGGCAATAAAGGCATCCTTGAATGCAAGAGGGTAACCTCCTCTTGCCATATAACCCAGAAAATTTCAGTCAACTTTTGTATGAGCAGTGGACCTCCTGCTTTATAAATCTCAGCTGGACTAGAATCAGTACCAGGTGCTTTGCCACAGGAGAGGAGCCTAATTCAGCTAGAGAGGGATTGACTTCAACCTGAGGTATATGGTTAATGGCTTCAGCATGAATTGCTGACAGTCTATTGAGAATGTGATGGAAGTGTTCAGCCCAGCTCTCCAGGATCATGTCTTTATTGCTAATAGATGTGACTCCATCAGTACTGAGTAGTTGAGATGCACCATAGGTCTTTGGTCCATAAATTGCCTTCATGGCATCATGGATTGTGACTCTCAGCATAAAACTGAATTACATCTGCCCTCTTACTGAACCAAGAATCCTATATCTCTCTAAACTTTGTGTGTACTTTACTTTTGATGGAATTAAACACTACCTTCTTAGAGATGGATGAACTTTCCTATGGGTAAAACCTGTGGAATTCTCATTTTTCATTTAGCAGCTTCTGAATTTCCCATAATTTTCATCAAACCAGTAATGCTTGTGAGAGTTTTAGCCCAGATAAGCAAATCTGATGCTGTTCACCAAATCTCTAAAACCTGCCCACTCTTTTTTGCTGCACTGTTGCAAATCATGTGCTGACTCTGCTTTCCCTCCAAGTTAGAAAAGAATTGTAAATGCTCAGAGAACAGCTCTAATCTGCTGACATTAAGTGTTCTAGAAGTTGCCTTGCTTTGGGGCCCCTGCTTCTGTTAAATGCAAATATTTAGCTTAGAAAGGATACATCTATGATCAGTCCATCACTCTGTGCCACACATCACCTCTATCTCTTTCACATCCTGTCTGCATTTTCTCCTTACACACACACACACACACACACACACACACACACACACACACACACAGTCCAATAAATGCCACTATTTGATGGGGTGGTACATCCTTGAAGTTTTATTGCATTTAGCCAAATGGAAGACAGTGTTGGTGATAAGAATGTCATGAAAGGCACAAGTCTTCAGCAGTAAGTGACTGTTGTTGTTGCTATTTCCAATTCCATTCCTCCCAAAGACTCCCTGCCATGTCTGGTAGTCTGTGCCTACTCTTGCATCAGAGTCACCCGGAATTATAAGCTTGTTCCTCTTTTGCCACATTGATGACGAAAATCTCCAGGTATTTGTAATATCTTTGCCACATAAGGATTCATCATGGTGCGAGCATAAGCACTGATGATGGTGGTGTGGTGCTTCCCTGCAAGTGGAGATTGCATTGTCATGAGCCTGCCTATCACTCCTTTTGGTAGGTATAAAAGTTTGTTGACAAGATTAGTATTGACTGCAAAACCTTGCCAGCTTCATGGTGCTCCCCTTCAATGTAGTCATTCCAGAAACAAAACAAAACAAACAAACATGTATTCAGCTCTGACTTCAGTAAGGCAGCCTTAATTTGCCCACCTTGTTTCATTCAGTGCTATTATTTGGATGTGATCCCAGCTGAGTACTCTTATAAGGCCTGTTCATCTCTCAGATCTACTGGATTTTGTGTTGTACATAAGCATCAGTACATTCCATGTACTGATGGTGAGTGGAATCATTTTTGAAAGTTTTAGTGCATATTTTTATCTTCTGACCACAGGGTGGGATCTGCACCTGTCAGAATAAGTAGGCCAGGATTGGGTGAAGTAGACAATCTTTAGGGCATTTTTTCTAGCCTCTTCCTTGCACCAGGAAGTCAGCAGTACAATTCTTCAAAAAAGCTGCTTAGAGACTCGGGGGTGGCTGGATTTCACTGCTGCTTCAGTTCAGTGAGAAGACAACCCTACCGCTCAGGCTACCTGTTTGCAGGTATGTGACTACAGGTCACAGTATATCTACACCTGCTGTTTTGTCATTTGCCTGTCGCTATAGGATTTTATGGTAGGTAAAAATGGTTAAATGATATAGGTTATGACTTTTGATTCATGTATAAATTAGATTTAAGTAAGGCAGAGTTCTGTAAAGTTATTGGCCTCACTCTCTCTTCTAGAGTCATCAAAGTCCAGTGGCAAGACAAAGTCAAGATTACTGGTTATGGATTGGTATGAATGGGTGACCTTGGCATCTTCAATGTCTATCCAAACTAAGTACTCCACAGCACCTGCTTCAACTACCTTCATGGCCTGTTGGAACAAATTTTTCTCATCCATCCATTCTGCCAAGGGAAATGTTCACATGCTTGGGGTAGACACAACCCATCCTCACTCACTGAGGGGTTTAAGACCTCAACTGGTTTAGCCAATCTACTGAAATGGTTTACCAGGGTGTGGCTGCTGTAATGCTACAACTTCTTGGTTTCACAGGTGAGAGTCAAGTGAATCAGGTGGACCCCAAAGGTGGAAAGAAGCCCTGAAAAGGGTCTGACAGCCCTCCCACCAGAGGTACTAATTTTCCCTCAACTCATTTATACCCCATTTTGTGTAAATATATCTTACCAGCAGAATACAAGCTGTTTGAAAGGAGGTGGTTGTTTAATTTTTGTTTTTGTATCTTCAAATCGAATGCAGTTCTTGACAGGTAAAGACATAAACGTTTTGTTTAATTGAGTTGTTGAATTTCAAATATCAGAGCTTATTTTTAAAATAAAATGTCACTTTTTACTCACTATGTGTGTTAGTGAATATTTTTAGTTCTAGAAATTCAATTTGAAACATGAAGTAATGTTTTCTTTTTAACTAGATAGTCTCCCTCTAGTTTTTATAACTTTATTTTTAAAATTATGTTTCTTTAAAGAAATTTTTAGTTTGATTTTTAAATTTTTTTAATCTCAAGGTACACACTGGGATCTGGGCACAAACGTCATTAAAAGCTAATAGTTGGTTCTGTTAAGAGCCACTAGAAACTCTGAATATCGCTTTTACAAGATTATTTTTCAAGAAAGTATGAAAGTAAATTGTTGAGCAAATCATGATCTATAAAAATTTGGGATATAGCAATTACTTGGAATTTACTGACAGAACACATGGAATTTTGGAATAACAGATTTAAAGTAGGGAGAGAAATGTGTATTTTTACTCACTCATTAATTAAATCATCTAATTCAACTCCCTCATTTTACAGATGAGGAAGCTGACACCCAGAGAAGTGTAATGACTTTCCCAAGGACAAAAATGCAATAATTGACAGAGTCAGGTTTTGAATCTGGGTCCTCACCCTTCAAAACCAAATGTTAATGAATGTATGGAACATCTCCTTGACAAAGGGAAGTTGAAGAAATTTTGGAGTCAAATAAAATAAAGCAAGCCAATTCTCATACTGAAAAATTGCTGCAAGTATTCAGTAATTTTGCGACATGCAATTTCTGATTCAACTTTTTATAAGAGAAAATATATGTAGAATTGAAATTTCTCACAGAAACTCCATTTAAAATCATTTGGAACATTGAAGTTGTGCACACATTTTCCTCACTGCTATGTTTCTGACTCCAGACTTGGCTGCCTTGCCAATAGCATTAATAGCTCCCTTTTATATATTGCCTTTTCCCATTAAAATATAAATTCCACAAGGCCAGGGACCATATGTCTCTTTTGCTTGTATTTTTCTCCCCAACACTTAGCATAGTCCCTAGCACTTACTCACTTAATGCTTGTTGCTTTGCTTTGCCTCGTTTGAAGATTATCAAAGACATGGCTTCTACTTTAAAGGCAGATTCTGTTAACCCTCAATTAATTCTGAAAAGTCCCTTGTATTGACTTTTAAGGTTGATATGATTGATGGATGAAGAACAACTCAAGACTCCCTACTTTCTTCTCCTCTAAGGCCTCACCCTTGTAATAACTTTGCTTGCATAGCTGCCCTGAGAAGAATGTTACTCTACAGTTGTGATCAAGAACCCCATACTATATGCCTTTGGTAGAGGGACCACTGGTGTCATGATGGTTTAATTCCCTTTGAGTTCCTCGGGTATTTTTGTTTATTTGCTTTACCTCTTGAGCAAGGAAGTTGAAGCTAGGAATTTTTATATCTAGAGTCAAGTATCACAAATAAGCCTGAGACAAAGGACAAAAAAATATGTCCTCAGTTGAATTGAGAAAGATAACAGCAGGACATTCATGAGGGACAAGTTAGAACCTGAGACAACTGCAGGAAGTGGGTAAAGTTTAGACCAGAGGAAAGGAGCAGGAAACTAGAGTGGAAAATACTATTACTCATAGGAAATAAGTATATGACCAAGATGTCAGTTTACCTACACAATTATGGCTAATTGTATTTCTTCTAAGGAGCAATTTGTAGCAAAATGGATTATTTTCAATTTTCGATCAATCACTCAATTGCTAAGCATTTATTAAGTATTTTTCCTAATTTTTTTTACTATTTACTAAATGCTAGTATTTAGCATTTACTAAATGCTAAGGATATGCAGAAAAGCAAAAACATTCTTATCCACAGAGGGCTTAAGTAACAATGCATTCACACATTATAAAAATAATTTACCCTCTGATATTTAATCCTTTGTTATCATCATCATCATCACCATCATCATCATCATCATCATCATCATCACTTTTTGGATGCATGGATACATAGACTAATTTTCAAAACTGTTCACTTAGTAATACATAGAAATACCACAAGGTGTCAGGATTTCCATATTTTACTTCTATCCAGGTCACCTTTTGGATCTGGAAACAAATAGATTGTGTTTTAAAGTAATGTCTTTGCTTTTCTAATTTTCGTTCTTAAAGCCTGGGTTTTCTTATATAGTCTTTGAACATGAAATATGCTAATGATAATACTATCAATTCATCTATATGTGTCAATAATGCTAAAACCCTGTTTTCACACCCACTCAGATCTCTGCTATGAATTGTAATTTAGTATTAATCAGTTCCTAGACACTAACTTTACCATATACACATACACCAATACTGAGACAAAATTTCTTCACCTGCAAAATTAATATGAACAAAATGAGTTCCAAAATCCCATCTTGCATTGAAATTCCATGACTATAATTCTCAAAGGGTTTCTCTGCTACTTTTGGTAATTTTGGCTGAGTATTTTGGTTTAGTAATTTTTGGTTTAGTAAGAACCATAAATATTACTTTTATCACACTGATTTTTAACTTAAAAATATTTTTGATGCATTGGGAAGAAATAAATATGGTAAATCTTTTATTTCCTAGTATTGGCTATAAAGAACAGACAATTCACAATTATTATAGGATCTTCAACCCACTTATCTTCTATGTCACATTGTTCTTCACTCAGTGACTTATTTTTGCTTTATCTTTAATTTAATCCCATTTTCTCCCCCATCGCTTCTCACTTCTGTAATTATTGTCTGGTTTTCCATAAATCCTCCATCAGGGTTCCCATAAAGCTAACATGTTAGAGCTTTTTATCTTCTCTTCTATCAGTCTAGTTGTTTGACCTCTTATTTTACTGCTCATTTTCCTCATCTGTGAGAGGGTTGGACCAAATAACCCAGTAACTATCTCTGAAATTCTATGGTTCTCTATTTCTTTTGGCATCTGATATTTTTAATACTTTGGGAATACAAATCTATTTCTTAGATGTCCATCGGTTGGTTCTAGTTGTTACTTCACAACTAGTCCACTTCTTTCTCTGGTCACAAATATCCTTGATAATATCTTTTATGTCATATCTCACAAGCTAGTTAGTAAGATATGACTATATATTTAAGCTTACTGTGTGTCTTTATAGTGCTCATTAATTATACTTTTTGTTAGCAATTTTTGTTTTTAGAGTGATTCAGTTATCACCGCCATGTCATATAAGTAAGAAAATATTTGCACTAAAGGAGGTCAAAGAGTGAGAGAATGGTTCCATATATATCACAATACTCATAGCAACACTTTTTGTGTTAGCAAAAGACTACAAGAGAGGCAGTGTATCATAGTGGATAAAGAGTCAACTTCAAATTCAGGAAGACAAGGGTTCAAGCCCCACTTCTGACATATACTGGCTATGAGAACCCTGGTAAATAACTTAATCTTTAACCAGTCCCAGACAATTAACTCCCTGAGATTTCAAGTTGCAGAACAGGTGAAGATCTATATTATTTAGAGATGTCTTCTTCTCAAAAGTTACTGATGAAATGACAAGTCTAATCCAAAAAAACGGAATGAATATATGTGTCTATCAGTTGGGGGATGCCCAAACAAATTCTGCCATATGATAGAAATGGATTACTATTGTGCCACATTTAATGATAAATATCAAGAATTCAGGTAATTGTGGAATTACTTGTATGATCTAATACTGAATAAAGAAACTAGAAAAAAGAAAATGTATACTATGATATAAAGGGCAACAAGACAAAAAAGATACTGGAACACAGATCAATTTAGTGGCCAATCAACTCCAAAAGGACTAATGATGAAACATACTTATGCACATATAAAGTTATTAAGCATGGTAATTTTAAGTAATTAATAATCACCTTATTAAATAAAATATTACACAAATATATTTTACACATAAATATTAAATGAAATGTCAAATTAATTAATAATAATAAATTAAGGTTAATTTTCAATGTTTTGCTTATTTCATCTCTGCAGGTATCATTAATTATAAAGAGTCACAGCCTTGTGCATTCCCCTTAAACAAAACCTTTCCTGTGCACATGTTAAGACCTAAGAATCCACAGTAAATGTAATGATAAAAGCATTTTTTATTCTGAATATCAGCATCAAGAAAGGCAAAAACTCAGGATGACACATGCTTGTCAAAAATATTTACTATTTTCATGAAGGATACTTCAAAATTTCAAATGCTATAAAAGTACTTTTTTCATGATTATCTCACAAAGATGAATACACAGTGCAACCCATCAATGCTTTAAATATTTCTCCCCGATACACTTATGACCAAGGTCTAGGTTTTTAAATATTTCATAGATACCATTCAATATTTGAGTTACACATCCATTACTTCATGTTATCAATATATGAACAGCTCACTTTATCTAGTAATATATGTTCTCCATGTATTTTATGATACTTGTACTAAGTAAATGCTGTGTAGTGCTGTAGCTTACTTAAATCTACTATGTATTTCTCGATTATCTTTTGGGTCAAACAAAGATTTTTATCATAATTTGAATAATCTACATTTTTTCATCCACTTTTCCTACATGGATTGCTAAGTTGATATCGAATAAGTGGCCATAGGGATATGATACTGTGACATGGAGGATGATGCATGTCATATATCTTAGGAAAAGCCCAAACAGAAGAGGGATTTTCTATAGTAAATGTTCTATTAATGTTTCTTTTTACAGGTGACATTACATTGAATACATTGAACCCAACCTAGGACACTATAGAATCTCCTCAATGAAATCTGTGGTTGCGCTGAAGAAATCAGCCTTCCAATCTATGGGAGTAAATAAACAAACAAATAAACAAGTACACATGAAATTCATATTGCCCAGATTAAAATTTTCAGTCTTCTCCCAGTCACATAGCTGCAAAACATGGACAACAGAATCTAAGAAGAATAATTATCTTTTGACAACTTGGGTTTGAGAAAAGCTGTAAAAGACATCTTTGGGAGCCTGTGTAATCAGAAAGAGAAGGTAGATCATGTTGTACATGAGAGACAACAGATAGACAATCTAAGTTCTGCTTGGTAATCTCACAAAAAATAACACACTAACATAGGAGAGCCTTTAGAATATTGGGTAAATGGTCTGTCGACAATTTATGGAAAAGCAGGAACAAGATAGGAAGCATATAAGAAAATGTGAACAAATTATGATCTTCACTAATGAGTAGAAAATCAATACATAACATCACAGAACCAGAAGGTACAAGTAAATATCCCTGGGAATATTATATAAACACTGGTCCAACCAGACCAGCATGAGGCCTATTAGCATTTATTAATCACCTATTATGTGCTAAACACTGTGCTAAGGGATACAAAGACAGGGAAAATTAGTCAATATTTTTCAATAAAAGTATTCTATATTCAAATTAAATTGTTATATGATGACATAAAGAATAAACAAAAGAAGAAAAAAGGCTGGGAAATGAGGTATAGCAATGATGTAGAGATAAAGAAGGTCATATAATTAGGAGGCAGAACTGGAGTTCCAAAGCACCAATGTTAATGAGGTGATTTGAGCAGCCCAGATTTGAATTATTCTCAAATTTAATTTCTTATTAAGAGGTCACCTGTAACTCATGAGGTTCTCACTCTCATGCAAGTCAAAACAGCAAATTAGATATGCATTCAATTAGGAAGCCCTGTACTCTCTGCATTTTTATCTTTGATTAGAAGTTCCTTCTTGGATCTCTCTGTAGAATTCCTAATTCACACTGAAATCTTGCTGTTGAAATAACAAACATCCTTTGCTGGCTGAGCCATGGAGTTCTAATATCTGAAATTAAACTATATTAACCTAGAGAAATAGTACATGTTCAATGCAATGATGTGAAGTATTGATTTTGCTCTCTTTTGGTTAGATCCTTTGGAAAATGAGGGCAATAAAGTTTGAATGAAAACAGGCTTTTTGAGGGATTCAAAAGGCCTTAATGATACATTCTCTTTCTGTCTGTCTCTGTCTCTCCACCTCCTTATGAAATTTCACTTTTCCCTGTATATTTCTCCTTGAGACAGTTCTATCTCTTCCTCTCCCTAGAAGAAGAGAATGGAGGAAGAATATATTGGGTCACTGCTTCTAAGGAAGTTGAAATCCTGACCCTGGTCTTTGGATTCCAGACCCCTGACCTATTGCTTTCTAAACTTCTTGGGGTGCTGTAAAGGTAGGATACACATTCTTCAAAAAAGCTTTATCACCAACTTTTAGGGAGGGCAATAAACTTCAGGCTCCTTGAGGATATAGATTTTCTTTTTTCCATTTTGTACATATCCCCAGCAGGCTAGAATGGAACCTTACCTCAAGTAAACAGCAAATAAGCCTTTGTTGATTTCAAGCCCCTGGGGGACATTGCTATTTTACTTTTGTATCTATCTAGCTAGAAGAAAGGTTTATCAATCCAATTTAATAACTTACTAAACATTTATTAAGTGCCTACTATGTGCCAAGTACTGTGCTAAGTGCTGGGGATACAAATTAAAAAAAATACAGTTCTGTCTTTTAGAAGCTTACAATCTAGTGAGGGTAGACAACATACAAAAGGAGACAGGAAAGAGGTGGGAGGAAACACCAATCAATCAATTAATCAGTAAACATTAAGGACCTTCTCTGTACCAGGCACTCTGCTCAGCACTGAGAACACAAATACAAACAAACCAAAAGGTCCTTACCCTCAAGATGATTACATTCTAGTGAGGAAAAGCAACACATAAAGGAGAGCCAGAAAACTCTTGTTTTCAGGGCAAAGGTTTCTCCGGAGTCAGGAGGTGGCTATAGAGGAGGAGGGAAAGAAAAGTCAAGAGAGTGCAATCAGCAGGGAAGCAAAGCATGACGAGGGCCCCTCCGGAAATTATCCAGCATCTAGCATACAGTAGGAACTGAATAAACACTTGTTGTTGATTTATTTGGGGATGTGGAGAGAATGGATCTTGATTTCATTACTGGGAGGAACTCCCTGGGAAGAGAAACTCCCTCTCCCAACATGGATCAAATTAGTCCTGGAGAATTGCCTGGCAATACTTGGAGGTTAAATGATCTGTCCATGATCACACAGTAAGTACGTATCAGAGGCAGGACCTGAACCCAAATGTTCCTGATTCTGCGGTCAGCCATCTATTACATCTCCCAGCCTCTCTTGTTGAATGCAGCTCCACAGGCTGCTGCTGCTTAGAGAGCTAATCTCATGTTAGGGATGGGAGTGGGGGTGGGGAAAGGGAAGGTATGTACTATAGTTATCACCCATCTGGATGTTAGGTAGAAAATTAAGTCCAACACATGCTAATGTTTCTCCTAGTTATATAACGTTGACCATCTGTACTAGTGAATCAGCACATAGAAAGTGATGTGCCCCAAATTTTGGTGCAGTCCATTCAGGTTAAGTGCTGGGAAATGCATATTAAGTAAGAGTTTAGATCAGTGAGGGGATCAAGTGAGCTTAAATTCAGTGCCTGGAGATTGAATTTATGACTTTTTACACCATAGGTTCTGTTCTATTTTGGCGGCGGGGGGGGCGGGCAGGGGGATTGAGTTGTTCTGGTGCTATTGAGATATAAGCATAGAATCCAACAACAACCAAAAAAGGTTGCTAAAAGTATATTTTCACAAAAGCCATTTTTTAAATCAGATCTTGTTCTAATCAAGGGGAGACAGGATGCCAGTGTCTTGGAATAGTTTTCTGGTTCATTATCCTACAACATTTAGTTATTGAGTTGAACCAGATCTTTGGCTTTTTCAGCAAATATCTACCATCACAAGCTCTATGGTCTTGGTTAAGTCTTTTACCTCTCTGAGACCCAGTCTCTTCATCTGTAAAATGAGGGTAAGAGGGCGTGGTGGAAAGAGATCTGGGTCTGAAGTCAGGAAGACCTGAGTTTAAATCTATCCATAGATGCTAGCTGTGTGACCAAGGACATGTTATTTAACTTCTGTCTGTAATGTAAAGATCTGTAATGGTAATGGTAATTTGAAGATCTTCCCTGCTCCTTAATAAGCCTAAGGGAATTTGAAGATCTTTCCTGCTTTGAAAATCTTCCCTGACCCTTAATAGGCCAAATGTAATCACATAGAGCCTTGGTGGGAGGAGTTTGCTGAAAGATGGAGCAGAGCTCACAGGAAGTTGGGAGTCAGAGCAGCTAGACAGTGGGAGAGGATGTACCAAGGGAGACAGCTAGGCTTGTGAGTGTTGGTTTGTGGGAATGCTAAAGGATGGCATGACTTCACACTGTGCTACAGTGTATTAACTTCTTTGGCTACTATGATGGATTTGACTTTCTGGAGTTGGGATTTGGTTTTCTGGTCTCTGAATAAATGTTTTGTTTCTGTCTTCTACATGGAGAGTCTGTTATGTTTTGTGAGAGTCTGTCATATATTTGTGATATATTTTATTATATTTTTAGAACTATGACAGAATATTTAGTCAACATCAGTGCTTTGAATATTGTGTTGGCACTATGAGATCAAATATGATAATACTTGTAAAGTGCTTAGCATAGTGTTTGGTACATAGTAGATACTTGGCAAAATGTTTGTTTTCTTGTTTTTTCTCCTTTATAACCCTAAAATCCTATGGTTATGTATTATGATTATCTTGTTTTTAAAACCTGCAATCCCTCAAGGAGAATAATCACAATAGAATTCTAAAAAAAAAGAGAAAGAAAGAAAGGAAAGAAAGAAAAACAAGAAAGAAAAAAAAAAGCAGATAGCCCATTCACTACAGTTTCTATGGAGAATGAAGAGCGATGTCTATTTTTTTAGAACTACTGCCTAAAGAGCAGGCCACTTAACTGCCCAGTAATAGGAGAAATCTATTATTCTGCTTTCAAAACTATATTAGTTAATGCCAATACAGCATCCTGTCCATTCCCATAGCTCCATGGACTCATCAGGGCAAGAACACAAGATCCGGAGTTTGCACATTAGTGGAAGGTAAAGGTAGGAAGAAGTAATACTGAAAAAAAGAGGGAAGAGCTTCAAGAGCACATTGCATCTGACAAGTAGTCTATTCTGCCAATATATGCCATTAGGTTTCCTGTAATGGACTTCCTAATATCTATATAGCGTTGCTTGATTAATTACAACTCCTACTCTGACTCTCAGCATTCTACTTCCAACTCAGCCCTTTGGATTTAGCATTTCTGAATACTGTGATTCCTGCTCCAGCCCAGCCTTCCCTTTTTTGATTTCCCATTTCTATCTTAGTTCCTTGGAAGTAGTTTTCCTGAGAAAGTCTGCAACCTGTCCCTGTCTTTAGCCAACTCAACTTTCTGCTTCCATCTAAGCCCCCTGGACTTGATATCCCTAAAATACTTTGGCTCCTCACCTGCATCAAGATTCACTTGTACTTTGAACTAGCCTTTGATTTTTCTAAGAAATGGCATCCTATATAAAGGGCTCAGCAACTATCCTAATAATTGCCATGTATTGGTCCAAGGAAAGGGAATTTTTTTTCAGTATAGAAGCAACCAAGTAGGCTCAAGGTATGAGTCCTGGACAATAAGACCTGAGTTTGAATCTTGTCTCTGACTCTTGCTACCTTTGTGACACAACCTTCTTTGCCTCTTTTTCCTCATATGAAAAACAGATAGAATAAGAGTATTTAACTCTCCATCCCCACCCGCCACTGTGGTAAGGAGCAAGAGAAAGAACATATATAAAGGGCTTTGCAAACATTAAACTTCTATATGAGTGCTAGCTATTATTAAAATGTACTTTTCATATTTACCTCCAGGGAAATCACTTTCTGTGTACAACTGAGAGATTTTTCTCTTTGCTGTTATATTAAGATAACAATTAAGAATCAAAACAAATTAATTTGCTTAGTATTATTTATATTTAAACTATACATATATTCAATATATAAATAATCATCATTTTTAGTTACCCTACCATTACCTACTATTTGACATTTAGGTTGTTTCAATTTTTTTTTGCAAATGCATACAATGCCCCCATGAAAAATATTTAAGTGCATATCTCTTTGTTTTTATAATACTTTCAAAATATATGTCCAATAATGAAGTTGCTGGGTCAAATAATATGTTTACCATAGTACTTTTACTATATGCTGAGCCACATTGCTCTCAAAAATTATAATATTACAATTCTTTCAGAAATGTTTGGGTATACCTGTTCCTCCAAAACCATGTCAGCAGTGAGTATAATTGTTTTTACTTTTGTTAATTTATTGAGTATAAAGTGATAGTTCAAAAATGTTTTTCTTTATATCTCTTTGAATTATAAGTGAGAATGTTTATTTTTTTCAAATAATTATTAAAAGTGCTGCTTCTACTTCAGAAAATTGTCTGTTCATATATGATGAGCATTTATCCATTAAAAAATCAAGAATTGGGGCAGCTAGGTGGTGCAGTGAGTAGAGTGCTGGCCCCGGAGTCAGAAGGACCTGAGTTCGGCCTCAGACACTTAACACAGACACACACAAAAAAAAACTCCTAGCCATGTGACCTTGGGCAAGTTACTTAACCCCAATTGCCCTCCAAAATGCAAAAAAAAACAAAAACAAAAACAAAAAAAAATCAGGAATTGTGTCTATGACTTTTTAGGGATGTTTTAATTGTTTTTACTGGAGTGTTTTCCTCAGCTGAGACATACAATCTATGTATGCCTAGAGGTATCAGTTGTTAAAGTAGATGGAACCCTAGAATTGGAATCAGTAAGTTTGAGTTTAAATCTAGCCTAATATATCTGTGTGACCCTGAGCAAGTCACTTAACCTCTCCTTCAGTTTCCTTATGTTTAAAATGGGGTTAATAATACCCACCTCCCAGGGTTGCTGTGAAAATAAAATTAGAGGAGAGGATTTTGAGAAGATGGTGGAGTAGGCCAGAACATTCTAAGTTCTCAAGATTTTCCTCCACAAAAGAGATAAAATAGCACCTTAGGGTGAACAAAGTATAGGTAAAAATAAATGAGAATACAACAGGTGTCATCCTGGGACAATTTAAGAGGATCAGAAGAAAAATCCCAAGATGAGATTTAGTCACTGTGAAGAGTAAAAACCTCCAGGTTAGGGCCCATTTTAACAATAAGCAGCAAATCATGGGCTTAGTTGGTTTGGGAGGTTGCCTAGGCCCCAGCCACAGGAACTTTTACCCCTGGGATAGTGAGGTGAGTTGAGCATCTGAAGTAGGGAACATCAAGGGAACCTCTGCTGACAAGAAATGCCAGACCTAATTGTGCTTCACTTTACAACGGCCCATGCATGTCCTCTCAGGTTTATGGTCTATGTATGGTCCGTGACCTATTCATGCCAAAGAAGGAATTTGGTAAGATTCATTATTTTTTTTCAGTTTATGTATTGGAATTTACTGTTCTTAAAATGTTTGGTAGAATTTACACATAAATCCATCTGGTCCTAAGTTGTTGTTTTTTCCCCTTAGGGTCTCCTGCATCATTTCTTTCAACACAATAGTGTTCTGCTACTTTTCTATATCACAACTTGTTAAGCCATTCCCCGATTATGGACAACACTTCAATTTTCAATTTGTTGCTACCACAAAAAGACCTGATAGAAATATTGTTGTACATATGAGGTCTTTTTCTTTGATTTCCTTGGAGTATAGCCTAAGGTATATTTCTGAGTCAAAGAGTATGCACAGTTTAATAGCCTTTTGGACACAGATTCAAATTACTTTCTAGAATAGTTGGTCTAGTTCACAGCTCCGCTAACAATGCATGAGTGTGCCTGTTTTTTTTCCACACACCCTCCAGCCATTTGTCATTTTCCTTCCTCATTATCTTAGCCAATTTGATGAGGATGAGGTAGCTCTTTAGCATTGTTTTAATTTACATTTTTCTAATTATTAGTGATTTAGAGCATTTTACATATAACTATTGGTAGTTTTGATTTCTTTATCTGGAGTCTCTATTCATATCCTTTTGCCATATATCAACTGAAGAATGACTCTTAATTCTTACAAATTTGACTTAATTCCATATATTTTAGAAATGGAATCTTTATTAGAGGATTTTGCTGCAAAGATTTTGGTCTATGCCTTGTTTCTGTCAGACAGTGTTTAATCTGGACAAAGGTTCTTAGATCATACTGTATGTGGATTAGTTAAAGAAACTAAGAATATTTACCTGCAGAAGAGAAATTTTCAGAGTAGACACAATGTCAGTTTCTATGTGAAATCATTCCTAATGCACCCATATGTCATTGCCTCTTCACTCTCAACTTGCTTTGTATCTATGTCTGTTTTGTATCTACCTATACCTACCTATAGATGCACATGTAACCCCAGCTAAGCTTCAAGCTCGTTAAGAGAATGGACTAATTTACTTTAGTTTTTGTATCTCTAGTGCCTAACACAGTGCTTGGTACAGAGTAAGCATTTAATAAATGCTTATTGATTGATTGGATGATTCAGTATTTCTTATGGAAGAAGGCTCAGCTTTGTTGTATCCTAGAGGTCAGAACTTGGAGAAATGAATGAAATCTGTAGAAAAGTAGATTTAGGTAGTAAATTACAAAAAACATTTCTTAACAATTGTAACTTTCCAAAAATGTTATAGGATGCTTGGGAGTCACTGAGTTCTCCCTCATTAGAGGCCATGACCATTTGTTGGGTGTGTTGTGGAGATATTCTTGTTCAGGTGTGGGTTGGATTCAATGATCTCTGTGTCCCTATCCAGTGCTGATATTCTATGAATCTGTGACTTTAAAACACTAATTTGACCCAAATCATGGTTTGAGATTGTACTTCCTATACTTTCTGTATTGGGTCAGACACCCAGGTGGTACAGGAGATAGAGTGCTGAACTTAGAGTAAGGTGAGAAAGACAACCTCAAATTCTGATTCAAATACAGATTTGAATGTGTGACTCTTGGCAAGTCACATTCTTTCTCAGCCTCAGTTTTCCCCATTTTTAAAATGGTTATAATAATATGACCCATTTTATAGGGTGGTTGTGAAGCACAAATTTGTTAAGGTTATATAAAATATTTTGAAAATCATAAAGTGCTATGTAAAATCTAGTTGTTACAATTATTATTTTAAATGAGTCAAAGGATAAGACAATAGGAAACAAATATTTTGGCAACCTAGGAGAGGGCGTATACCTTAAGAGCAAGTACTTTGGTTGTCAATATCTCTTTCAATAACTGTGGATACCTATAGCATCAAATAATGAAAATATTGTGTGTGTGTGTGTGTGTGTGTGTGTGTGTGTTTATTAGCAGTTAGAAGCAGTGTGTTATAGTACAAAGTGCCCTGGAGTGGACTTAGATAGCCAGATAAAATGGTCTCAGCTTTTGGTTTTGACATCTACCGACAGTATGACCTTAGACAAATTATTTTGCCTCTTTGAATCTAGTTTCCTCTTCTGTAAAGTTAGAATAATAATTTTTGCTGCATTTACCTTATAGGATTATGAGGAAAGGGCTTTATTAGTCAAATCACAAGGCTGTAGCAATGTGAATTATTGTTATTCTTTAGAAAGGAGGAAGAACAGTTGATTAGATTGACAATTGAACAAAATAGGTCAGAAAAGAGGAAAGAACAGGTGTGTACCAAGTTAACATGAAAGAGATCTCTTTCTTAGTGAATATGCAAAATAGGAATTGTGGGAAGTTACTGAACAGTTGTGACCTGCTAACAAGCCTGAGAACAGAATAGGTTGTTCAGAAAGATTATATAAATATATGCAATTAAAAATAAAAACAAAAACAAATACCATGCTATTAGAAAATTATTACTGAAGATGGTACACATCATGAAATTACAGTTATTGGATAACTGATTGAACTTGATGCTCCCAGCATCTAGTTATCCTCTGGTAATGATTTAGGCATTATAGGGGGTAAATTAACACTTTCAGGACACTAAATACCAATTCCATCATTGAAATTAAGCATCTTAACTTATGAAGATGAAATTGGAGATATTTAACCTAGAAAAGAAAAAGGGTTAGGAAAATAGAACATGATGAATGTGATATGAGAGAAATTAAATCTGTTTTATTTGACTCAGCAAGCACAGTTCAGCTAGAAAGGAAGGAAATAAGCAAGCATTTAATAAGCACTTACTATGTACCAAGAATTGTACTAAACTCTTTACAAGCATTATCATTTTTGAGCCTCACAACAACCCTGGGAAGTTGCTATTATTGTCCCCATATTACAGTTGAGGAAACAGAGATCACATTTAAGAAACTTGCCCAGGGTCTAATAGTGAACATCTGAGTGCTCATTCCACTACACAACCTAGATGCCTTTAGCAGTAAGGGATAATGAAAGTTACATAGGCACATTTAGCTTTGAATGCAGGAAGATATATTCTAAATAAAATAGGCTATTATGACAAGTTGAATAAAAGGTTGTACCATCACTTATTAGATATGTTTTAGGAAGGATTCTTTTTCAGGTATAGTTTGAGTTAGGTGACTCCTGCCATTCCTTTCAACTCTGAATTCTGTGATTCTAAATTTATCAGCCAGTCAGTCAAGAAGAATGTTTTAAACACCTACTATATGCCAGACATTGTGCTAGATACCAACATTATGCTAAATACAAACAAACAAACAAAAGGAAGAAGAGTTCCTACTATTAAGGAGAAAAGCCACATTCAGTTGGAGGAGACAACGTTTAAAAAACTAAATATGTACTTGATGCATACAGGATTGACAACAGAGTAGATATTGGGCAGTGGTGGTGAGAGTGAAGAGTTCAGGATGACACCTAGGTTTAGAGGTTGGTTGACTACCAGGATGGCCATCCCCTTGAAAGTAATTGAAAAGTTAGTTAGAATTGATTCAATTCTGGATATAATGAGGTGATAAATGTCTGTAGAACCTCCAGTTTGAGATGTCAAGTAGGCAGTTAACGAAAGACTGGAAGTCAGGGCAGACATTTGGGTTGGATAAGTAGATCAGCATAAAGATAATTATTGAATATATGGATGCTGATGAGATAATCAAGTGAAATAGTATAGAAAGAGAAGAAAAGAGAACCCAGGTTGAGCATATGCTCCACAGTTAGGAATCATGACCTGAAGATCCAGCAAAGACAACTGAGAAGGAGAAGTCAGATAGGTAAGAGGAAAACCAGAAGAGATTATTGTAATGAAAATGAAAAAGAAGAAAATATCAAGGAAAAGAGGGTTATGAACAGTCATAGGATGTGGAAAGGTTAAAGAGGTTATGGATTGATAAAAGGCCATTAGATTTGTTAACTAAAAGATCATTGGTAACTTTGGAAAGAGTGGTTTCTGTTGAATGATGAGGTTGGAAGCCAAACTGCAAAATTAAAATGAGAGTTAAAAATAAAAAGAAAGTGGAACATATATTATAGATGACTTTCTTAAGGAATTTAGCCCCCAAAGGGAAGAGACGTATAGGATGATAGCTAGCAGGGGTGAACTGAAAAAATCCTTTTTTTTTAAGGATTGATGTAAATATGGGTACATTTGTAGTCAGTAGGGAGTATATAGGAAATAACTGAAGCTTAGTGAGGGAATAGGAATGAGAGGGAGCAATCTGTTGGAGAAAATAGGGTTGGATAGAATCACTTCTGCATGTAAATAAGTTAGCCTTGGCAGAGAGAAGGGTTACCTCTTTATATGAGGCAGCAGTGAAGGAACAGACAGAAGGCATCTGAATGATGTGAACTGAGGAGAAGGGGATAAGAAGAATTTCTGGAATAATTGGCTCATTTTTTTCTGGTGAAATATGAGGGAAGGTTCTCAACTGAGAGGGAGGGAGAAGGATGATCCATGAGAAGTTTGAGTAAGGATAAAATGGTTTGGAAAAACCTGTGATGAGTGGGATAATGAATTGATTGGGGATGTGCGAAAGGCCCATTGTTTGGGCTCAGTTTAAGTAATACACATCTGTAGTGGGTCCAGTCATCATGGGATCCAAAAGGGATTTAGGCTTTGAAATAATCTGGCTTGTCATATATAAAAGAAAAAAGAAATAAAACCTCTGAATTTAGGAAGGGACAGTAGATTTTTTTATAAATGCCCAAGTTACTTGCTGGTGGTATAGTAAATGTTTGGGGTGGTATGAAGAACAATAAATTTGTTATCTGAAAACCTAGGTTTAAGTCCTAGCCCTAGCATTTACTGGATATATGACCTTAGGCAAATCATGTAACCTTCATGAGTTTTAGTTTCTTCATCTTACTTGTTTTTAGACACAGGATCAAGATTATTGTCGAGTACTAAGATAAAATTCAGGAAAAGTTAATTCTAATAATGTGTGTTCTCATACCTATACTATCTAGTATATTATGATATGATTTCTATGGAAAGTTTGGTTTAGTGAAAGAAAAACTGAACAAGACGTCAAGAGGTGACTTCCATGTCACATGATCAACAAGATGGAGGACTAGATATTTTCTCTGATTCTTGTAACCACTCAATCCTTTCCAAAACAAATAAACATACAACAAAGATTAAGCAATCTTTCTCACATCGTCTAGGGCCTTAAGAACCCACAGAAGGTAAAAATCTCCATGAACTAATTAATGCCTGACTCCTGCTTATTCAGCACCCTTACTGCCCACTACCTACAGCATTCCTAGCAACAAGATTGTACTCACTGATCTGACCCACAGGCTTGAAACAAAGCACAACCTTACATCCTGAACATTCCCATTACCTTTCTATTGCAGTGTTGATCCAAACTCTAAGAATTTGCTGAACTTGTGATACTGAGCATGATGGCAACATTCTGAGCTGTAAAAGATCTCTGCAGGAAAGTAGAGAAACAAAGGGAACAAGATATATGTCTGGTTTGTAAAAGAGATCAACTGTAAGTTCTCTCCCCATCCCATCCCTTCCCAGAGCTTTGGAAATCTAAACTCCAAATGGCAGAAATTGGCCCAGCCTGCAATAGCACCAACATGGCAGCAACCTCAAGTGATGGACCAGAAAACTGAGAAATAGTGTGAACAGGGTAGGACACCATGTTCAGAGACCTATGTAGTATTCCACCAGGCTAGGGGGAACAAATGCAACATCTACCTGGGACAATTTCAGTCCCTGCAAAAGTTGCTTGGGGCATAGAGCTAGACAACTGAGAATTGCCCCAGCATATGAGCAGACTGAGGCACTTTGAGATTCAGGTCTCAAGGAAATCATTAGCAGAGTGAAGAGAGTCAGAAAGTGAACAATAAGAGAAAATAAAAGGGGGAAGTGGGCACTGAAATGACCAAATATTTTAGGAAGAGGAAAACTCAAAGACCTTGAGCATAAGTAGATAAACCAACAGGGAAAAAATTAAGAGCAGAAGGAAAAGTGGCCTATAGATCTTGTAAATAACTTTAAGCATCTATGAATAAATCCTGGAAAAAAAAGAAAAAATGATTCAACAAGAGGAGGCCCATGTATCATTTTTAGGAGGACATGGGATTATATATAACACACTGTTCATAAGTATTTAAAAACAAAATTTGAATTATGGAAGCAGGATTTATGACCATGTAGCAGCAAGCACACTAGCATCCCCAAGGTGGCTGCCAACACAGGTCCTTAGATCTGCTTTTCTAAAGGAAAGCAACTCAAAATGCGTTAACAAGCTTACTTTAATCAATCAAACATATATCATTTACCTAGTTCAGGGGAAAAAAGGTCAGCACTCCGAACTTCAGAGTATACAGACAGAAGTTACAAGACAGAGAAAAAGATGAAACAGACAGGCTTCCAAACTGTCCAACCATTACATCCATACCAAATCACAGTTACCAGAGAGAGAAGCATCAACATCTGGGTTTTCAAAGCCAGGTGGCTCTCAACAGCTGCCCAGAGTCTCATCTGGTCAAATCACACAACACTTCTCAAAGTGAGCCCCAAAGCAAAGCCTCACATCAGGGATTATATAGCCTTCTCCTGGGTCAGAGAATGTAACCAATCTCTTGGCCCACTGTCCAATCACATAGCATCAAGGTGTGGCCATTCCTGAAAACCAAGCCTCCTGCCATAGGCCCCATGTGACCACATTCAGCCTATTAGGGGGCAGAGTATATTTTCAAATCAATGAAGGTTCTTAGAGTCTCTTAAGCTTATCAAAGGGCCTAGGGGCAGGGAAGATCTTTAAATTTGCATTTCCATTACAGACCATCACAGTAAAACCAACTGGCAGAATAGAAAACCTTGAATCCATGGCGGCAAATCGCATCAAAGAATAAAAAAGAGAGAGGAGAAATGATGGGAAATGTAAACACACAGAAGTGAAGGAAAATCTGGAAGAAGAGGAACAAAAAGTAATAACCTTAAAAGAAAACATGTTCTACATACATACCAAACATTGATCTCAAAAAACAGAATGCATAGAGAAATTAAGGGTTATAGGTCTCACAGAACACAAGTCAAAAAAATCTGAATACCATAATGCAAGTAATAATACAATAAAACTTCTAAACTCAGAAAACAAATTGCCATTTGAAATAGCCATAGATCAATCCAGGCTATCTGATGGGGCTTTATTTACCTACTTCATAGAGCTATTATAAAGAAAACCCTCTCTGTATTGTAGTAGTAGTAGTAGTAGTGGTAGTAATAGTAGTGCTAGTAGTAGTAGTAGTAGTAGTAGTAGTAGTAGTAGTAGTAGTAGTAATGGTGGTGGTAGTGGCAGCAGCAGCAGGAATACTAGTAATCAGAGTACAAATGGTGGTGATGGTGGCAGCAGCAGCAGGAGTAATAGTAGCAGTGATGGTGGTGGTTGTGGTGTTGGTAGTGATGGTATTAGTGGTGGTGATAATGGTGGTGGTAGTAGTAACAGCAGCAGCAGTAGTATTAAGTAATAGTGGTAATAGTAATAATGATGACAATGATAAAGATAATATTTAAAACTTCAATGATCCATAATTTTATTGGTAATTCCCTTCCTAACTCACATGGCAACCTCCCTATATTTTTAATTGATAATTTTCATGAGTTGCTGTTCATAAGTATGATTGCCTGTGCTTGTTGATACTTCTCTCTAAACTTAGATAGTGTGGTCTCAGACAAACAATACACTGGTCACAGAATCTATTCTCTGAGACTCTTCAACTCCATAGCATCTTCCAGAATTTGCATCCCATTGGCATCACCTTGGAGAGCTCAAGGTCATCTCCATGCCACAATGAGGCAACTGAGAAGACAAACTGTAAAGAATATATACAATGTGAGTTTTTTTCTTACTAGTACCCCATTGTTATTACGACCTCAATCTGTGATTCTATGACAGCATAGTAAGTAAAGAAAAGAGGTCTGTGAACTAAATGAGAAGCCACTGAAAAATATAATAAAGAGTTTAAAGGGGTAGAAGGAAAATCAGCAGACAAAATGTTAATGTGTGTTGATCAATGATTAAGAACAAATGCCTTCTACTCACTTAATATTTATTTTTAAGCTCCACTGCCAAAATCATTGTCTAGGATTTTGGTCAATCAACTTTTAAGTTTTCTGTGGCATAATAGAAATAACATGTCCAAAGAAGAGCAGTCAAAATAATGAGGGAATTAGGAATCTTTCCATACATATGCCAGCTAAAGGAACTAGGAGTTTAAACTGAATTAGAAAAGATTTAAAGGGAGCTTGGCAACATCTTCAGATATTTAAAAGTCTGTTAAAGCACAGACATATATGGGACATATCTCCTATATATTAACAGAGAAATGATAGGATAATAGAGTTGAATGAGAACTCAGAGTTCAATCACTACATTATTGTATCTTCCTGATATTGGTGCTGTATCCCCTTTTAGAATGTAAACTCCTAGAGAGCAGGCATGGCCTAAAATAGTGCCTTGCACATTGGTAATGTAATGGTAATGGGAATTTGAAGACCTTCCTTGTACCTTAATAGGCCAAATGTAATCACATGGAACCTGGGGATCTGTGGGGAAGAGTAGCTTGCTAGAAGAGTGGAACTGTAAGGGCAGAGCAGGAAGGAGCAGGAGAGAGAACCAGAACAACTGGGACTAAGCAGTGCGGAGGCAGGGCAGCTACTGTGAGTGAGACAGGGTCATTTTTGCTTAAGGGGGCCTGTTTTGTTTTGAAGGTCCGAGGGAGGGAAGGCTTGGGAATGTTGTTTTCACTGCATTGGTTATGTGTACCAACTTCTTGGTTGCTATGCTGGATATGAGTTTCTGGTGTTGGGATTCAGCTTTCTGGTATTTGAAATGGTTCTGTCTTTCAGGTAGAGAGTCTGTTACATTTTGTGATTCACAACTACACCAGCATATTCATAGCCACTGTGGGTGCTGTGAATATCACATTGGTGTTATAGGTAAGAGATCACTAAATTCCACCTGCAATATCAGATAAATGATCATCTAAAAACCATTTGGATACTATCAATGACAAACTCACTTAAAATAGCCTATTTCATTTCTTGTACAATTATATTAGTTAAAAATATTTTCATCTTGATTTGTTTCTTCCTGAAGTTCTAGCATTGACTCAGAGTAAAAAAAGGCTAATGATAACATTCAAAATATAAATAATATTTGTACAATTGCTGTTTTAATGATTTAGCCCAATTTTTCAACAGCTTCAGGCAGCCTTTATTTTTCTGACATTGAATTCAACCTAATTCTTCTGTTATCATTTTGGTAATTTCCCCATTTTAAACATTTTTTTTCTGTCCAGACATTTTTTTTCTTATTCCTATTACTACAACCCATTACCTTCAAGAAATAGAAAGGTGCTAAGACAAGAAAGAAATATTCAGTCCTGGTTGAGCAATGAAGATTCATTCCAATCTCTCATGGGGGTAGATATGAGCTTTTTTTAAATAAGAAGACAAAGTATTTTTGAAAGTGGCACATATAGGTTTGTAATTGTTAAAATTATCTAAATAACAGCTTATCACTACTTTTTAACTTAGTCTCCCAACAGATGAAAATATCTGTTAAAATATAAAACAAACTTTTCAATGCAGGTAAAAATGTAGAACAAAGAAAATATAGTTTGCATTTGCTAGTATTATATTTTGTCAGAATTTTTGTCACTCTGTTGGCCACAATTAATAAAATTGATTATAATTTACCCCCAAATTTTGTCTTTCAAAATTATTTTATTTGCCATGATATGATGTATTTAAATGAGTCAACTAGCATTTATTAAGCTCCTACTATACACCAAACACATTGTAGCTTATATTTTTGATCATGTGGTCAAACATGACTAACAAAATACAGTACTATCCATAATATATAAACAAAGCTTGCAAGTTATCAAACAGGCGACTGATGTGTATCATAAAAAGGCAAATTATTCTGCCTATGAGAACTCTAACACATTTTCTCGATATAATTTTTTGGATAATTGATACTAAACACCTCAGCACCCTCAGAAGTCACTCCCATCTGATCAGAGAGATGGAGAGCAAAACAGTAAACTGCTCTCAAAGCCTCCTTTTACTGAGGACTCTGAATTGAGGGAAGGAAGGGGCACCTCAGGGTCACTACCTTGTCATGAGGGAGGGGCTTATGTAGCTCAATGAAACTAAGAAGCAAGGCTGCTCAGGGTTACCCAAGACACATAGGTCATAGACAGCTATGACCAAAAAAAAAAAAGTGATACACTGAAGAAGGAAATGGCAAACCACTTCAGCATCCTTGCAAGGAAACCCCAAATGGGGTCACAAAGAGTCTGGCACACCTCAAAATGACTGAACAACAAGAAGAAACTTCATTTTCCATCAGCTGCTTTGCTCACTTTTGATTCAATGAACATCAAACCTTCCCCAGAATAAGATTGTGAAATCTTATCATGGAGACTGATTCAACTTTGACACTCAATACCTGCTCAGCACTCTCAGTTGCTTAGTTTCTCTTCTGTATAGAGAACTGGTAGGAGTAATAAACTCTTCCCAAAGCCTCCCCTTCATTCAAGGGTCAGGATATTCCAGATATTCCATATAGCTCTTCATTTCCCTGCTTTGTTTGGATTCAACTCCAATTTATACCCCTGAACTGTGTACCCTCTGGCACTCCTATCCACCTTTTAACTACCTATTGTACGTGGTCTTCCCCATTAGACTGCAAGCTCCTTAAGACAGTGACTATCTCTTTTTCTTATTTGTAATTTTATTGCTTATGTGGGGTAGGTGCTTGTTGTTGTTCAGTTGTTTGAGTAGAGTCTGACTCTTTGAGACATCATTTGGGGTTTTCTTGGCAAAGATATTGGAATAGTCTATCATTTCCTTCCCTAGCCCATTTTACAGATAAAGGAACTGAGACAGAAAGGGTTAAGTGACTTTTCCAAGGTCACGCAGCTAGTACGAGATGACGAATAAAAATTAAACACTCAGCTATGTAGAGGTGATTTGTGAATTTGTGAGAACAAATTGGATTTTCTCCACCCTAATATCTCTCTCATACCAAATGTAAACAAGTATTTATTAAGTGCCTGACATCTTTACTAGGAGGAAAGAAAGATAGAGAAGGGGGAATTAGATGAAGAGTATATTAAGGGAAGCATTAGTTCTAAGCAAAGCAACTTCTAAAGAATTTTCCTAAATGGTATTTCTAAGTTATTATGATTATGCTGCTAATGTTTCATTTAATATGTATTCCATAAAGCAACAGAGGAAGGTACCACATGAAACTAAGGAGCCCACCTTGCCCCTATTTTAAAAGATGGAACTAATTGTTATGAGTGAATTGCTGATTGAATCTCCACATTCCACACCGCTAGGTATAACCTCCAGTGTCACACATTTAGCATCATTTGCAGATGAACAAAATGAAGTTTACTAATATTAAGCAATTTCCCCATGGTCACAAAGTTTGTTAGTATCTGAGTCAGAATTATTCTGAGTCCAAACTTAGAGCTTTTCACATTATATCCTATGAAGTCATCATATTAACATTATAAAAGCCCCCTTAATTGACCACTAAATGCCTACTGACTGCATAACTTCAGCACCTATGAATCATATGTGGAGGAAAGAAGTAACAAATTTTGAAGGGACAAATAGAAATGAGCTTTCTGATATATTTAGATACACACACACAAACATGTCATTGTATAGTGACAAAGAAATATCTGAAAGTGATGAACAAACAGAAAGGTAACTTCCTTTTAAATAGTCTTGATTTTTCTGGTAATTCATTGCTTTGGATTAATCCATTTAATAAGCATTTTTAGCATCTATCTGTGTTTAGGGTAACACAGACTATAAAATCAAAGGAGTTTTTGTTTCCATGGCTGAGGCAACAAAGATTGGAATGTTTATGGGAACTGAGACTGAAAGAGGAAAAATGACTTGCCCTTGGTCACAGAGGTAATAAGTGTCGAAGGCAGTACTTGGATTAAAAGCTTCTTAACTTGAAATCCATCACTCTACTAGGAACTATATCTGTATAGATACTGATATCAATTGATGCCTACATATGTTATATTACATATAACAGATATCCTATATATTATATATCTATAGATATACATATATTTGTATACACTTTAGTATATATTTCCTGTGCTGCATATGTATACACTTTATATATAAACACAATATACACATACACCTCTAGATATGTATGATAGATATATGACATGCAATATGTAAAATAGATATTTATTATTATTTGTTATTTAGATAGAAATATATAGTTATGGTATATTATATATGAAAACCCCTATATAATAGCGAGTATAGTCTTATTAAATAATTGCTATTCCAGGGTACATTTAAACTCAATTATATGTTTTGCATGTAATTTGCACCTTTGAAATAGAAAGTTTTTAAAACCTGTGTTTCTTTAACTAAGCATGCTTTCTTACCAATATGAATTACAAATAACATTTTTCAAAGGTTCCTAGTATGTTGAAAAGATTATACCCATCAGACAGAAACCAAATGTCTTCTTTCTGTAATGTTGGCAAAGAAAGCATGCCTTTCACACAGCTGATTTTCTAAAGAGTTTTCATAGCTTTTCAGTTCCAAAGTTAATTACAATCTTATTTTTGTATCTAATTCCAATTTGCCAGCAGGATCTACAGCTGCTCCTATGTAGCATCACCTTTTGAAAAGCTTCAATTTATTGCCAGAAATATAGCATAGCTCACAATGAGTCTGTTTACAAAGTTCTAGGAACAGCAAATGAGCGGAGATTTACAAATTTAATTTAAAATCATCATAATGAGAAAGACATAATTTCAGTGAATACAGAACAAAGTAAAAATACATATACATCTAAAAAAAATAGTGCATGAAAAACACGCCAAATCAACTCCTGCTGCCTTCATCTTCTATTGTATTATACAAAGAGGTGTTCTGAGTTTCTTCTTAGTTCTATAATTCTACAATTCTATCATTCTATAATTCTATCAATCTGCTATACTTGGGCCTGTGTTTTTCATTCCTGGAAGCATAGCTTTGCATTGTTCGTGTCACATGATAGAAGATATAGGCCTAGTGTTCCTTAACACATAGGATAAGACCCACACCCCACTTACAATGATACACTTTACAATATTACAGAGACATCCAAGGTGGTAGTCAAAGAACAAAGAAAGGAAAGAAATAATTTCTTCAGTGGATAGGGATATATCCAATGCATATGCACCAACAATTCTTTTCATCCTTGTGGTTCTCCAAGAAGCACTGTAATGGAAATGCAAATTTAAAGATCTTCCCTGCCCCTAGGTTAAGTGCACCTGGAGCCTGTGGTGGGAGGCTTGTTTTTGAGGAAAGCCCACACCTTGATACTTTGTGATTGGGCAGTGGGTCAAGAGGGTTGTTGCATTCTCTGAGCCAGGAGAAGGCTATAGACCCGTGATGGGAGGCTTTGCTTTGGGGCTCACTTTGAGAAGTGTTAAGTGGGGGCGGCTAGGTGTCGCAGTGAATAGAGCGCCGGCCCTGGAATCAGAAGGACCTGCGGAGCCGGCCTCCAACACTTAATCCGCACAAACAAAAACCTAGCCGTGTAACCTTGGGCAAGTTACTTAACCCCAATTGCCCTAAAGGGGCGACTAGGTGGTGCAGTGAGTAAGAGCGCCGGCCTCGGAGTTGGGATGACCCGAGATCAGATCCGGCCTCAGAAAATGAGCACCCACGAATAAATAATGACTAGCCGTGTAACCTTGAGCAAGTTACTTAACCCCAATTGCTTTAAAAAAAAAGAAAAAGAAAAAGAAAAAAAAGAGAAGTGTTAAGTGATTTGACCAGATGAGACTCTGGGCAGCTGTTGAGAGCCCCCTGGCTTTGAAAACCCAGATGTTGATGCTTCCCTCTCTGGTAACTGTGATTTTGGTATTGATAATGGTTGGACAGTTTGGAAGCCTGTCTGCTTGATCTGTCTGTTTCTCTGTTTTGAAACTACTGTCTGTTTACTCTGAAGTTCAGGGTGCTGACCTTTATCCCCATGATGTATGTTTGTTTGATTAAAGTAAGCTTGTTAACCGATTTTGAGTTGCTTTCCTTTACAAAAGCAGATCTAAGAATCTGTGTTGGCAGCCACCCTGGGGATGTTGGGGTGCTTGCGGCTACAAGCAACAAAACTGTACTCAAGCTACAATGGCTACACACATTTTCCCAGTCCATTTTCCATCGGAATATAAGCTCCTTCAGGGCAGAGATTGTCTTTCTTTTCCTTTGTATTGTATTTCTAGCACTCAGCCAAGTGCTTAATAAATGCTAGATGGTCTAGTGGATAGAACATCCAACCTAGAATCAGGAAGAATCATCTTCCTGAGTTTAAATCTGGTCTCAGGCATTTACTAGCTATGTAACCCTGAGCAAGTCACTTAACCCTGTTTGCCTTAGCTTTTTCATCTATAAAATGAGCTGGAAAAAGAAAGCAAACCACTCTACTATCTTTGCTAATAAAACCTCAAAAAGGTCATGAAAGGTTACAGATGATTGAAAAATGACTAAACAACCACAAAAGAACTTACTGACTTCGTGCAGTATCAATAGTATTTCTATTGTTCTGTGAGACTGAAACACTGCCAACAAGACTCAGGGTACTGTCTTTTATATTTTCACACTGACTTAGATGGGGTTTTTTTGTTGTTGTTTTTTGTTTTGCTTTTTGGAGGGCAATTGGGGTTTAGTGACTTGCCCAAAGTAACATGGTTAGTAAGTGTGTCAAGTGTCTGAGGCCAGATTTGAACTCAGGTCCTCCTGACTCCAGGGCTGGTGCTCTATTCACTGTGCCACCTAGCCACCCCTGACTTAGAGTTTTCTTAGTTTGTTAATACACATAGCTCATCCTTTCCAATCAAAGGACAACTGACCTCACTAGAGCCATAACTAGTTACTTTTGTATGTGAGACCAATGAATTAATTAGGATCTCAGAGAAACTTCCATGGGTGAGTACTCAGGGACAACATTTCTGGAGAGGCAAACATGTGGAGAAGAAGAATCATAATGAGGCCATTTTGTGGAGAAACTCAACTGGGGCATAGTGGCCCATAGGATAAAGCATACCATCTGGCTACTTACTATTGTTGTTAATTACTCATTAACTTAGAGGCTAAGCCACATTGTTTCTATGCTGTTGAAGGATTAATCATGATATAAGCATCCTGTAAATGTCATTGCCCATAGATAAAATCTTTTTCACTCAACTCTAATTATAGCTCTGAAGCCTGCAGTCCTGCTTACTTTTCCTTTCCTTATCTGTCAGTCAACAAAAATTTGTTAACAATTTGCTCTGTTACAGACACTGTACTAAGCTCTGAGAATACAAAGAAAGGCAAAAACATGTTTTTTGATCTTAAGGTGTTCACCTTCTAATGGGAAAAACAACATGGGGAAAGTGTGCATATAAGATATATTATACAATATAATAAAAGAGAATCTCAGAGGGAAGGAATGAAGATATGAAGATGAGAAGTAAGAGCATTCCACAAATGGGGAATAGCCAGTGAAAGACATGGAGGTAAGATATGGATTGTCTTGCAAAAAGAATGGCAAGAAAGTCAATGTTTCTGGCAGGGAGTAAAGTATAAAGAGACTAAATAGTTGGGAAGGAGACAGGTTTTGAAGATCTCTAAATGAGAATAAGAATTTAAAATTTTAATGCTGGAGGTAATAAGGAACCATGGAGTTTATTGAGTAGGACAGGTCTGCACAACATATAGCCCGTGGGCCATTTGTGGCTCACCAAGGGATTTCAGGTGACACCCAGAAAATGTAGAGCGTGTAAAAGAAAACAAAGATGTAATGAGTGCTTTGTCCGTGACTCACTTAACCCACCTTCCATTACTCACTATTGTGCCCATCACCTAACTTGGTGAGTGGGTTGTCACCATGTACTCTCTTCTGTTTGCCATGTGACCCACGGCAACCAACCATCACCAGTCTCTCTCTAGTCTGAGACAAGTGAGAATTGTATCTTTTTGCTTTGTTTTTGGGCATTACTGGCATTAAACAAAGATAAAGAGAGTGCACCAATACTCCAACACAACTGATGCCTGCTATGTGATGAGTGACAAAAGTGTGAGGGCTTCTCCTCCCTCGCGACGTGATCTTTCTCTAAGTTACATGTGTGTCTGGAGCTCTCTCCAAGGTCAGACACTCAGTTCAATATTTCTTTGTATGTAAGCAGTTGCTGTGGAGATTTTTTGTTTTAACAATAAAGTTTTTGGGGTGACTTCATAAAATGTGTGATAAAAAGAAACAGATTCAATCAAAACATAGAGTGTTTAATCCAGAGTGGACAAATAGATACTTGTTTACTTACATAAGAGACAAAATATTATGGCTTGCTTGCCAAGAAGTAATAGCCATTCTGAAAGGAATACAATCTTTGTTGCCATTTTTAATCAAAATGTTGAGGTCTGGTGTTTAGAGGTGCTTAAGATCCCCAAATACCAACATGCCAAGTCCTGCTAAATGAATTTGACTCAAGTCTTCTTTCAGTCAAAAGTAAAGCAAAGTTTAGAAAGATTTGCCATATTAATTAGACTCTTAAGGGACCTAAGTATTTGGGATGCTTGTATTGACAAGTGAGCCATAACAATTTGAGGCAGACTCAGTCTGAGCTAGACCAAATCTGAGCACCTTCACGGAGGCAAGAAGGATCTTATATACAGAAAGATTGTGGGAGGGATTTAGTGGTATTCTGGCCTGATTGTTCTGGGCAGATTGTTCTGACTTGCTTGTTAATACAAACATCACAAATACTTAGGTTCCTTAAGAGTCTACCCATTATGACAAATCTTTAATAAACTTTGTTTTTCTCTGGCTGAGAGAAGATTTGAGTTGAATTCATTTGGCAGGACCCAGAATGTTGGTATTTTGGGGTCTCAAGCCCTCCTAAATCCCAAACCTCAACAGTAATGCCTTAGACAATAATAGAAATGTTTGTTGTGGTATATGAATGCAATGGAATACTATTGTGCTCTAAGAAATTATGAACATGTGGACTTCAGAGAAATCTGGAAAAACTTAAATGAACTGATGCTGAGCAAGGAGAACAGAACCAGGGGAACATTGTACACAGTAATAACCACAGTGTGACAGGAATGATTTTGATAGACTTAGCCCTTTTCAGCAATGCAAGGTCCTAAAACAATTCCAGAAGACACATAATGGAAAATGTCAGCCACATCCAGAGAAAGAACTATCAAGTTGGAATACAGAATGAAGCAGACTATTTTCTTTTTTGTTTTGTTTTCTTTTTTTCTTTCTCATGGTTTTTCCCATCCATTAAAATCCTTCTATGTAACATGACTAATGTGAAAATACGTTCAATAGGAATGTATTGTAGAGCCCATATCAGATTGCAAGTCGTCTTGGGGAGGGAGGGAGAAAAAATTTAAAACTTATGGAAGTGAATGTTGAAAACAATAAATAATTTAGTTTAAAAAATAAAAATACCAGCATAAAAATAATAGAAAAGTTTGGAAGATGTGGAGGGAAAGATAATAAGTTGTGTTTTGGAAATGCTGAATTTTAGATGTATTTAGGACGTGAAAAGAGAGGCACCTAGTGAAAACAACTTTGTCAAAGATTTTAACCATGAAAGGGAGAGAAAATACATGTGTAAGAGAGGGAATAGTTAGAGTAAGTGGCAGTTTTTTAAAAGATAAAGAAAACAGGTATGTAGGCAACAGGGAAGTAGTAGAGGGGATGAAAGTGGGAACAACCTGTTGGAGAAGATGGGAGGGAGCGTGATAAAGGTGGCTTTGTAGGGGTTTAAATTCTTTGTCAAGCAGCAAGGCTAGCACTTCTTCATAGGGGAGAAGGAGAGATAGTGTAGGAAGCCATCTCATCTTGCCTGAACTATTTATGTAAGATGAGAAAGGATAGGGAGTTCTCTGGAAATGGCATCAATTTTTTCATTGAAATATGAAGCAAAGTTCTCAGTTTACAGAATCAAAAGGGCAGGGGAAGGTACTGTGGAAGTCTTAAGGAGGAATTATAAACTTTCTTATTCATTTTTCTTATCTATATTCATTTTCATATCACTTTTCATTTTTATTTTTCTAATTTTATTTTATTTTTAATGGAGAAAAATCTATTTTGTTACCCTCCTAGCTTACCTCAATGAAACAAAAAAATAAAACCTTTGTAACACCTATGCATGGTCATGAAAAACATATTCCCAAATTGGATATGATCAAAAATATGTCATTTCTCAAGCTGAGTTCATCACTTCTCTGTCAGCATGTAAGGAGAATACTTCAGCATCAAACCTTATTTGGTTATTGTGTTGATCAGTGTTTGAAATCTTTCAACGTTAATCATCCTTAGAATATTATCATTAATGTATAAAAATGTTCTCTGACTTCTACTTACTTAGCTTTAAATTAATTCATAGAAGTGTTCCAGTGTTTCTTTGAAATCAACCCTTTCACCATTTCTTTTTTTTTTTTTAAGCAATTAGGGTTAAGTAACTTGCTCAAGGTTACACGGCTCGTCATTTGATTTATGCGTGGGTGCTCATTTTCTGAGGCCGGATCTGATCTCGGGTCATCCAAACTCCGAGGCCGGCGCTCTTACTCACTGCACCACCTAGCCGCCCCTTTAGGGCAATTGGGGTTAAGTAACTTGCCCAAGGTTACACGGCTAGGTTTTTGTTTGTGCGGATTAAGGGTCGGAGGCCGGCTCCGAACTCAGGTCCTTCTGATTCCAGGGCCGGCGCTCTATTCACTGCGCCACCTAGCCGCCCCCGCTTTCACCATTTCTTATAGTACAATAGTATTCTATTACATGCATATGCTAAAATCTGATTGGGAAAGGTACTTGACAAATTGGTAAAAATCCCCTTAGTTTCTATCTCTTTGCAGTCACAAAAAGAGCTTTGTTAAATGTGTTTGTACATATGGAGTCTTTTCCTCTTTATTTGGTCTTTGTGGTATTGCTGGATCAATAGGTATACACAACTTAGTATTTTGGTGATTATAGCAAAAAAAAAAAATGCTTTCCAGAATGGCTGAAGAAATTCATAGTTGCTCCAATAATGCATTATATACCTGTTTTACAGGAGCCCCTCCAACATTTGTAATTTTATTTTCCTGTCAATTTAGCCAAGCTTATGGATGTGAAGTAGAACCTCAGGGTTGCTTTTATTTGTACTTCTCTAATTATTAGTCACATGAAGCATTTTTATATAACTATTGAAAGCTCAAATTTCTTTTTTAAGAAAACTTCCTGGCGGAGCCAAGATGGCAGAGTAGAAACAGCTCGTCCAAGCCTCTCTGCCCCCAGATTCCCCCCAAACTATGTAAAAGGGGACTCTGAACAACTTCTGGAGCCCCAGCACCCACAGAACGACACAGAGAAGCTAACCTCCCGCTGAGGACAGCCCAGCAGCCCGGCAGGAAGGACCAGTGCAGAGGTCTGGGACCTGGCAGCACGCAGAGCGCAGGAGCCGAGCCGAGCCCAGGTCCACGTGAGCCGAGGTTTTAGCCCCAGGGCGGCAGGGCCAGCAGCCGGCTGGAGGAACCCCAGAACACCAGGAGCTGTGGCGACTCCAGAATTATCAACATAGACATGCCTAGGACAAAGTAAGAGGTTAGTGTCCTATGGACTTTGGGACCTGTATTTGAGGAATGCGTCAGCTCCCTCCCCTGGGGGCTAGAAGCCACTGAGGACAAACGCCATTTTGTAGTTTTCAGAGGCAGCTCCCACTCCCAGCCTGCAAATTTGTAGGGAGATCCAGCGATCAGTCTTGGGGGGTAATCGCTCTTGCTTTAACCTCCCTAGATCTGGATTGTGATCTAGGGTGGAAGTTGTGGGTGGGTTTACAGCTTGCCAGAAACGGAAGTTGCCCCCCACATGTTCGGGACAAAAATTCTTCTAGCTGGCCTTAAAGCCATAGTGTGGCAACAAGCCCAAAAGTCAAGCAATTAAGTGGCAACATGCCAAGGCAAAGGAAACAGAAAACTGCAACCCTAGACTCCTATTTTGGGGGCATAGAGCAGGAAAAGGACTGTGAGGTCAGAAGTCCTGCTCCAAAAGCCCCAGGGGAAAACATGAGCAGGTTGCAGGCCATAGAGGACCTTAAGAAGGACTTTAAAAATCAAATAAGAGAAGTGGAGGAAAAATTAGAAAGAGAAATGAGAAGGATGCAGGAAAAGTATGAAATGAGGGTCAACAGCCTGACTGAGGAAAACAACACCTTAAAAAATAGACTAGCTCAAATGGCAAAGGAGGCCCAAAAGGGCAATGAGGAGAAGAATGCCTTAAAAAGTCGAATTTGCCAGATGGAAAAAGAATCTCAAAAGTTCACTGAGGAGATTCATTCCTTCAGAGTTAGACTGGAGCAAATGGAAGCTAATGACTTTATGAGAAATCAAGATGTTGTTAAGCAGATCCAAACAAATGAAAGATTAGAAGGCAATGTGAAATATCTCATGGGAAAAACCACTGACCTGGAGAATAGATCCAGGAGAGACAATTTAAAAATTATTGGACTACCTGAAAGCCATGATCAAGGAAAGAACCTAGGAATCACCCTTCAAGAAATTCTCAAGGAAAACTGCCCTGATGTTTTAGATCCAGAGGGCAAAATAGAGGTTGAAAGAATACACCGATCACCTCCTGAAAAAGATCCCAAAAAGAAAACTCCCAGGAATATTATAGCCAGGTTCCAGAATCCCCAGATCAAGGAGAAAATACTACAAGCAGCCAGGAAGAAACAATTTCAATATTGTGGAAACACAATCAGAATAGCACAGGACCTGGCAGCTTCTACACTGAGGGACTGAAGGTCATGGAATATGATATTCCAGAGGGCAAAAGAACTGGGAATGAACCCAAGGGTCACCTACCCAGCAAAACTGAGTATTTTGTTTCAGGGGAAAACATGGTCATTCAGTGGAATAGAGGACTTTCAAGCATTCTTGAGGAAAAAAACAGAATTGAATAGAAAATTTGACATCCAGACACAAGAGGGAAGAGATGCCTGAGAAGGTAATCAGGGAAAAGAAATCAAAAGGAACTTATCAAAGTTGAACTATTTACATTCCTATATGGAAAAGCAGTAACTGTGACTGATGATATCTCTCTCACTATGAAAATAATGGAAGAAGGGTGTGTGGTCATATGAATACATATGTGAATGTGTGTGTATATGGTTACAGTTATATATGGATAGAGGGCATAGGTTGAATTTGTTGGGAAGGGAGAATACTCAAGGGATGAAATTATGAGGTGAGAGAGGAAAGTGGCAAGAGGAGATGGGGAGAGACAGGGTAGGGTAAACTATCCCATGTAGAAGAAGCAAGGGGAAGTGGTTGCAAAGGAGGGGAGAATAAGGAAGGCTAAAAAGGCAAAACCACATTCACATTGAATTTGGTTCAGGGAGAAAATGACATACATACTAAATGGGATATCTCAACCTGCAGCAGGATAGGGGGAAGGGGGATGAGAGGAGGGATGATGGATGGGAGGGCATCCTTGGGGTGAGGGGAGGTTGGAAGTACCCACTATAGAAGAGGGACAGGATCGTGTAGGGAATGGACCAGGTGGGGGGTGGGATGAGTGGGAGGGAATTATAAGCAGCCTTGTACAATATATCTACTATGATAATGTTTTGCATAGCTAGACATGTACAACATATACTGAATTACTTATCTCCCAAGATGGAATGGGTGACAAGGGAGGAAGGAAATGGATCTGAAATTTGAGGTCGTAACATTAAATGTTTCAAATATATATAAATACTATTATTAATACTCTTTTGCTTGTAATAGGGAGATAAGATGTGCAGGCATTGGGACACAAAGATTTACCTTCCTCTAATGGAAAAGTCGATGGGGCTATGGGAGAGAGCAGATTGGAGGAAGCGATATCTTGTGGGACTACTATTCTGGGAGGTTGGGTAGGGGAATAATGGGGGGGAAATGATTGTAACTCAAAATCTGAAAGAAATGAATGATGTAAAACAGAAGTTAATAAAGCATTTGTTTAAACATAAAAAAAAATTAAAAAAAATAAATGATGAGCAGGATACTCTCAGAAAAACCTAGAAAGACTTACATGGATTGATGCAAAGTGAAATGCAATGGGTACAAAGTAACAACAATATTATAGGATGATCAGTTGTGCATAAATTTAACTATTCTCAGAAATACAATGATTCATGACAATTCTGAAGGACTTAGTATGAAAAATGTTATCCATCCCCAGAGAAAGAATTGATGGTATCTGAATATAGACTGAAGCAATTTTAAGGGTTTTTTTCCACTTTATTTTTCTTGAGTTTTTTAATCTATGTTTTCTTTTATAACATTATTATTATGGATATGTTTTACATGTCTACACATATATAACCTATATGGAATTGCTTGCCTTCTCAATGAGGGGGCTTGGGGGGAGGAAGGGAGACAATTTGTAACTCAAAGTTTTATAAACAAATGTTAAAAATTGTTGCTTACATGTAACTGGGGGGAAATTAAATACTAAATAAATACAAAAAAAAAATAAATGCTCTAAATAAAAAAAGAAAACTTCCTGTTCATGTCCTTTGACAATTTAATAATTGGGTAATGGCTATTATTCTGATGAACTTGAATTGGTTCCTATTTATCTTGTAAATGAAACAGTTATCAAAGAAACTTTCTCCAAATATTTCCCCCACCCCAGTTACATGTATTGTATCTGTGCACAAACTTTATTATTATGTAAGCAAAATTTTCTCTCCTGTAACATATTCTATGCCATGTTTGGTCATGAATTGTTCTCTTATTCATAAACCACCAAAAAGTTTATTCTTTATTCCTCTAATTTGGTTATGATGTTACCTTTCATATCTAAGTCAAGTATCTTCATCAAGTTTCTGTGAAACTTCCTTCTAATTTTCTAATC